>JANAVB010005596.1:13602569-13857941 GCA_029216955.1 Iris pallida | reverse complement strand
CATGAATTCAGGAATTTATATATATTATTTTTTTTTTTTTTTTTTTTTTTTTTTTTTTTTTTTTTTATATATATATATAGTCTATATATATATTATATATCTATTTTATATGTATATATAAAGATATGTCTCGTATATAGATATTAATTGTATTATGTGTGAGGATATATATATATATAATATATATATATATATATATAATATATATATACTATATATATATATATATATATCTATATATATATATGATATATATCGGAATTATATACATGTATACATATATATATATATATTTATATATGTGTATATATTATATACGTGAGAAATTGTGTGTATATACAAATATATTATATGTGTGTTATAATATATATATATTAATATATAATTGTATGTATATACGTTATATATATATATAATTGTATATGCAGATATATTAGTGTATATATAATATAAAGGATTATATATATACAAGTATATGTATTAGGGTGTGTATATATATATATACACCAATGTTTTCCCCTCAAACCCAGCAGCAAACTCCAGCCCATTGGCTAGGCCAAGCTAGGCTGAGTCTCCCCACACAGGGCCCAACCCCAGCCGAGAGCTCTGCTATCTAATCCCCAGCTCAAGCCCCTCATCCCAAATCCAAGCTCATAAGCTCATAGGCTTAAACCTTACAAACCCACATTTAATAGGATTAAACCCATTTCTAATAGCAAAGCCCAGCAACAGGAATACAATCCCAGCCCAGCCAAGGCTTCACTGGCCAGGCCCGGCCTATCTTAGCCCAGACCCCCCGTCTGTGGCAAACCGAGCGGTTCTCGGATTATAAGTTGTGTATATATACACGTTTGTATACGAGAGCGGCGGAGAAGAAACCTTCCAAAAACCCTAACCCCTCGAACCCAGCGCTGAACCACCGCGCAACTACCCCCTCCTCCGCTGGGCGACCCCGCGCGCGCGCTCGGCGCCGCCGGGGGCCGCCGGCAGGCCGAGAACAGGCCGCGCGCGCACAACCAGGACGCACAGCAGCAGCAGCGACGAGGCCAATTCGCGTGGCATTTTTCTCCGCGCACGGTCGACGGTTCTTCGAACCGATTGTTCAGGTATGGACCCAGTATATCTCCCTTGAATCCCCTTTAGGTAGATTAAATTTTTCAGCGCTAGGTTGCCCATAAAACAGATACGAACATGACGAAAAACTATTCAAAAAATCAGAATAGTTTTCTAGTCGAAACCCTCATGTTTCGAGATAGATTCTCATCAACCAGTTAGGAATTTTAGAAAACTTTTTAAAGAGACTTTTTGACAACATGTAGGGCTTCGAATCCCTTCTTGCGGAATTTGAATTCATCGACTGAGCGTCGAGAAATCGAATCCTAAAGTTTTCCAAAAATCTGTTTTCAAAACTTGAAAAATTGTTCCACACGACGTGCGTCACGCCAATCGGGACGACTGTGGTCGCGAACCGAAAGCATCGAAAGCTGCGTAACAGTTTTGTGGTCGTGTGGGCTTTGACGGAATTCAAATTGGTCGCGTGTGCGCGACGAATTTGATGCGTATCCGTCGAAATTCCCCTTATCGTACACTTTGCAAATTCTTAATTACTTTGTGCACGCTCGTCAGATCGAGACGGAACTTATGCCAACAGAACCGTTCATTTTTCTGGTCCTGCATACCAAGTTTGGTCCAAATCTGAGACAGTCGAATCGAACGTCGTTTTGCGGGCCCCACGGTCCCACTCAACGGACGATTTTGTGCACGGCCCGTCGGAATCCAACTTTGGACATACGGTTGGGTTCGTATTGAAAAAATGGATCCGTAGACATGTAGTTTGACGACTTTAGAGACCGTTGACTCAGGCACGCTTTTTGGTGCAAAGCGGGTCCAACGGCGGACATCATTTTCGCCTGAAATTACCGTTTTGCTCCTGTGTCCAGAATTGGACTTAAGGATGGGCAATCCTAGCTGATTTGACCCTTCTGGACACGTTGGTGATGTTTGTTTTATCATCCGACAATGTTTGTAGATATTTTCTCTAGGTGTCACCATTAGTTAGTCAATTCTTATTTTTCCGTAATTCGGAATTAGTACAACCTCATAGTTTAATACTTAGAGACTAGAGTTGATCCCCTTTTGACCAGGTTGACTATATTAACCAAAAGTCAACTATAGGTCAACCATTGGCTTAGTTGACCCGGATTGAATTAGAACTTGACTAGTTGACTTTAGTTTGACTTTAATCTTGACTTTAGTTGACCTAGTAGACTTGTTGATTAGACTTTAACCTAGAAGGACCTAGAACTACCTAGAATGTATTATATATTACTTTTATTTCATGTTTAGACTCTTTTGTGACTTGTGATTGCTCTAAATAGGATATTGTGACTCCAGTTGGACATCTACATTTATCAGCGGCTTGGATTACCAGGCGAGTACATTCTCTGATCTTTTATGCTTCTTTGGATATGTACTCTTGTTATAGACTAGTATACTTGATGCTGACACGACGTTCACACGGATCGGTACCCTATGGATCTTTTCATGCGATGTTATCCCCTCGATACATCGAGTATGTCATATTTCATGTACTTTATCATGTTCATCATGTACTCCATGTATTCACTTTTATCCATGTGCACTCATGTGTTATTTATGTACACTCATGACCATATGAGCCCCATGTATACAGTAGTTGTTATCCATGTGCAATAACATAACATGCTTCGATCCTTGTGTATTGGTTGGGGGCAGGGAGAGTGTAGTTGGTTATGTGATCATTATCCCCAGTAGTTATCCTTGTGCATTCCATAGTTGTATCCATGTGCAACCCAAGCTGTTTACATAACCAATTCATGCTCTGTTTCACGTAGAAGGTTATATTCTTTATTTATCATATTTATATCTCAGTTATATCTTCTTTCTGTTGATTTCTCTTTACAAGCGATTCATGTATAGTTTTCTATAGCTTGCTTTATATGTCCATTCCTGTTATGAACTGTTGTGAGAGATATGTGCTCGTTCCTGTCCTGATTGGACCCGTTGATAAAATTTACAGGTACATGGAGTTCACAGTTAGCCTAGAGGACACTGGTAGAGCTTGGAGTATTACCTAGAGGTTGTTCATTTTCTGTATTGTTTGTCTTAGAGTTGTATTGGAAATCTTGTGGTTGTTTGATAGAACTGTTTTACTATCACTCCTGATTCTCTCTCTTGTGGATTATCTTATCTGTTTCATCGTGCTGTTATCTATCTTTAGAGTTGTGATTGAGATAGTATCCTTATGTGTTTGTCCTCCGTCTGGAGAGTATAGCATATTGTTTTAGATGTGATTATGACCTAGAACAGCGTTCTACCACCGACACTGCGGCGTAGGCTGGACGTACCCACGTCTCGTGCCCTAACGCTAGGGGTGCGGGTCGTGACACATTTTTAGTGGTGGCCCATGCAGGTCGAGATTCGCATTTGTGTGATTTCGTAGTAGCGCGACGACTTAGTTGTACTGCTACGAGCCTGCTATAGAGTATAAGAAATAAGGTGTTAGAAATAGAGATACTCAATCACACTTTGGATCCTTTGAGAGATTCCAGAGACGACCCTTGAGAATCTCATTACGAATTTTGATTTGAATTCCTTTTCCTCTTGAATTTGATCTTGATTGGTTCATCTCTTTTGAGCGGATCTTATTTTTCCTTCCTTACCATTACTTCTTGTATTTCCATTTTCTTAAACTCTGTCGTGCCTGCATACTTTGTAACCCTTGAGTCTTCGTATTTTTCATGGAAAAGGTTGAGGAAGTGTCGTAAATCATGTAGCTCGAAAATGATTGAACTGGTTATCGTGTGATGATTTTATAGGAATCCAAAGGGTTGGATGTTAACATGGAAACTTGAGAATGATATGTGGTGAAGGTCTAGGATGAAATCAAAGAGATGTATACTACCAGTCCGGAAACAAACCACACTTAGAGAAAATTTGGTATGAATAATTCGTAAGTGTATTTTAAAACTGATGAGGATATTCAAGGTCAACTTAGTTTGAGCACTTCAAAATTTTGGTTATTGATTCTCGGGCAGTTTTACCCTAAGGCTTTAAAGAAGGTTAGTAATGGAAAAGAGAATTAAAGTGTATTCGATAAAGATATGAAATTGAACAAGATATTGCAAGGAAATGACTAGGGATAGAGAGGATACAAGGCTATGGAAATTTGGACATTATTGTGATTTTTTTTTAAAAAAATTTGGAGAATAATATTCATGGGTGTATGTCGAAGAAAATATGAAGGTTGATTTTACGACGGAAAATAAATTTGTAAGGCCTAGAGGTTTTGTGAATTGAATGATACGAGAAAACAATTTAAACAGTTTAAAGATCGCATGAACTTGAGTTAGAGGTTTCGGATCTAAATTGGGACAATATGAAGAAATATGAAAATTGATTTAAAATGAATAGTATTGATTCTTAATAAGAAGGGGCATGCTTCATGAGAAATATTTTGAAAATTTAGAATCCTGCTTATGATGATCATGGTAAGGATTTAGATAACGGAAGGTTGTAAAATCTGGATGGTAAACATATGATGATTGAATTATCATAGGGAGACCAGTAAGGTAAAGATACGATTGGCAATTATGATCAGGTGAACTTCAGGATTTCAGAGGCAGATGATACTTGACGTTCCTCAAATCTAGATCTTTTATTGTGACTCTCTAACCCTTCGTAATATTGAATAATGATTTGATTGTTCCTTAACAGTATTTTCTCTCTAGAACTGTATCCCTAAATTATTTTATTCTGTAACTGATTTTATTTCGTGCTTCAACTTGATCTCCTTTACTTTGTGCATTAATTGTCACCCTCTTGAACTTCCATTTTCTATTTTGAATCCTTGACATTTCTTACCATGACTTTGATATTCGGAGTGTAATACTAGCTGTTACCCTCCAACAAATTGTGTACAAGGCCCAGACGTGTCCATCTTCGTGTGGGAATATCATGTCCCATTAAACTCATCTCCTTGTATATTATCCTTCTGATATGACTTTCGAGTCGAAATGACTAACTATGATCTGTACCATAATACCAACTATTTTCAATTTCAATTAGAAATCCAACTTGACTCATTTCTTTTGACCCGACATGTGTTGGTGTTCTGCTTGATCCTTTAAATGCTCAATCTTGTACTTTATCTTGATGGCTTGACCCGTTGTTCCATCACCCTATTAGTTTAACTATTTTAAGGTGGGTAGAATGCCTCACTACCCAGCAAATCCTAGTCACTGTGAACCACATTGATAAGTTCACTTAGACTATTTAATTTCTTTCATCATTATTCTTACTTATATTTTGACTACCTTATGTTGCTAATTTAGAACCAGTTTTGCAAGCTTATCTTCTTTTCGAGCTTGATCATGACAAATATTATTGGGGGCCGGCACCCACTAACATATTGTCTAATCAGAACCGGTGCAAGATGGTCTGATCAACCTATTGCACTTTGGTTCGCTTTCATATATTACTCTACGTGGATGAGACTCTAGGACATATATCTCATCCGCGACAGCCTTGACAATTCCCCTTTGAACTATTTTATCGTCTATGAGCCACGTATTGTACTCAATAACATCGCCTTTGAACTCTTTATAGTCTGCCTTTCACATATTTCAGAAAGACAAGACACTATACTTATTAGACAGACCCGAGGTATCACATATAGTTTCCCTATCCAAAGGAGAACATTGATTCAATTCTATCATCCTTTAAATTCTAATTCCTTTGACCGACCAGTTGACTTGGTCATCCTTCTTATCATCCAATATATTGGGATCTTATTTAATTGAATTAAACCAATTGTGACATGGATTTCAAACCAATTGTGACATGGATTTCAAATCTTGGATACTCGTGCTCAGACTTCAATGACCTTGTTCTCTATCTTGCCCAAGCATCGATCCATCCTGATTGATCAACTTAGATCGTATTGGGACTAAAAATTTCTTATATATATGCATAGTGTGCTTGGATTTTGTGCTATTGACAAGTCGTGATGTAAACTTTGATTTTCTTGACTATATTTGGAATTAGAAACCCTTCAGAGTTAGTTACTAGTTATGTTCTTTGATAGTTGCCAATTTCATAAAGGTTGGTAGACTGCCCTACGGCCTTGATAATTGACGTTTCCTTATCTTTCCAATTGGACTCCCTAGACTGTTTGTATGTTTTATACCCGATGACTGGCTTAATCTAGTATGACTTATACACCTAGGTGAGACATTCAACTCCTATGATTTGACCATGATCCTGCTGTAGGAACGATATAGTAAAGCGTAATACTCTAGAGGGGGGTGAATAGAGTTGGCAGCGGAATAATGCTAATTAAAAAATGTTAGCAACACAATCACAGTATATAATCACAGTTGAAATAATGTAAAGGCAGAGTTCAGAAAGCAAACGCAAAGACAGCGATGTATACTGGTATCCCTCTGTTGAGGACTAATCCAGTCGGTAGAACTCTTGCTACCAGTTGAATCCACTATAGAAAAAAACCGCAAGTTTTCTTACGAAGTCCTTGCAACTTCTACAACGCGAGCTTTGATACGAAGAACTCGTCCAACTTCAAATGTGAAGAGGTATTCTTCAATCAAGCCTTCTGATTACAATCTCTCAGAAACTTCTATACCGTACCGTACTGGCAAATCGACTAGAGGATTGTAACTGGCTTGGGATCTGAAATTGTAAGCTCTAGAAAACTATTTGGAAGGCAGAAAGCTTTTAGATAGAGAGAAGATTGAAAGTGAATGAGTGAATTGAAATGATCGAAATCCATCTCTATTTATAGAAATTCCAAAGGGAGAACTCTGTCAGAATTCGGGCAGAATTCGGGCAGAACTCGATGAGCAAATCTCGGTCAAATTCGCAACTGCAGGAGGACCAAGTTCCAGAGAATTCAAAAATCAAACGGCCACCAACCGAACTCTGGCCGAACTCTGGCCGAGTTCTGTCAGGGTTAGGTTAGGGTTTTAAAATAGATTTTTGGTGATTTTTGAAAACCTTTTTGAAAACCTTTTTGTAAACATTTTGATAGGTCATTTTAAAAACATTTTGAACTATTTTGGGGATAGCCTATTTGCCAGTACGACTCGGTGTACAACATATTCCTAGACTCAAATAAAGTAAAAAATTATATTGCATAGGAAGTACAGACTCAAGTAGGCAAACAGATCTTCAGTCTTGAACGGAGTGAATATCCAATCTTGCTTATGTCCAAGAAGCTGAGATGTCCCAACAAGCTTCGTATATCCAGACAGAGTTTTGATCAATTATTAAAATCAGGTTGACCATATGACCAATGGGCCAACAATCTCCTCCATTTTGATAATTGACAAACTATGAATGATATAACATTAAGCTTGTTCAAAAATATCAAAAAGATCTTTTCATAACCTGTATTTAACTAAAAAAAATGTTAGATCATTTTTAATTTTCTCCCCCTTTGTCACTTAGCAAAATAATTGCACAAGAGAAGGCTCCCCCGCAGTAAATGCAGAAGACTCCCCCGCAATCAATGCATAAGTAACAAATAGCGAGAAAACAAATAAAAGAAATATAGTATAAGAATTAGAGATATAGCATCATAGGCATGTAATGTTTCTACAAATTATCATCACAGGCATGTATTGCTTCAAAAACATAAAAAATCTCAGGCATGCTATTTCACAGGCAGTTTAAAATGGAGAAGCAGTATAAAGAGATAGTGCTTAAACAAAATGCTGAAATAAACTGAGATGTCATAAATGAAACATCATAAACATGTCCATGAAGATAAAAAGTACTGATAGCAAACTACAAAGTACTGATAAAAAGTAAATAATAAAAACTTGGAATGTCGGAGCATTTCCAAGTATACAATAGAATATCACTAATAATCAAATCAGATCTCATCATCACTATCCTCATCAATATAATCAGCAGCGTGGCCAGCATGACCGGAAGTACCAGCACCAGAAGTACCAGCGCCAGTAGGATGAGTAGGGGCGCCAGCATAGAACTCACCAACGTAATCTCGAGGTGCACGATACCAGTCATAGGCATTACCTGGCTGGAAGTAGGCATGAACAGCCTCATCCTCACAGCGGTAACCCGAAAAAAGCTGGATCTCGAGGGATGGAACCGGCTGAATAACCAGTCTGAGCGAATCGAAGATCAGCCAAGGAGTTTGCCATCGCCTGATAACGGGTGACATCACGGAACTCACGCTCGCGAGCCATGTCCGTCATCGAGACGTGCAAAGATGATAAATGCTGATGTATGCCCTCAAAGTCATGGCATACGGCTGATGTGGTGAAGATGGTGCAGTAGGAGGAGCAGGAGGTGGAGCTGAAGCAGTCCGGCTGCGACGAAAAAGCTGGAGTAACTTGGGCTCAGAGTCCTGAGTACAAGTCGATAGATCGATCTCGAATCGCTGAAAGATACGAGGGAGAATCATCGCGTAAGAGAGATTTCGATCTCTAGCACGACAACGTCCCATCATCTGAATAATAGTCTTAGGGGCGGAAAAAGGAATCCCCTTGATAAGATGGTACATGGCGGACAGCTCAAGCGAAGTCACATCATCCTTGGAAGTGGATTTTGGAAGAAGAGTAGAGTAGATGATGCGATACAATTCGTAGTTAAACAAGTTCAGGTTGTTAGCCTTGAACTTTCCAGAACGTACTCTGTCAGGTGCACAGAGTTCCGTTTTGAAACTCGTGAGTGTAGTGCCTTCGGGGAAATCGAATTCCGTGATATCAACTAGCGGTTCACCTTCATTGGGAATACCAAGAATCTCCGCTAGGAGGACATCATTGAACTCAATGTCTATGCCTCCAACACGTGTGCTCACGTCAAAAGTGTTAACTACGAGATTGCAATAGAACAATCTAATGGCATTAGTAGCAATTGGAAAGCACAGTTTAACAAGTAAGTGTAACCCTAATGCCTCAAATAAGTGACGATGATCAAGGAATACCGTCCATTTAACCGGAGCGTCGCTACATATGGATCGGGTGGAAAAGTCACCGTACCATAATAAAGCTTGATCGAAGGTTTGAAAGAAGAACCCATCGAAAGCGCCGTCGCTCTTTTGGACCGGCGAAAATAAAGAATCCGTGTGAGGATTCGAAGAGGCCCCTTCCTCACTAGGAGTGGTCTTTTTCCTCTTAGATGGATTAAATCTAGGTGCCATTGAAATAAAAAGCACTAATTTAAAAGGTGGAGAGAGAGAGGGAGTTATACCTCACGAAAATTGGATATGTTGTAGAGAAGAACGATCTCCGCACGATTCCAAAATTTGGAAGGATTTCACCAAGTAGATAGGGAGCAATGGGTTGGTGAATACCTAGGGTTTGGAGGAGTTTCGGGCGGCTGGAGCTGCTGTTTGAAAGTTTGGAAGCAATGGAAGAGAAGAAGCTCTCGGGTTCTGTATATATACACATACACCCTCAACCGAACTGGGGCCAAATTCGGTCAGAGCTCTGGCCGAATTCGCCTAGGGTTCTTTCAGGTTGATTTTTGCTACTTCTTTTTCATTGACTCGTTGCAAATATTTAATTCAAAGATTAGTTATTTTAGTCTTCAAATAACATAATTAATAATATTTTATGAATTAAATGTTATTATACAGTGACTGTCTCAGATTAGCTGTAGGAGTACTGTCCCAGCTGGCGGAGGTTCACCGGGGAACTCTTAAGTACCGCTTCGCTTCAACCGTAGTTGTGGTGACAGACAGACTCTTTATTAGCTTGTCTCTAACACAGTTTTTGCATAATGATATATAATCATAAAATAAAATCAATTAATATTATTGACGTCCAAAATTCCTAATTCTCGACGTAAATAATTGAAACGATCTTCCGCTAGAGGTTTAGTGAAGATGTCAGCTAATTGATTTTCAGTATCTATGTACACAAGGTTTATATCTCCATTTTGATGATGATCTCTAAGAAAATGATGTCTAATCTCGATATGTTTAGTACGAGAATGACATACAGGATTCTTAGTCAAATTAATGGTGCTCGTGTTATCACAAAAAATGGGAATATGTGTAAAAAATAAATCAAAGTCTTCTAGGGTTTGTTTCATCCACAAAATCTGAGCGCAACAACGTCCTGCGGCGATATACTCAGCCTCTGTTGTTGATAAGGCTACAGAATTTTGCTTTTTACTAAACCAAGAGACTAGAGCCTTGCCTAAGAAATGACATGTACCGCTAGTACTTTTTCTATCAACCTTGCATCCAGCAAAATCTGCATCCGAATAACCAATAAGGTCAAAGGATTTAGTTTTGGGATACCACAAGCCGACAGAAGAAGTGCCCTTAAGGTATCGGAAGATACGCTTAACTGCGGTCAGATGTGATTCCTTTGGGTTAGCTTGAAAACGTGCACACAGGCAAACACTAAATATTATATCAGGACGACTAGCAGTTAAGTAAAGTAAACTACCAATCATACCTCGATACTTACGTGTGTCGACTGGCTTGCCTTGTTCGTCAGAATCAAGCTTTGTTAAAGTTGCCATCGGAGTGCCAATAGGTTTGACATTGTCCAGATCGAACTTCTTTAGCAAATCTTTTGTGTACTTGGCTTGATTAATGAACGTCCCATTGTCGGTTTGTTTGATTTGCAATCCGAGAAAGAACTTCAGCTCTTCCATCATGCTCATCTCAAACTCATTCTGCATACACTTAGAAAATTCTTGACAAAAAGATTCATCAGTGGATCCAAATATGATATCATCAACATAGATTTGAATTAAAAGCAGCTTGCCATTAAAAGATTTAATAAATAGTGTAGTGTCAACCTTTCCTTTTGAAAAAACCGTTGTCAAGTAGAAAAGAGCTTAGACGGTCATACCAAGCACGAGGGGCTTGTTTCAAACCATATAAGGCTTTCTTCAACTTGAAAACATGGTCAGGATTTTTGAAATCCGTGAAACCCGGAGGTTGTGCTACAAAAACTTCTTCTTTTATAAAGCCATTTAGAAAAGCACTTTTTACATCCATTTGAAAAAGTTTGAAATCATAAAAACATGCAAATGCACATAACATTCGAATGGATTCTAATCTCGCAACTGGGGCATAAGTCTCATCGTAGTCGATACCCTCTTCTTGATTGTATCCTTGAGCTACGAGTCGAGCCTTGTTACGAGTTACTAAACCATCCTCATTTAGTTTGTTTCGGAATACCCAACGGGTGCCAATGACCGGATGATCAATAGGCTTGGGAACAAGTTCCCAAACTTGATTCCGTTCGAATTGGTTCAATTCCTCTTGCATGGCATCTATCCAGAAACTGTCACTACATGCTTCATCAATAGATTTAGGTTCTAGCTATGAAATAAATGTAACACTAGAAATAATATCTCTACTGGATGATCGAGTACTTACTCCTTTGGTAATGTCACCAATTACCAAATCTTGTGGATGATCAGCTGTGAATTTTAACCTCTTCGGTAGACTCTGTAGGTAGCTGGTTCCTGGATCTCCTCTAGGGGGTTCAGCTAGTGCAGAGCTTGGTTCAGGTTCAGCTGATGTTGAACTTGATGTAGGCAGATCTTCATCACTATCATCGTGAGTCATTTGGTTCATTTCATCAAAAGTGACGTTGATTGATTCTTCGATGATCATGGTACGTTTGTTGAAGACTCTGTACCCTTTGCTCTTGGCCGCATAACCTAGAAATATACCTTCATCGGCCTTTTCGTCAAACTTTCCTAAGTTGTCTTTAGTATTAAGAATAAAGCACTTACAGCCAAAAATCTTAAAGTATGAAACTGAAGGAATTCTATTAAACCATAACTCAAATGGAGTCTTCTTCGATTTGGGTCGAATTAGAACTCTATTGAGCACAAAGCAAGCTGTATTGACAGCTTCAGCCCAAAAGTATTTGGGTAGGCTAAATTGATTTAACATCACTCTGGCCATTTCGGTTAGAGTTCTGTTCTTACGTTCCACAACTCCATTTTGTTGTGGAGTTCTAGGGTAGGAGAACTCATGAATAAAATCGTGTGTGTCACAAAATTGCTCAAAATCAGCATTCTCGAATTCGCCACCATGATCGCTTCTAATGCGAGTGATCACGTAACCTTTTTCATTCTGTACTTTCTTGCAAAAGGCGACAAATTCTGATAATGCGTCATTTTTGCGTGTCAAGAAATATACCCACGTGTATCTAGAGAAATCATCTACAATTACAAATGCATATAATTTACCTCCGAGGCTAGCAACTCTGCTAGGATCGAATAAATCCATGTGTAGTAATTGTAGAGGTCTAGTAGTACATACTGCATTTACAGACTTGAATATGGATCTGGTAGCCTTGTTCTTTTCACATTGGCTGCATACCGAATCCTTCTTGAATGTTATGTCTGGTAAACCGCGTACTAACTTCTTTGTGGATAATCTTGAAATTGTATCCATGTTTGCATGACCGAGTCTCATGTGCCATAGATGACTCTCACCACAACATCACCGATACCAATAATATACCCTTTCAAATTATTACCGAAGGAAACATAACCTTCCTTCTTTTTCTTCGACAGTGTTGCAAATAGGGTAGCATCACCGGTCATATGCCGTGAGCAACCGCTGTCGAGGATCCATTTGCTTCTAGCATGTGAAGGGTGTTCCACCTACAAAACAGTTTGCAGATGAAACCTTTGGTACCCATTTCTTGTAGGGTCCTGAATTGTTAGCTTTAGGTATCCAAGCATAAACATTTAAATCTACAAGCTTTCTCATTCTACATGCGGATGATATATGACCAATGAGGCCACAATAATGACATTGTGCATGTCGAGTGTTGAAAGCTGAGTGGTGTGCATGGTTGGTAGGTTTGGGTTTTCTAGTATAGAAGAATGCATACCTATGATCATGTTTGGGCTTAACCTTTTGGGGTAAAGGTTTTATATGGTTTGGTCTGACAGTGTTTGGCTTGGGAATGTTTCGAATTCTCGGTAAGTGACACGTGTTAGGATAGGAAGCAGCAGGCTCAGGCTGTTTTCCTAACCTAATTTCCAACCTTTTGGAAGTGTCATATAACTTAGTATAATCAGAAGTGAGTGATTCCATTCTGATTTGTGCAGATTGAAGACTTTTCTTTTCTCTAGAAAGATCTTCTCTCAATTGGTCTATAATCTTGTCTTTCTCTTCGGATGACTGTTTAGTCTCGTATAATAAGAGCTTTATAGAGGAAAGCTCACCAGACTCACTAACATTAGCTCTAACCTCAGCTAGTAGGTCGGTAAGTCTTCCTATTTCTCCTTTGTACTCTTTGAGTACCTTCTTAGCGGTCTGATATTTACTACGCAGTTTCCTGTAGTCAAGCATCAGGTCACTGAAGGCATCTCCTAATTGCTCAAAGGTGAAGTCATCATATGTTTCTACAGGTTCAGTAGGTACCTGATCGATTGCCATGAAGCAGATGTTTGCAGCGTCCTCTGAATGTTCATCTTCTGAGTCGCTAGCTTCACTCTCATGCCATATGCTGGTGTTGGCATATTTCCGAGACGTTGATCTTTTCAGGTTGCCTTTTTCATACCTGTTGTTCTTCTTGCTCGATGATGAGTTGATGGGACAGTCCTTCTTCATATGTCCCTTCTTCTTACAATCATAGCAGACAGCATCTTCTTGATACCAGTTGTTGCTGTTGTTCTCTTTGACTCTCTTCTCATGTCTCATGAATCTTTTGAACTTCCTTGCTAGGAGAGCTTGATCTTCAGCGTCAGATCCACTGCTGTCTGAGTCATCTTCAGCAGCTTTTCTGTGCTGAGCCTTGAGGGCGATGGTCTTCTCCTTTGGAGCAGGCTCTTCAAAATCTTGTAGCTCCAGTTCATGAGTGAGTAGTTTACCCATGAGTACTTCAAGTGACATTGTGGTGAGGTCGTTTCCTTCAATGATAGCTGTAGCCTTTGGAATCCAGTTCTTGGTGAGAGCTCGCAGGAGTTTGCGAATCTTTTCGTGGTTACTGTAATCTTTGCCTAAGGAGGACAAAGGGTTTACAATATCCAAGAACCTCTCGAACATTTGTGTGACTGTTTCATTTGGCTTCATTTTGAACGCCTCGTACTCTTGAGTAAGTCTGCTGACTTTTGACTCCTTGAGTCGTGCCTTCATGTGTAACTTCGAGAAGCTTCCACACACCATTTGCCGTTGTGCATGTAGATACCCTGTTAAATTCTGTTCTGTCTAAGGCACAAAAAAGAGCATTAATGGCACGTGCGTCAAGACTGGCCTTTTTCTTTTCTTTCTCTGTATAACTGCTTTGGGGTTTTTCAACCAAAACTCCCTCGACATTTATACGAGGTGGCTTCTGATAGCCATCAAGAACAATAGCCCATAAGTCAAAATCAAGAGATTTCAAGAAGAAACTCATCCGTGTTTTCCAATAAGTGTAGTTAGTACCATCAAACAGTGGGGGTCTGTTTGTGGCCTGACCTTCACTTGTGAATTTCATAGTAGCCATGTGATGTACTGTGATCTAATAAATAATGAATAAATAATAGCACTGTTACCTCGCTTTACCTGTAACACCCGCTTTGATACCAATTGTAGGAACGATATAGTAAAGCGTAATACTCTAGAGGGGGGGTGAATAGAGTTGGCAGCAGAATAATGCTAATTAAAAAATGTTAGCAACACAATCACAGTATATAATCACAGTTGAAATAATGTAAAGGCAGAGTTCAGAAAGCAAACGCAAAGACAGCGATGTATACTGGTATCCCTCTGTTGAGGACTAATCCAGTCGGTAGAACTCTTGCTACCAGTTGAATCCTGTCACGCCCCAGAACCAGAATACTGGAGAGCGGGGGCAGACATAGCCAGCTACGTATATTGAAATGGATTCCATCTCGCTATACGGTCACGGCTGTCTAGATACATGAGGGTTTATCTACAAGCCATCAGTCTCTTAAGGTCATGAACAAGCCTAGTGTCTCAATCATAAGCAAGTAAGTAAGAGTTACAAGATGTATGATCATTAAATATACAATAATAAGGCATCCCAAATATTACATATTCAGCTGATCATGTTGCTAGTCGTTACAAAATGTTAGGACTAGCAAGAGTTTAGTGATACATGATCAACCCTAGGATTTGTCAATCATGTTACAGCCCGTAGGCAGACAGTAAATAAAAGTGCAACTGAGCTAAACAGGTGCTCGTCGGCTAAACGCCTCAAAAGAATATATTTACAATAGAGTGGGAGAGCCAAAAATAACCCACTCGTTGCCAGGATTCCTTCTAGTGTTCACCATCTGGCTGGAAGGTCGGTAGATCCTCTGGAGCTGCTCCGAAATCTGGCCATACAAAACCAGCTGGGTCAGACCCCAGAAAGAACAAGTGCCACAAAGGAAGCTTCACTTAAGAACTAAAACCAGCAATCAGCACAGGAATATAAATATAAATAAAAAATAAGGACTGGAATAAAAGGAAACATATCAGGATGATATACGACGAGATAACCATGGAACTATTCAGATAGCCAGGTTACAATCCGTAAACCAAACAAGGACCGGGGTTGTAACCCTTCGTCTGAACGGAGCTTGGTTTCTCACCATTTATCGGTAAAATAAATACAAGCATTCTGGTCATTCAATAATCTGGAACAGGATCAGGACAAGACTAGACTGGTTAGACTCCATCCAATTATTTCACGGCCAAGCAAGAATTACGGCTTGATACATTAACTAACTAGGGTTATCACAAGCCTAATTACTAACAAGATGCAGTGAGATTATTCTACAACCACAAGCCCTGCAGACTATCCAGGTTCCCCGGGTTAAAAGTTTAGAGTTAAATTCAGGTGGGTACATCGTCCAGGAAACGAATGTACCCTTAGGTAGCTTGAAGGGTGCAACACATGACAGTGTGCTGAAAATGTGCCCTACTCGACGGCAGGCTACAGATCCCAAGGCGTGCCCAGGTAACGGGATTGCCTGTAGCTGGGAAATCTCTTCATGACTAATGTTTTAATCTAGTTATTAGTCCTTAGTTCATTTCAATAGGTACTCCTGACCGTGGTACTCAGGAGTCCCATCCTAGACATGATGCAAGACAGGACTGGTTTATTTATACAAGCACAATCGCCCACGGTGTCCAGGTTATTTATACAGGTTATGTCATGTCAGGTAGCCGTCGCAACAGCTTATCAAGATATAACATGTCAGGTTTATCATGTCAAGTGTACTTGTCAGGAGTGTGCCACGACGGACCACTATCAGGTCGTGTCAGGTCATTATGTCAGGAGTGCACCACTACGGGTCACTATCGTGTCGTGCTCAGGTATCATTTCCAAACATATTAAACAAATCCATGATTATCAAGGGTAATCAGGCTACGCTCAAGCCAGGCTACGCTCAGGCTAGCGTACGCTCAAGACTGCGTACCAAAGGATCCATACACTTCCAATGGGAAGCGTACGCAAGGGTCAGCGTACACAAGGGCACACTCAAGCTATAGGTCAGCGTACGCTCAAGCTATAGGTCAGCGTACGCTCAAGCTAGCGTACGAAAGGGGCCAGTGTACGCCTTGTTCGCTTAAGCTAGCGTACCAAGGCACGCGTACGCTCAAGCTAGCGTACGCTCAAGACACGCTGCCAACAGGCAGCGTATCAAGGTGAGCGTACGCTCACCAAAGAGCAGCGTACGAAGGCTAGCGTACGCTCGCTAAAGAGCAGCGTACGAAGGCTAGCGTACGCTCGCTAAACAGCAGCGTACGAAGGCTAGCGTACGCTCGCTAAATAGCAGCGTACGAAGGCTAGCGTACGCTCGCTAAACAGCAGCGTACGACTCAGTGGCGTAAGCTAAAAAGCTAGCTTATTGTTCACTGTCTTCTCCAAATGGCAAGAACAGCAAGAACTCTAAGATTGAATCTAAGCTTCCATCGTCCATATCTTGGTCAAAACAAGTTCGAATCCAACATTCCAAAGGTCAAAATTGGGTAGAATGAAATTCTCTAAAACATGGGACCATCAAAACTTAAAAACAAGCAAGTTTGATAGATCAAAACCACCAAAATCCGAAGGTAACAAAACTCTAGATCTACAAGAAATAAAGCCTCAAAATGGAAAATGACAAGTTCTAATGTGGTTTAGAATCATGAGGAGAAGCTAATGAAACCATCAAAAGGAGTTCTCTTGTGGAAGCAAGTTGCACTTAATGGTGTTCTTGGTTGGTGGAGAAGAGTAATGGTGGGGGAGGGAGAAGTAAATGAGAATTATGGAGAGAGAGAAAGAAGAAATGGCAATAAATATCAAAGGTGGTGGTAGGTAGGGGGTTGTGGTGGAAATGAAGGAGAAGCATAGGCTAAGGTGTTCCACCCTTGGCCCATGATGAACCAAACAGTGGGCCGACCGAACCAAGCCAACCCAAACCGAGAGTAAACAAGCCAAGACAAACCAAGGAGATATGCAAATACAAGATAAAATACGTATACGTATTCCAAATACGTAATACGAACAACAGGCATTACAACTCCACTATAGAAAAAAACTGCAAGTTTTCTTACGAAGTCCTTGCAACTTCTACAACGCGAGCTTTGATACGAAGAACTCGTCCAACTTCAAATGTGAAGAGGTATTCTTCAATCAAGCCTTCTGATTACAATCTCTCAGAAACTTCTATACCGTACCGCACTGGCAAATCGACTAGAGGATTGTAACTGGCTTGGGATTTGAAATTGTAAGCTCTAGAAAACTCTTTGGAAGGCAGAAAGCTTTTTAGATAGAGAGAAGATTGAAAGTGAATGAGTGAATTGAAATGATCAAAATCCATCTCTATTTATAGGAATTCCAAAGGGAGAACTCTGTCAGAATTCGGACAGAATTCGGACAGAACTCGATGAGCAAATCTCGGTCAAATCCGCAACTGCAGAGAATTCAAAAATCAAACGGCCACCAACCGAACTCTGGCCGAACTCTGGCCGAGTTCTGTCAGGGTTAGGTTAGGGTTTTAAAATAGATTTTTGGTGATTTTTGAAAACCTTTTTGAAAACCTTTTTGTAAACATTTTGATAGGTCATTTTAAAAACATTTTGAACTATTTTGGGGATAGCCTATTTGCCAGTACGACTCGGTGTACAACGTATTCCTAGACTCAAATAAAGTGAAAAATTACATTGCATAGGAAGTACAGACTCAAGTAGGCAAACAGATCTTCAGTCTTGAACGGAGTGAATATCCAATCTTGCTTATGTCCAAGAAGCTGAGATGTCCCAACAAGCTTCGTATATCCAGACAGAGTTTTGATCAATTATTAAAATCAGGTTGACCATATGACCAATGGGCCAACACCTGCATATGTTATTCTTCCTAATTGTATGATTAAAATTTTTTTTCTTAAAGACTTTGATTGTTGGGTGTTGACCTAGAAGGAGTACGACCGACCTAAATTTCGAGGACGAAATTATTTTTAAGGTGGGTAGATTTGTAGCCTCCCTTCCCGGAATTTTGAAAATTTTATTTATTTTAATTAAGATGGTGATTTTTTAGATTTTTATGAATAATTATTTTAATTAATTATTACGGTAGATGATTTTAGCCATGGTTGAGATTTGGAGTAAAATGTGACTAGGAATTATGGCACGGGTAGTGCAGTGGCATGCTTTGACTAGTGTATTTGCCCTAGTAGAGAAGGCCGAGCCATAGAGATGTCCTAACTAGGAAAACCAGGCCAAGTTACGACGTAACCCTTATCGAAGATTATTTATGTATTAATTATAATATTTAGTTTTAGGGAACCCGGTTGTACCAAACTAGTGCAAATTGGACCCAGACCAAGCCCAAGCCTATGTAGACCTACTTTTAGGTATGTACAAATATTTCCTAGCTTTTTGGATAGACTTAAGGATATTTGGTTATTTATACAATGAGTATTATTATTATTATTATTATTATTATTATTATTATTATTATTATTATTATTATTATTATTATTATTATTATTATTATTTATTGAGATTGTTATCTAATATTATTATTTTATTGGTTATATTATTTTTATTGTCTAATAAATAAAATGTATGTGAGTATGAATATATAAATGTATATTATATAGGTATATTTGTATGTATATATAAATATATTAGATATATGTATATATATATATTTTTTATTAGATATATGTATATATATATATGAATTTATATATATATATATATATATATATATATATATATATATATATATATATATATATATATATATATATATATATATATATATATATATATATATATATATATATATATTTAGGTATATGTATACATGAATTTATATATATATATATTTATATGTATATATAAAGATATATGTCTCGTATATAGATATTAATTGTATTATGTGTGAGGATATATATATATATATATATATATATATATATATATATATATATATATATATATATATATATATATATATATATATATATATAGATATATGTATATATATAGGAATTTATATACATGTATACGTATATATATATATATATATTTATATATGTGTATATATATTATATACGTGAGAAATTGTGTGTATATACAAATATATTATATGTGTGTGTATATATATATATATTAATATATAATTGTATGTATATACGTATATATATATATATATATATATATATAAAAAAAAAATATATATATATATATATATATATATATATATATATATAATTGAATATATGCAGATATATTTATGTGTATATATATATAAAGGATTATATATATACAAGTATATATGTATTAGGTGTGTGTATATATATATATATATATATACACCAATGTTTTCCCCTCAAACCCAGCAGCAAACTCCAGCCCATTGGCTAGGCCAAGCTAGGCTGAGTCTCCCCACACATGGCCCAACCCCAGCCGAGAGCTCTGCTATCTTAATCCCCAGCTCAATCCCCTCATCCCAAATCCAAGCTCATAAGCTCATAGGCTTAACCCTTACAAACCCACATTTAATAGGATTAAACCCATTTCTAATAGCAAAGCCCAGCAACAGGAATACAATCCCAGCCCAGCCAAGGCTTCACTGGCTAGGCCCGGCCTATCATAGCCCAGACCCCCCGTCTGTGACAAACCGAGCGGTTCTCGGATTATAAGTTGTGTATATATACACGTTTGTATACGAGAGCGGCGGAGAAGAAACCTTCCAAAAACCCTAACCCCTCGAACCCAGCGCCGAACCACCGCGCAACCACCCCCCTCCTCCGCTGGGCGACCCCGCGTGCGCGCTTGGCGCCGCCGCGCGCCGCTAGCAGGCCGAGAACAGGCCGCGCGCGTACAACCAGGACGCGCAACAGCAGCAGCGACGAGGCCAATTCGCGTGGCGTTTTCTCCGTGCACGGTCGACGGTTCTTCGAACCGATTGTTCAGGTATGGACCCAGTATATCCCCCTTGAATCCCCT
This sequence comes from Iris pallida, assembly GCA_029216955.1. NCBI lineage: Eukaryota > Viridiplantae > Streptophyta > Magnoliopsida > Asparagales > Iridaceae > Iris > Iris pallida. Next base: position 13,837,492 of record JANAVB010005596.1, on the reverse strand, counting down.
TTAGGTAGATTAAATTTTTCAGCGCTAGGTTGCCCATAAAACATATGCGAACATGACGAAAAACCATTCAAAAATCAGAACAGTTTTCTAGTCGAAACCCTCATGTTTCGAGATAGATTCTCATCAACCAGTTAGGAATTTTAGAAAACTTTTTGAAGAGACTTTTTGACAACATGTAGGGCTTCGAATTCCTTCTTGCGGAATTTGAATTCATCGACTGAGCGTCGAGAAATCGAATCCCAAAGTTTCCCAAAAATCTATTTTCAAAACTTGAAAATTGTTCCACACGACGTGCGTTACGCCAATCGGGACGACGTGGTCGCGAACCGAAAGCATCGAAAGCTGTGTAACAGTTTCGTGGTCGTGTGGGCTTTGACGGAATTCAAATTGGTCGCGTGTGCGCGACGAATTTGATGCGTATCCGTCAAAATTCCCCGTATCGCGCACTTTGCAAATTCTTTAATTACTTTGTGCACGCTCGTCAGATCGAGACGAAACTTGTGCCAACAGAACCGTATCGTTTTTCTGGTCCTGCATGCCAAGTTTGGTCCAAATCTGACACAGTCGAATCGAACGTCGTTTTGTGGGTCCCACGGTCCCACTCAACGGGCGATTTTGTGCACGGCCCGCCGGAATCCAACTTTGGACATACGGTTGGGTTCGTATCAAAAAACTGGATCTGTAGACATGTAGTTTGATGACTTTAGAGACCGTTGACTCTGGCATGCTTTTCGGTGCAAAGCGGATCCAACGGCGGATATCGTTTTCGCCCGAAATTACCGTTTTGCCCCTGTGTCCAGAATTGGACTTAAGGACAGGCAATCCTAGCTGATTTGACCCTTCTGGACACGTTGGTGATGTTTGTTTTATCATCCGACAATGTTTGTAGATATTTTCTCTAGGTGTCACCATTAGTTAGTCAATTCTTATTTTTCCGTAATTCGGAATTAGTACAACCTCATAGTTTAATACTTAGAGACTAGAGTTGATCCCCTTTTGACCAGGTTGACTATATTAACCAAAAGTCAACTATAGGTCAACCATTGGCTTAGTTGACCCGGATTGAATTAGAACTTGACTAGTTGACTTTAGTTTGACTTTAATCTTGACTTTAGTTGACCTAGTGGACTTGTTGATTAGACTTTGACCTAGAAGGACCTAGAACTACCTAGAATGTATTATAGATTACTTTTATTTCATGTTAGACTCTTTTGTGACTTATGATTGCTCTAAATAGGATATTGTGACTCCAGTTGGACATCTACATTTATCAGCGGCTTGGATTACCAGGCGAGTACATTCTCTGATCTTTTCATGCTTCTTTGGATATGTACTCTTATTATAGACTAGTATACTTGATGCTGACACGACGTTCACACGGATCGGTACCCTATGGATCTTTTCATGCGATGTTATCCCCTCGGATACATCGAGTATGTCATGTTTCATGTACTTTATCATGTTCATCATGTACTCCATGTATTCACTTTTATCCATGTGCACTCATGTGTTATTCATGTACACTCATGACCATATGAGCCCCATGTATACAGTAGTTGTTATCCATATGCAATAACATAACATGCTTCGCTCCTTGTGTATTGGTTGGGGGCAGGGAGAGTGTAGTTGGTTATGTGATCATTATCCCCAGTAGTTATCCATGTGCATTCCATAGTTGTATCCATGTGCAACCCAAGCTGTTTACATAACCAATTCATGCTCTGTTTCACGTAGAAGGTTATATTCTTTATTTATCATATTTATATCTCAGTTATATCTTCTTTCCTGTTGATTTCTCTTTACAGCGATTCATGTATAGTTTTCTATAGCTTGCTTTATATGTCCATTCCTGTTATGAACTGTTGTGAGAGATATGTGCTCGTTCCTGTCCTGATTGGACCCGTTGATAAAATTTTACAGGTACTTGGAGTTCACAGTTAGCCTAGAGGACACTGGTAGAGCTTGGAGTATTTACCTAGAGGTTGTTCATTTTCTGTATTGTTTGTCTTAGAGTTGTATTGGAAATCTTGTGGTTGTTTAATAGAACTGTTTTACTATCACTCCTGATTCTCTCTCTTGTGGATTATCTTATCTGTTTCATCGTGCTGTTATCTATCTTTAGAGTTGTGATTGAGATAGTATCCTTATGTGTTTGTCCTCCGTCTGGAGAGTATAGCATATTGTTTTAGATGTGATTATGACCTAGAACAGCGTTCTACCGCCGACACTGCGGCGTAGGCTGGACGTACCCACGTCTCGTGCCCTAACGCTAGGGTGCGGGTCGTGACAGAAAATGCGGGGGCAGGTCGGCGTCGGTCGTCGGGCAGTCGTCGGGGGTGGGTGAGTATGTGGGGGGGGGGGGATGACGGTCAAATTACAGTGGGGTCCCTAGAGTTTAGGTTTATTACAATTAGGTCCCTACCCTATAATAATGCAAAAGTAAATTTGCATAACTTAATAAAAACAATTGAATTAATTACAAACTACCATTAAAATAATTCTAAAAATTACAAAATGCTATTAAAACATTTTAATTAATTGCAAAATAATATTTTAGCTATTAAAATTTATTTAAAAATCATTTAAAAATTCTAAAAAAATTTCTAAAAATCATAATAAATTATTTTAATGCTAAACAGGCCATTAGCAACTAATTAATTCTAATTTAATTAATTTTGAAAAATAGGGGCTGACAGATACCATAAATTTGATATATATTAACTTGATACCTCAACTATTATTGTAAAACTTAATATCCTACCAGTGTTTAAAAAAAGACAAAAATAGCCTACTTCCATTCTCTCTCCTCTCTCTCCTTGGCGACGGCAACGACGACGATGAGCGACGGCAGGAGAAGGTTAGCCATTGGAAGATGGGGTTGCGTTCAGGGATAGCGGGAGGAGGGAAGACGTGCTAGGGGGCATTAGAAATTTTATTGTGCCCTGTCGATTCATGAGATGAAGAACATAAATTATATTACGGAAGCGTTCCTGAGTCCATTGCTAGACTTGATGGATCTTGAAGCGAACGTCTCTTTATTGGGTTCGATCTTCCAACTTGCTACGACCCTTAATGACAAAGAAGAATCCGAATCCTTTGTCCCTCTCTTTCTGTTGATGGGAATGCAGAAGAGAAAAAGAGAAAAACTCTCTTTTGGTGGCCGTATAAGTTTGGGACCATAACCCTAATAAATACATATATTTATATGTTTTGATATTTCTAATTTGTCCCCTCATCAAATTAGAATTATCTCCGGTATCTACACATTAATTCCATGACAATTATACCCTTAAGCCAATTTCCAAATAGACCACTTTAATTTGGCTTAATTATTTAGTTAGCCCAACACAAATAATTTTACATGTGTGGCCCATATTATTAAATAATTCCAACAATCTTCCACTGGGCCACATATATAACCTTACAATTGTGTTAACCTTAGTGAGCTCATAAATTGCTATCTTAATCCTTAGGGTATATCCGGACAATCTCGTCCATTAACCATATCAACATAGGATCAAAGCGGCATTCGTCATATATAGCGTAACTAAACCATCAATGGTCACATATACCAATATAGCTAAACGACATAGATCAAATCATGGATGCGTAGCATGAAAATTACACGCAATGTGATCAATACATGTCTATTTTCAACTGGTCCTCCTTAACTTTAGTGAGATCAATACTTTAACATAATAAAAACAGAATGAACTGAATTTCCATATATCTGATCAGATAAATAACCAAAATACTTTAATACATAAATGTGTCCAAAACCAAATAGCACCCAAATACATAAAATACAAACTTCTACTATATTGCCATATACTTGATTGAGATAACACCTATATGAACAGTATGCTCATGAAAGACCCTGGATGATAATGCTTTTGTGAGCGGATCCGCTAAAATAGAGTTTGTCATAATGTGCTATATGGACACTTTAACCATTCTGAATTCTTTCCTTCACAACTAGAAACTTTATGTCAATATCCTTAACTTATACAAGTTTCTGTTGTTATTGAAATACATTACTGCTGATTTATTGTCACACCATAATTTAAGTGGTCTTTCAACACCGTACTGTAGGCACAGCCTTGTGACATAATTTCGCAACCATATTCCCTGAATAGATGCCCCACAGCATGTTATAAACCTTGCTGCCATGGTAGAAGAAATTATGAGTGCATATTTGACACTCATCCAAAATATACATAACCTGATGTGGATCTCCTACTGTGTTGGCATCCAACAAAATCGGAGTCGAAATACCTTATGATCTCCAGAATTATTCGATCTCCTACAAAGAGCATATAATTTCTTGTTCTCTATTAATTACTTAAGTAATTTGGCTGCTACCCAATGATCCATTCATATTTGCTTAAATATCTGCCTAACATCCTAATATGTACGCAATATCCTGACGCGTACATACTTGAGCATACATTAGACTCCCTACAACTGATCATGAAAGAAAAATATTTGTATTTTCTTAATTTCAAGGCTATTCTTTAGGGCACTGATTGAGACTGAACTTGTCTCCTTTAGCGACTGGAGTGTCACCTGGTTTGCATTCCTGTATGCCAAATCTTTTAAGCACTTTATCGATATAGCTCTTTTGTGATAATCCAAGAACACCTCGAGAACGATTTCGGTGTATTTGAATTCCTAATACAAAAGAGGCGTCACCAAGATCTTTATCTCAAAGTTATTTGATAGAAATTTCTTGGTGTCATGCAATATGCCTATATCATTTGCGGCAAGCAGTATGTCATCAACATACAAAACAAAAACAAAAAATTACTCCCACAGAATTTGTGATACACACAATCTTCAACAACGCTAACCTCAAAACCAAACGAGGTAACAACTTGGTAAAATTTATAGTACCACTGACGAGAAGCTTGCTTGAATCCATAAATGGATTTTGTCAATTTGCAAACCATATTATTTGGATCTTTCGACACAAAGTTTTCTGGCTGCACCATATAAATAGTTTCGTCAATGTTACCATTGAGAAACTAGGGGTGCAACTTGGGCGGGCTAAACCCGAGCCCGACTGGGTAAACCCGTTAATGGGTTGGGTTAGGGTTGAAGATACTTGGGTTCGGGCTCGGGTTTGGGTTCAAATATTTGAACCCGATCATAAATTGGGTTGGGCTCGGGTTCATATGTCGGGTTACCCGAGGAACCCGAAACCCGACTTTATATATATATATATATATATATATATATATATATATATATATATATATATATATATATATATATATATATAGTCATACTTCTTTAACTCCTAAACTTCTTCACCCAAACTCTTCAACTCTTTATCCAAAATCTTATTTCAGTCTGTATTTTGTAATGATCAAGACTTGATTGCTATTTAATTATGTGTTTAATATTACTTTTGTTTAAAATTATTTCAGTTAGTATATCAGAGCCCGATAAATCCGATGGACCCGACCCAACCGAGTTCAACCCGAGCCAAACCCGATCCTCCGGGCTTGGTCTTGGGCTTCATATGTTGAACCCGAGGTCGGGCCGGGCTTGGGCTCGGGCTAGGCTTATGATTCATCGGGTTGGGCTCGGGTTGACCTCAAGCCCGACCCAACCCGCCCGAGTTGCACCCCTATGAGAAACGCCGTTTTGACATCCATTTGATGTAACTCAAGATCAAAATGTACAACATGTGCTATGATTGTTTTAAAGGATTTTTTTAAAGATATCGAAGAGAAAAACTCTTTAAAATCAAACCCAAAATTTTGAGTAAAGTTACTAGTTACAAGACATACTTTATACTTCTCCACATGACCCTTCGAATCCTTCTTGGTTCTAAACGTCCATTTGCAACCAATGGATTTCATACCTTTTGGTAATGGGACAAGTTCTTAAACTTTATTATCTTGTATGAACTTATACTCCTTATTTATTGTATCAATCCACTTTGAGAACTGGAACTTTCCATGGCCTGACGGAAGTTGATTAGATCATCTTCCAGTATCCACAGTCTTCCTCACGTTCCTAGAGAAATATGACAATATTATCCGAAATTATATTTCTCCTTTCTCTGGTGGACCATCTTAATATTACTGGTTCTTGAGGTTGTTGAGTTTGTTCCTTAGGAATAATTGCCTTATCTTGAATGGGGTGCCGCTACGTTGTCGTTGTTAACGTATCTCAACAACGACTTATAGCAGTAATTCGACAATGTCTTTTTGAGACTCCGAATTCACTTCTTGATCATGATATGTATAGAATCCTGCACATCGTCAAAAGTGATAGTAGGAATCGTAATTGATTCCTTCTCAAAGACAATGATCCGGACTTTATTTCTTCCCCAAACTCAACATCCTAAAAAAATATTACAGTTCTCGTCTCAAAAAAAATACTTAGTGTGGGATTGTATAAATATCAACCCCTTGATATGTAGCATAACCAATAAAGTAGCTGCTTATAATTTAACTTTGGTCTGTCTTCCCATTACACATTCAATATAAACATTAAAGTCTATAAAGTCAATGGAATCCAAATCTCATCAAACACAAATCGTTCAACTCTATTTCTAGAGAAGTGACCTAATGCTTATGTCATAATGAGGCTAAAAATATATATATTGTTAATTTTGCATTTAGTACCACATGACTTCACTTGCAAAGTTTTATTATAAGATGCAATAGTTTCAACTGAATATAGGTTATCATAAACCTTAAGGGAACCGTTACCAATAATATTTAAATTTAAAGATAGACTAAACTTATTGTTTTCAAATGAACAATGATAACCAGATTTGTCCATTAAGGAAACTGAAACTGAATTTCGTCTAAAAGACGGTACAATAAAAGTGTCTATCAAATCCAAATAATAATCGGTTCCTAAAAATAACCTAAAATGTCCTATTGCTTTCACGTATACCGAATTGCCGTCACCCACATAAATGTATCTTTCCCATCAATTGATTTTCGGTAACTCAGGCAACCTTGCCTAGAACATTAATGTGGGTAGTCTCACCAGAATCTAACTACTATGATTTTCTTGGTACTAAATCTAAATTAACCTCAGAACAGATCAAATTTAGAAATGTACTTTTTTTATACGTCATGCGTGGTACTTTGTACATTTCTTCCTTATGTGTCATGTCTTATCACAAAAGAACAACCCTTAGTTTTATATTGTTGTTTCTTTTGATCTGGACCCTTAGCAGCTACTATATTTATTTCTTTTTGCCCTTAAAGTTTATCCCATTAAACATGAAAATTAAAATTTTATTGGCAGATATTTTAACAACATTAACTGTAAAGAGAACAAAGCAACAAAAAGCAAACATGCTCTAACAAATAACCAAAGCGTAAAATATAGTCAAACAAATTCAAATAATGGTGAATCTCATCTCAAGATACCTAGTACATCATTAATATCAAGTCTTTTGACAGTGATATTAACTGCAAGTGGTATTCTTGGTGTAATGATCAAACGTTGACAATAAGTCATGTCAAATAATAAGCCTATCTTTGGATCGGGTTATTATTCACATGTAAACCGTATAATTGTCACACATTTATCACCACAAGTATGTGTGCAATTCGGCCAAGTATTAACCTTCCTTTGGGCCGGCTAATACTTGCATGAATTTACACACACAAACATCTAACATCCCTCATAGACTATCTACGCAAGAGATGTCACTTTGGCGACATCTTGTTTCAATGTGTCTATTTAGAATATTAGACGACTATTGCTAGTCACAAAAGGAACAATTTTTTTTTGAATGTTGACTAAATTTTACAAAACCGAATCATGTCCAAAACTTTATGTACATACATAATTAAAATATTACAACTCGAATAAGATAATTATAAGAATGTGAATCTCTTTACATGATTCAAACAAATATTCTTAATTTGACTAAACTGAGCATTGTCAACATAATAAAATTCACGTAATATTTTACTGAAGATATGGACCAATAGATTGCTTCAAATAACCCATAAAGATTATATTAAAATAATCTGCTGAAGATATGTACGTCAATAGATTACATCAAATATATGACTTAGAACATAAATTTATTGGAAACTAAATTTATGCCAAACATAAAATTGTCTATATTTGATTCCAATTTGTCCTCCAATGATCAACTTAGATTGGAAAACACTCTAAATTGAGTAACACCAAATATCTATCAGCATGAGTAATTGAAATCTAACCGACATTCCATATTATCGCATGTCCAGCAATTAGCATATTCATGCATATTTAATATAATGGAGAATTTCTACGGTCATTATCACATGCGTCCATATCTAATATTTAAGCATGAACTGAGAGATCATTACTATACATAAATTATGAATTCTATCAAGATTTTATTAATATGGCGATCAAATCAACGAAGGATTGACAACAAATCAATGTACTTGTAAGCAATGGAGAACCATGTATGCAAAAAATAAAATAAATAAATTATGATGTGCAAACATGTTGGAACAGTTGTTTATGTACGGAAACAACTCAGAAGTAGAAGACAATATCCCAATAGTTGTTCTCTTTATTTAGCCATCTAGTACAACACTAAGAAAATATATAAATTATATTCCACCATAAATTATAACCCACCATGTGTAGTACTGCCAACAATTTTGATCAAACAACATAAACATAAGTGCCATCCTAGTCCATTAATTATGGATGTATCGTTTGGATACATGTCCAGCATGATCTGACCGGAACAAAATTTTATTCGTGTATCAAGAAATAAGTTATTGAGAAACTGTAGATCTAATATTCGTGTATCATAAATATTATTTTATGAACCATTGGAACCCTAAATTAAAATTAGAATGAAGGATCTATGCTTTCTGAACAATAACAAAAAATTGATTCTGAAACTTCAACCTCATAAATCAAACAGGAAGGCTCTGATACCACTTATTAGAAATTTTATTGTGCCATGTCGATTCATGAGATGAAGAACATAAATTAAATTGCGGAAGCGTACCTGAATCCATTGCTAGACTTGATGGATCTTGAAGCGAACGTCTCTTTATTGGGTTCGTTCTTCCAACTTGCTACGACCCTTAATGACAAAGAAGAATCTGAATCCTTTGTCCCTCTCTTTCTGTTGATGGAGATGCAGAAGAGAAAAAGAGAAAACCTCTCTTTTGGTGGCCGTATAAGTTGGGGACCATAACCCTAATGAATACATATCTTTATATGTTTTGATATTTCTAATTTGGCTCCTCATCAAATTAGAATTATCTCCGGTATCTACACATTAATTCAATGACAATTATACCCTTAAGCCAATTTTCAAATAGACCACTTTAATTTGGCTTAATTATTTAGATAGCCCAACAGAATTAATTTTACATGTGTGGCCTATATTATTGAATAATTCCAACATGGTGCGGGAAGTGCAGCGGGAAGGGAGGGGGGGTGCTGCAGGAGGTGGCATCGGGTGGAGGAGGGGCTTAGAGGGAGCGGCAGCATGGGTAAGGTAAGGAGGGTTGGGTGGGAGGGGGTGGAGTATTTTAGAATTTTTGTACAAAGAACTGTACCAGACTATCGGAGGATACTAAATTAAAAATATTCAATAGTTAATAATATACGTTTTGGACATAGATGTTGAAAAACTATAATGAGTACATTATCAAGTTAAAATTTAGCCTTATACAAAATTTATAAAAGACAATTACAAGCGATGGTTTAACGTTAGCAATCTAGGGATTATCAATCCAGAAAACTACCAATTTCCATCACATATTTCCATCAAATATATTATTATTTTGCTTCCAAGATAGTCAACCACCAGGCTTGATTGTTGGAAATGCGGTATAACCGGAACCGGAGTTGGCCCATTAGCGCTCAACCAGAAACGAGATACAATCCAACATTGATAACTGAAACGAACAAAGGAAATAGAAGAAGACATTCACAACACCCACTATTGATCTTAAAAAGAAATTCACGACTGCAGTCAAAACATCAATACTTCAACCTGTGTACAAGCACGCCACTAAAACATCAACTAAAATACTTGTTCCGAAACATTCTCTGGGAAACACACCATTAACAACATGAATACCTGGTTAAAACACACCAACAACACACAAAACCTTCTACCCTTATTTCTCACAATGTACAGAAAGGAACACAAAAACAAAAATGAAGTCAGGCTCGAAAATTAGCCTAGCGAGAGCGCGCATTCTAGGATCCCCCGCTACTGCCTCCGCCAGGCCCTCCGAGGGTCAGAACGACACCCTGGAGATCGCTGTTGAGCCTCGTCGGCTGCGACTTGACCACCTGAACCTGATGAGCCTGCCTCGTGTGATGGCCACATTCGGATGAGCTCAGGTTCGGAGGCGGCCTGACGTGGATAGGGATGGCATGCGGCGGAGAGGAATACTGTTGGCATACCGCAGTTGGGCTCCCACGAGCTGGGTTCTGGGGAAGAACTGGAGGCCTTGGTATCCCGATACCCGGTCCCTAGTATATGACAACTTTAGAAGTTAGGAACAAAGTCCTATTTTACAGAGTCAGTACAAGAAGTCTTGAAATAAAGCTTACAGGGGCGAATAATACTCCCCGAAGGATCTGGCCATTGACATTCGCAGTCATGAGGTAGCCAGAGTCGAAGGCACCATCCACTGTGCCGCGAACCTCAGCTCCAATCTGTATAAAAGAATATCAGAATGGTAAATGACTGGAGAAGTATTAGAATAACATAATCTCTACATTTTTAAGCTTATGTAAATGGCGTCGATGTCTACATTGTGTGCATCGTGTCCGTGCTGTTTGTGTCTGTATTCGTGCAACATAAGTGACTGCCTTTAACACCTATCTTAAAATGTCTGTATCCCAAGTTTATACCATATCCTTATTTGTATGCATGTGCAACATAGGTTAATAGGAAAAAAGATATTTTACAAGACTAACAAGTCGGTGCACCAAAAGAATACTATAACCAAAATTGATGACTACCAGATGGGGTGCCGTAGGTTTCATTTGCATCTTCAAGTCTGCTGCTAGAAATTGCACCTCCGGCCTCGAAGGAGGGACGACACGGAGGAACTGTTCAGTCTTTGCACGTCTTGGGGATTCTCCGCCCATTAAATGCAATTCCTGAGAGGTCCTCCTATGCAACTTATGATGAACAAACTGCTGTGACGGCAAAATGGAGTCCTTGACAGGTGCGGTAAGCTTCTGGGCAGTGTTCTGCTCTTGATCCGACTGTGATGGAGACGAATGTTGGGAGAGCGACAAGGAATGTTCTTCTTGTTCGGATTCTACCTCCCAGACCTTAGAATCATTGATTCTCCTCCTCTTTGCATGGTGTGAATTATCTGAGAAAAAGTAAACACACAAATAAGCTTTTCATATAATGATAGAAAGCAGTTTGTCAAATACTAAAACATATAGCTCAGTTACAAAAATCAATTTCAAAGAACGAATTTGTCTTGCACTAGATATGAATTACAATTAGAACTAACCTAAAACCGGTAACATCTTCGGTTCAGTCTGCGGCTCGCAAGATCTATGATTAAGCTCTCCATTCATCATAACGGCACTTCTCTGCTGCATAATTCAGTTGCACACAAAAATTAAATAACTTTCATAGATTGAAAGTCTTCATGTTCGTAGCATGAAGTATCAAACCACTTACCACACTGTCCGGTCCCCTTAAGAATTTCCTCTTTTCCTGGCTCCAGTGATTCCTAAAAACCTTGCACATTGAAATGTTGTAACGGCCATTAGGATGCTCTGAACCTAACTGAAGAATGAGTAGCTCGTTGAGAGGGCGCTCATCTTCTCCGCATCTGATTTAGATCATAATTAGATAGAATAACCACAATGAAAGGATGTAAATGTCCATCTTTAGCTTGCAACAGCTTTAAAAGCAAAAATAGTGTGAATGACAGCAAAAAAAAAGTGCATGAAAGTAAAAAATATTGTCCATGAGGATTTCTGAACACCACGAAGAAAATATGAAGTCCAAGAGTTTCAAGCTAGTTAAGGATAACAGAGAAATTGAAATTCCTAAGAAACTGTAGATTATTGTCATCGTGGCTACAACCCCTCAATTACGGAAGAAACCAAGTAAACGGGACTTAGTGAATTACCCTCCATATATGGCAACATCAGTATTGGTGACTACAGCAGTATGCGAAAACCGCCCCTGAGGTTGCTGGCCTCGGATATCAAGCTGGTTCCATGAACAAGTAGCCATGTCAAGAACCCAGACGTCACTATAGTATTGCTTATCGCCAACACCACCTATGATGAAAACCTATTTTATGTTGACAAAAAAAGGGTAGTGATTCAATAAAAAATAAACAAGGGGCTAAAACTTGAGATAAGTTCTGGAAACTGACCTTGACCCCAATATTGACTGCAGCATGACCAGCTCTGACACCAGGTGAAGATCCTTGAACAGCCAACTGCAATGGATTGATACAGGATAAAGTTAGGCACTTAATACTGTTCTTAAAAATGTCATATTACTTCCAACCATGTTGCATAGCACGAGGAAAATGGTGTCCGTACCGTTATCGTGTCCATATTCGTGCAACATAGGGTATCAGACACGTGGTTAGTAGACTTATAACCATAAGCCATTTACGGCATGAAGAATTTAAATATTGTCAACAAACAATTGAGTAGATTACTAAACACTAAAGAGACAAAGAAGTCAGTAAGAGATTACCCTTGACCAAGTCATGGTGTCCATATCAAGAATATCAACTTCGCCATGATAGCGATCACCGCAATCTCCACCATAAATGACAAGCTTGTTGTCGATCTCAACTGCGGTGTGGCTATCTCTAGGAGCAGGAAGGTCACCTTTCACCTCCGGGGAAGTCCATGTCATGTTCTTGAGGTCAAGTATGTGAACATCATTCAAGTAATTTGCTTCCCCTTCCCCACTTCCCCCAAATATCACGAGCTTGTTGTCGCCAACCACCGTCGCAGTGTGGCTCTCACGAGGGGAGGGCGGGGTACCTTTGCAACTAGGCTTGCTCCATTCTTTAGTTCTGAGGTCCAATATATGGAGATCATTCACCTTCTTTGAACCATTAGTGCCTCCTAACACAACCATCTTGTGGCCTACAACAATAGCACTGTGGCTGTCTCGAGTACCCGGTTTCTGGCCAGTGGTCGCCAGGGAGTTCCAGCTCATGGTGTCAAGACTGAGTGTTAGAACGTCGCTAAAATGCATACCACCACAGCAACCCTGCGAAAATCAAGACAGTTAACACGGCAAAAAAAATATCAGTAACAAAAATATATATTGACCGAGGAACAAGAAACAGAAAAGCAATGAAATCATGAAATTCAAAGAAAAAATGAATATCTTGAACTTGCATACCGCAGCTTAATAATAAGGCCCGAACCTGATATTCATCAAGGACGACTAGGCCCGGTGCAAAAAATAAATAGAGGTCTATTCTTATATAAAAAATGATTCTAACAAAAAAAAATTCTGAAATTAAATCATTGAACTACAATATCTTTCAATTGCATTAGTATTCGACTAAAAGAGAAAGTAAAGCTAAACAAACAAGCATCTTTCGCCATCTTCACGTTAAGAATGATCTTGTAGCATTCTAGCTGCAAAATCATCAATCCATCGTTCATAGTCAACATCTTCGAAGAACTCATTTTCTATATGTAGTTATATATAAATTAATGAAAGATACATATACACATATATATTTGGGAGGAATTCAGGAGGCCTAGTGCGGTCGCACCCATTGCACTCCCTCAAAACCGGCCCTGAGCTGCTTATAATTATCTGGTCTTTATCATTCCTATTGTTCACTATTCATCCTGCGCCGCAAAAGAAAATCAGGTTTTTCTATTGTTGCTAAAAGGATCATTATATCATATACAAGTAACGAAGTTGCATATATTTACACCAAATTAATTTTATACTACAGCGAGATCCATGTCCTTAAGTTAGGAGAAATAAAAATATATGCATATATAGAACAAAAGTAAACAAATCACTAGTATCAAAATGAAATAGAGAAATCCCAAGAAGTACTTCCTCTTGAGAGAGACCATATCAGAAAACCCCTCTCCTAATGTCTCCAATAAGAAACCTCTACATTCTTTGCATCAAACATGAAACTACTTTTTTTTTCATTGTTAAATGATACCAGACCTTGCGTTAATTGGTACAACCAGAAATATAAAACAAAATCTAAAAAATTAAAAGAATAAACAAATTTGTCTACAAAAGCATGCATTATTGGGAGACATAGCATTATTTTTCCTTTTCTTTTCAATGATAAAAGCCAGGAGACAGTCAGACAGGGTGACTCAGCCTAGCATTTCATTGAAGATAATGAAACTAAAAGTATCATAACATAATAGATGCCAAAAAAAAAAAAAATCAACATCGGAACACAATAAAGAAGAACCACTCTTCTCAACTTTCCATCATACAATTGGAACAAAAGTCATCCAGCAGACCAACCATTGATTAGAGTGGAACATGCTTTCTAACAATATCTCTAGAGTAGGAAAAAAAATTATTATTTAGTTTTAAGATCTCGTATAATATTTAAAATTTAAGGTTAGGTCTCCATATTGTCACGGTTGGTTTGGACTGACCGTCTAAAATAGAGATATAACGCAAATTTTAAGGGTGTGCTTGGTAACGGTGTTTTCACAGGTTAAGGGTCTGCTTGGTAACGATGTTTTCATCGGTTCTGGGGTGTTTTTAAACTGACCGTTTATGAAAACCCCTGCTTGTTTATTTTCTTGAGACATTGGTTTTGATCGGCTCAAAAACCCTCCAAAACTGGTATAATATAATTTTGGATGGCTTTATAAACACCCAAATCGGTGGGTTTTGAGCGGTTTTATTATCTTATTCCATTTATATCTTCACCAAAAATATATAATTGTAACTACTAATACCTTCTCTATTTAATTTTATTCATGTAAAAAAATTTCAGAGCCGCTCATTAGTAAATCAATGAGCAAATTACCAAGCATAGATTGGACTGGTTTAAAAGCCGCTACTTAAAAACAAAAAAAAAAACAGGACCCCTCGTAACCGCTCATAACCGGTACTCTAAAAACACCTCATGACCGCTACCCTTTCAATTATCAAGCAGACCCTAAATATTATAGAGACATAAACAAGATCTAACAGTCAGCCCAAGGTCAACCGTTACGAGGAGACTCAAACCTTCTTTTGGAAGATTAAGAGACATAAACGTAAAATTTTAATATTATACGAGACTCTCAAACTTAATTAACCCCAAAAAAAAATTGGAAAAAGCAGGTCTAGTAGAAACTTGTGAGGAATTTTTTTTTTTTTTTTTTTTTTTGGGTATCAAGCACAACAAACAGTAAGATCAGTCATCTAGCATAGCAATTTTCTAAAGACCAGGAGTGCAGATTGTGCATGCAACACAAGGAAAAAATGCAAAAAAAAAAAAAAAAACCTCACCCCAAAGACGTAGATAACCCCATCACAGAGGCAAGCGGAGTGGCCCCACCTCTCTGGGGGGTTGGAGCCCAGAACCTTCGGGTACAGCCACATCGCCTTCCTCCTCTTCACCACCTCCACCCCTCCCAATGATCCCATAGCTCCACAAACACCACCACCACAGCTCTCACCACTTATCAACAACTACAAATTAAACTTTGGTAGACAAGAAAAAAGAAGAAGAAGGGATGTGTGCCTCCTCTCAAATCACCACCAACAGCTGTGCCAACCAACCCAAAACATCAAATATCCCCTTGACGGAAAGAAATGTGACGCTGCTCCTTTCTTTTTGAGAGGGGTTTGTAGGGAGTGTGACTGCTACCATACGCTAGCTAAGCATGTAAGTGTGCACACATGGTGATGGAGATGGGAGAGGGGCTCTGCTCATATAGCGCTGGGGACTGTGGTGGTGTGCATGGGAATGTGTGGTGTGTCACAAAAAACTAAAGTCTCGAGTGTGACTGTGACTGTGACCCTTTTTTTTTTTTTTTCTAATGAGTTTTTTTTTTTTTAGCCTTCTCTTTCTCTTCCTCGTCTTTTTAAACTTGTCTAACTGAAAATGATGGATGGGGACATCGGGGTGTGGGAAATGATGGGAGTGTGTTTTGGGGTTTGGTGGGATGGCTTTTCCGAGAGGGGAGGGGAAATTTCTCCCCTTTCCCTTCCCTTCCCTATATATTTTTTTTTTTTGGAACACTCACCACCTACTGTGTTTTTGAAATGCACACTCACCGCTTCATGCATTGCATCCACCTAGTCATAATAGATAAGTCAAGCCAAACTTTATAAGTTTGTATTTGGCCTGACTAAGAATTAATTGAGTTCCAACTCGGTAAGTTTTTTATTTTAGAGTTTGAATTTGGATTAATTAGTTATATTCCATATGGTTTGAATTTGGATTAATTAGTTATATTCCATATGGTTTGAACTCGGTAAGTTTTTTTTATTTTAGAGCATCTCCAACCCTATTGTCTTGTTAAGTGTTGTAAGTCTTAGGTGGCTCCTATGTGGCATGAGCCACAAGACAACTCTAAGCATCTCCAACCCTATTGTCTTGTTAAGTGTTGTAAGTCTTAGGTGGTTCCTATGTGGCATGAGCCACAAGACAATGTCTTGTTTATGTGGCAAAATTATATCTCAAAAGACAATGAGATAGAAAAACTCTCTCCAATACAAAAGTATTGAGAAGAAAATAAAAAGTATTTTTTTTTCCAACTTCCAAGACAACTTTTAAGACAACTACTCATCTTCTTTCTTTTTCTAATATTTTTTATTCATAATTGATGACATGGAAGAGAAGACATTGTCAAGTGCATTGTCTAGAACAAGACAATCAACTTCACAATGTCTTCTTTAATTTTTGCCACATAAGCTTCACAATTGACTTGACAATTGCATTGGAAAAGAACTTTTGAATAAAATTTTGTCATTCCTATGTGGCATTAACTTTTTTCCAAAGTCACAATAGGGTTGGAGATGCTCTAAGGTATTGTTTGGGAAGGGAGGAAAATGGGGGAAAGGAAAATTTTGAGGGAAAAATGGGAGGAAAATTAAAAGTAGTGGTGTTTGGGAAGAGGGAGGGGAATTGAGGGAGAGGAATGTGGGAGAAAAATTCATGTGGGTCCCACTCAAAAAAATTTCTCCCAAAAGTGGGAGGAAAATGGAAAGAGATGAGAGGATTGTGAAATAAATTACCCAACTACCCTAAAATAAAATAGTTATTAATTATGATTTGAAAAAAATCAAGAACTAAATGGTAATTATATCTTTCTCCATAATAAATAAAATATTATTTTTAAAATTTTCCTTCTCCTACTTTTTGTTTATCCAAACAAGTGAAGGAAAAATTAATTTTACCTTCATTTTACTCTCCTTCATTTTCTTTTCCCTCAAATTTTCCTCTCCCTCCCCTCCTAGGTTCCCAAACACAGCGTAAGAAAATCAATCACCCCAAAAGTGGGAGGAAAAGTGGAGAAAAAAGTGAAGACTTATACTAATTAACAATTGTACCCCCATGTGAATTGTATTATTTAAAAGTTATTAATGAAATCAAATAGTAAATATGCGTTTTAGTTGAGGATAGAATTGGTAAAACCCATATTTTTTATTTTTTTTCCTTTCACTTTTCTTTCCATACCAAACAAAGAATAATGCATATATATCTTCAGTTTTCCATCCTTCTAACCAAACACAAAGGAATGAAATGATATTTCCATTCCATATGGAAGGAAAATGCATCCTTATCTTTTTTCTTCCTTCCACTTTTCCATCCTTCCTACCAAACGGAAAAAACTTTGATACAGTAGAGAGTATCAAAGTTTTGATACACATAGGTATGACATGTGGGCCCCTCCTGCTTCGTAAAACGTGAATACATATATATATATACACATAAATTTTGAGGGGGCCCACATGTCATACATAGGGGGTATCAAAACTTTGATACCCCTGCTGTATCAAAGTTTCACAGCCTTAGAGTTTGAATTTGGCTCAAACTTGCTTATATTAAGAGCATCTCCAACTCTATTGTCTTATTTTGTGTTGTAAATTTTAGGTGGCATGGGACACAAGACAATGTCTTGTATAGGTGGCAAGATTATATTCACAAATGACAATAAGTTTAAAAAGTCATCTCCAATGCAAAAGTATTGAGAAAACAATACAAAGTAAGTTTTTACAACTTTCAAGACAACTTTTACTCTTCTACTTCTTTTTATAAATATTTTTATTCACAAATGATGATTGGACATAAAGACATTGTGAAGTGTATTGTCTACACTACCAAAATAAGTCATATCAGCGACGTAATTAGCGACGCCAACTTAAAACGTCGCCAATATTTTTTGTTTTAGCGACGCCAAATTTAAGCGTCACAATACGTCGCTGGTAGCGACATACAGCGACATATTGCGACTACCTATAGTCTAATAAAAACCAACGTCGTTGATTTGTCGGAAAACGTCGCTAGTTTTATCAGTTCAGCGACGTTTAGCGTCGCAACGATTATAACGTCGCCGAATATTAAACCAATACCGACGGTTTGCGACGTATTTCGGGCGTCGCTAATTTCTGCTAAATAGGGTTTCCTCGGTTCCAATTTTTATTTCTCCCTCTCCCCAAATTCTTTGTTCCCGTCCCTCTTCTCCCGACCTTGACGACAGCCCGACCCCCTTCCCTCCGGCGCCGCTCATCCTCCTCCTCCATCGCGAGCTCCTTCTCCTCCCTCCGACGAGCCCCTTCTCCTCCTCCTCCTCCACCGCGAGCCCCTTCTCTTCCTCCACCGCGAGATCCTCCTCCTCCACCACCGCGAGGAGACTGAAGGTAAACCCTAACCCTAATTGAGGTATTTTTCGTGTCCAAAATGGACACGGAGACACATTACGACCATGTGTTCACTGATACAGTGTGTTCGTGAGGTTTTGGACACTTTGTGTCCATTTGTTGGACACGTGGACACCCGCAAGCATGCATATATATGTATTTCACCTCTGTAAACTTAATCCCCTCCTCTTCCACCACCGAACTTGTCCTCCTCCTCCTCTTCCACCATCGTGAGGAGACTGAAGGTAAACCCTAACCCTAATTGAGGTGTTTTTCGTGTCCAAAATGGACACGGAGACACGTTACGACCATGTGTTCACTGATACAGTGTGTTCGTGAGGTTTTGGACACTTTGTGTCCATTTGTTGGACACGTGAACACCCCCAAGCATGCATATATATGTATTTTACCTCTGTACACTTAATCCCCTACATACACTTGTGTATTTTCATATTAATTTGGATTTGCATATTGGGTTTGGGTTTCGATATAGTGTTTGATACATTGTTTCACCTTGCAACATTCCTACACTTATTTTAGACAACAAGTATATGAACCAATTAGTCAACTTCTATTTGTTGAAGTATGGTACTCCATTCTTCGTTAGTTCTAGCTATATATGTCTCAAGATCCAATACTCGAAAATTCCAAGAAGAAGAAGAAAAAAAAGAATAAAATGACATCGCTCAACACCCTATGACAACTCTTTGTAGAATTGTGTTAAAGTGTGAGTTCTACAGTATGAGTTCTACAGTATGGTTCTCTTTGTAGAATAAAATGACATTGCTCAACCCTATCGATCCTCCATACAAGTCTTCCTTCATCTATTGTCTTAAAGTGTGAGTTCTACAGTATGGTTCTCTTTGTACAATTGTGTCTTATTTTAGACAACAAGGGTTTTCTATTTTTATAGGTAACATGGCAACATGTGTAAGGGAACATATAGGTGTGTATTTGTGTTTGAAAGGGAGTGTCACAAGAGTAAGGCGTGAGCATGTGTTAGTATTTTGAGCTGTGAGAGTGTTTGTTCTATTGAGGTTAGTACCAACTTGCAAGTTAGGTTAAAAGAACCTGGGAACTATGGTGTGGTTGTATACATCATGTATATGTATGTGTGTGTCTAGTGGGAGAAAGGGGGAGAGTTAACTAGTACCAGGTATTTGGAGAGGAGGGAGAGTTTATACTAGTATATATAGACTAATATCCTAAAACTTGACTTATACAACTTAGAAATGGCTAATTTGACCAAGTTGGACTAGTTTAGCTTAGAGTTGGCTCGGTTGGACTATACATAATATATAGACTAATATCCTAAAACTTTACTTCTACAACTCAGCCTATATGAAATATTGTAGACACGGGTGATATACTGCCGCGATAATCTCTGACCACCGCACGCACAAACACGCGAAAGAAAAGTTAGCAATGCGAAAAGAAGATGACAGATAATCTCTGACCATTTAACGTAAAATGTCATGTGTACATATATTGCGAAAAGTGTAGACCGCATGAACTGATAATTGCATATCATTCACTATCTTGATGTATCTATCTTACAGAATTATGGAGCTGAATTACTATCTGCGGAATCGTACTTGGATGTACAACCATTATCCTGATGACATGTGCGGTGTGCGGGATGAATTCATAGAAGGTGTACACCAGTTCCTACAGTTTGCCAAGGCGTTCCCTCAGTACATGGACGGTACCAAAATTAAGTGTCCGTGTGTGAGATGTCACAACTTGAAATATCATCCAGAAGTGGATGTCACGTATCATTTATATCGAAGGGTTTCACGCCGAATTACTATCAGTGGAGCGAGCACGGAGAACTTGTGTCTTTAGCATCGGAGTACGAGCCTTATATGGATGTCCACAACAATGCTCCTTACGACGATGGGTTGGTGAACATGGTTTTCGATGCGGCCGGGCCTAGTTTCGATCCGGATGATCATGATGCACCTGAGGAGGCACCGAACCCCGATGCTGTACAGTTCATAGAGTTGCTGGAGAATGCAAGGACTCCATTATATCCTGGTTGTGAGGATCATTCACCGTTGGAGGTGGTTACAAGATTATTGAGTATCAAGTCCGATTTTAACATGTCGCAAGATTGCTACAACCGTCTTATGGAGTTGCTTATAGAAATATTGCCTGAGGGTGCGAAGTTGCCTAAAGACTTCTACCGGTCTAAGAGGATGGTTAGATCGCTCTGGATGGGATACGAAAAAATCGATGCCTGTCGCAACGGGTGCATGTTGTACTACAAAGACGACAAGGATGAAGAAAACTGCAGATTTTGTGGTGTCGATCGCTATAAGGCATGTGGTAGAGGAAAGTCTGTCGGTGCCAGGAAGCCTACCTCTTCGATGCACTACTTGCCGTTGACACCGCAGTTGCAGCGGTTGTTTATGGTAAAGAAAACTGCAGAAAATATGAGTTGGCATAAGCGGGAACATACCGAAGGAGTATTGGATCACCCATCTGATGGAGAAGCATGGAAGCACTTTGATCGAGAGTATCCAGATTTTGCTTCTGATCCGCGTAATGTCAGATTGGGTCTCTGCTCCGACGGTTTTACCCCATTCGGACTTTCGGGATCCCAGTATTCGTGTTGGCCTGTGATCGTCACCCCGTACAATCTACCGCCTTGGATGTGCATGAATCGACGGTTGCTTCGTTGTTTTCCAGCACATATAATGATGAGTTGAGGATGGTTAGACCCTACCTAACAGACGAAGCATTAGAACAAGAAATGAGACGTCATTTTCCTTCTTGGTTGAGCGAATATGTAAGTAGCTCGGTAATTACTGGCATCTTCTAATGCAACTGCGCAATAAATAACTTATTATCGCTACTTTGATATTCAGGTCGATCGTCTAATTTCACCCGAGATTGAATTAATTAGAACTCTTGCAAAGGGACCAATTACTTTTGTTAAAATATGGCCAAGTTACTGTGTCAATGGCTTTCAGTTCAAGTTGAAAAATGCTCCGATCAGAGACAGCTTCCTGGATCTTGATTCCACGAAAAACAGTTGTTTGTGTATCAAGTCTTCGAACTACAAAGACGTCGATCCAGGAAATGATTTCTTTGGCATCTTGCGAGAGATTGTGGAGTTGTCATATAATAATGGCAGAGAACCTGCAAAGATCGTGTTGTTCAAGTGTGAATGGTTCGATCCGATTGAAAATCAAGGTTAGAAAATTGACAAGCATGGTCTTCTGGATATAAACTACAAGCGTAGATATCAAGGCTACGAACCGTTTGTCCTAGCAACTCAGGCTCAGCTCGTGTACTTCACAGCTTATCTGAGACGGGGAGCAACGAAGTCTGACTGGTGGGCAGTATGCAAGACTAAAGCCAGAGATACTTTTGATGTTGACGAAAAAGCTTACCAGGAGGACGAGCTACCTCTTGTAACCAATATTGTCGATGTGGACACCACGAAAGTTACGCATTACACGACACATAATGTAGAAGATGTAGAATTATCCGAAGAGGAAGACGAAGCCGACGAAGGCAAAGATGAAAGTGAAGATGAGGAGGAAGAGGAAGATGAGGTCGAGGAAGACGAACAAGATGATTATTGTGAAGATGATTGAGAGAGATATACTTATCTGAACTTAGATGTTTCTTCTAGAATACATTATCTGGACTTAGATGTTTATTGTAGAATGTTTTCCATAAATAAATTTACTTTATTTGTTGTGTATCTGGGAAAATTACAAATGTAGAAATCCGATCTAGAAGACGATCGCTTTATCCCATGGACTATGCGAAGAAGAAAAGCTCTCAAAATTTTGACAGTAAGTTAGATAACTATGTATCTGTACAATGAATGAGAAAAAGAACTCTATTTATAGAGTCAAAAATAACTGAAAGGATAACTGTCTTCACAGCCTGTGCCTAGTTGAAAATCACGCAGGATTTAACATACGCAAGGTTGTGAGCAGTTACTGGACGTGGCCTGTAACTGTTGGACACATGGCAATCATGCATGAGTCGTGTGCAAGTTACAGGACACGCAAGCGAGAGATCAGTGGCATGGCTGCCACGTACTCCAATTTGATAAAATCCACGCAGACTTGTTGAAGACAAAATCTACGCAGACTCGGGGCAGAAAGCTTCAAAATCCACGCAAACTTGGGGCAAGAAGCTTCAGGATCCACGCAGACTTGGGGCAAAAAGCTTCAAAATCTACGCAGACTTGAGGGAAGAAACTTCAGAATCCACGCAAACTTGAGACAGAAAGCTCAAAATATACGCAGACTTTGGAAAAGAACATAATCCACGCTTGATTGAAACAGGACTGCCAGCTGTCTTGATTTGACGTGCTTCGACTGACACAAAATCTCTGACCGTGATTGCTTTTGTCAGTCGCATTAAATGACAAGAAGCACTTTTGGTACGCCAACTTGGTGAAGGCTGAGTCTTGCTGAAGAAGATTTCAAAAGTCATGCAATAGGCGGCTGCGATCTCTCGAGTTCTGTGCATACGTGGCATACGAGAAGACATTCTTCGACTGTCGTGCTGTCAGTCATAATTATACTCTGACAAATGATGAGCTGTTTCCCAGCGTGACTTTTGAATATTGTCCTGATCAACTCAGCGTGACTTTTTAGACATTGTCCTGATCAACTCAGCGTGACTTTCATTTTTGAGGCCTACAAAACCCCCTTCAAAGTTTTCGAAAAATGATAAATTATTTCGAAATACTTTGAAAATGAGATGATAAAATGAATTTAGTCACGCTGAGATGACATCAAATTTTTCGGAAGTCGAAAAGACTTCGAAGTTCTTTGAAAACATCCAAATGAACTTATTAAATGTCATGATGACTCTTCATTTTTCGAGACTGATTGCGTCCAATTTATGGTGGAATATGAACCGTCGGTAAACTCTGTTATATAAACAGGGAGAGAATTCAGCTTTGATGTTCATCTCACGTCAACGTGACACCGAAGGAGAAAGCTGAGGAAGAAGCAAAAAAAGTTAGGTTTTTATTCCCATGGCGACCCTACTTTTGAGGGTAAGGAACCGGAGCCTTTTGTCTTCGAGTTCAAAGATGACCCGACACAACTAGCCAAGAATTTCTTGAGCTATTTTGGCCTGGATGGCTCGTCTTCTTCCAATGGACACAGCCTTGCAGAACAGCGTGAAATGTTGAATGCTCTGTTACACCGTATGGGGGTCAAGAGCGTAGAAGAACTGGGCACTAAGCTCAGTTGCTCTGCAAAATAGAGCGTGTCTTTTATACTTTTTTTGAAAATGTTGCACTCTTTTTTTTCTTTTGTAAGGCCATCAGTGCCTATCTTAAAAAAAATGTAGTACAACTCTTGTTTTGAACAGCGTGCATTAATGAAGAACATTAAGTGGCACTCTTTGAATGTTTCCAATGCTGCGCTGTCTTCCAAAGTACACGTGACACTCATTCCGTGATTATGAGCGCTTTTAACTCGGATCTTTTCCAAGAATAGGCTTGTACTTTGTCCTTTAAATAGGTAGCTGAGTTTCACAGATACTCATCTCATTATTCTTCTTCTTCTTCTCTGAGGATGAATCTTTTGTGAGATTTCATTCTCAAACAGGAAAGCAATGCTTTCTAATGTTCGATTTCTGTGCACTATACCAGACATTGGTTTGCCAATCCTTAGCACCAAACTTGATGGTAAGTACGCGTACCATTTTTACTGTTGAAGATGAGCTTTTGTTTCTGACTGAACAATACACGCCTGTCTCTGTTTGACAAATGCACGCTTAATGAGAATGATATTTCTGTTGATTTAATATCTTTTTCCTTGCTGTTTTCTGCAGAAGCTCGGCTGAAAATTTTCTTCAGAACTGGCATTGGTGATTTGGATGCTGTGGAGAATATTCCTCTGACACCTACATCAGGGAGCTCATGCACTTTTGACGCGTAAATCAGACAACTCAGAACTCTTCGTGAAATAGAAGGGTCTTCCTCAGATGGTAGGAAGAGCCGTTATACACGAGAGTTGGATGGTGGAGTCAGCTCTACCCCGAGAAATCGGGTAGTAGAGTTCCTTTCAGGGCAGAACTAGGAATTGTATCCCAATGTGGGATACATTCCTATCTCCTTTGAAAGGTCGCTTCCAATCCACCAGTTGTATTGGCAGCAACACGCCTTCGGGCTGCCATACTCTGTGGTTCTCCTCTCGTCTGAGAGAGAAGACCAGAGTTTGATTCCTGCTGTTCTTGTCGCTACTGGAACCCAGACAGTCAGGAACTGCCACCAACAACGAACCTGACGGAGAAGGTCCGACGGAGAAGATCCAAGGAAGAAGATAGATCTCTATTAGGTTATTGTGGCGTAGAATGAAAATCCAAAATTTGTAATAGATTTCCATTATGATTTGTAAGAAAGTCTAAGAAAATGTAATAGACTTTTTATGATGAAATGAGAGTGGAAATGATAATTCTTCTATGCTCAATGAATTGTATTTGAATGAATTGTGGACATGATAGATAATGAAATCTTCTTTTCTGATTTAGAGTACTCAATACTATCAGAGGTAATGTGGACGTGATAATATGTAGGAACTCGAAAAGAAAATAGATTGATTTTTATGCAGAGGTCAAGAATAGAAAATAACAAATGAGCAGGTAGATTCGGTATAGAAGATTATGAACGGACGAATCGTCAGATGAATGGAACGAATGAACCGTCGGATGAACGTAATAAATGAACGGATGAACCGTCAAGCATTAATGAACGGGTGAACCGTCGGATGAATGTGACGCTTCATTATTTGAAGAACTTCTGCCTATAAATATAGCAGAAATCTGACAAGAACGAACACTTCTACTTTCAAACATAAAAATGTCGTCTGAAGAAGTATCCAAGAAAGCTGGAATCGCCCTGAAGGTTCAGAAAGGCACTGAAGAACGCCCTGTTGATCCAGTTTAATCAAAGAAGGCTGTAGCAGGCGAGGGTTCGTCTGCACCCAAGCCACCAAAGGACATTCTGGACTTCCTGCTTGAACCGGAAAGGACTGAAGAAGAAGAAGCCATGAGGATAGCCGCTTGCAAGTTCCTCGTGGGTTCCAGCAAGGAGGATCTCGGCTCTTTTGCTGACCGCATTTTCGAGAAAGACGGTAGTGGCCCGCGTCCAAATGTAAAGAAGGATGATAGTGATCTTCCTTAAAATCATGTACTATCATTCATGATTAAAATAAAATAAAAATTTTATTTATAAACATGAACTTGTCTGATGATTTACAAGTATTTACATTTATGCATAATACTTTTTAAGAAATTTGCCATTAATAGGCATCATAACTTTTCGACCATCCAGTTCTGAGAGTTGATAAGCTCCATTTGAGAAAATTCTGCTTACGATATAGGGACCTTCCCATTTTGCGTCAAATTTGCCCTTGCTCATATGAGTCATAGTCATAGGACGTCTGACTGTTAGAACAAGTTCTTCTTTTTGATACGCCCGAACTCTGACTTTCTTATTAAAAGCTCTTGAGATTCTAGCTTGATAGAATTCGATATTCTGTTGAGCAAATAATCGCTTCTCATCCAGAGCTTCTAATTCCTGAAGTCGAAGACGATCATTATTCTCGGTGGTAAGTTCATTAGTGATTGCTATCCTTAAAGAAGGAATTTGAATCTCTAATGGAAGAACAGCTTCGCATCCATACACCAGAGAGAAATGTGTACATTTAGTAGCATTACGAACTGTAGTACGGTAAGCCCACAGACATTCACCGAGCTTCTCACTCCAATTACGTTTGTTAGTAGAGACAAACTTCTTTAGGAGTTTAATGATGGTCTTGTTGAAAGCTTCTGCTAATCCGTTAGCTGCTGGATTATATGCGGTAGAAGCCACATTATTGATCTGGTGATCGTCACAGAATCGAGTAAATTTCTGGCTGACGAATTGTGGTCCATTATCATGAATAATGCGTCGAGGAACACCAAATCTATAGATGATATGATGCTTAATAAAGCTGATGACATTGGACGTCTTAACTTAGATAAAGAAATGGCTTCGGCCCATTTGGAAAAGTAATCGGTTATTGAGAGAATAAACCGATGACCTTTTGATGACGGCGGATTGATCGGACCGATAATGTCCATGCCCCAAGCTTCGAAGGGCCATGATGCTGCCGTTGGATGTAGAAATTCTGAGGGTTGATGAATAAAATCCGTATGGATTTGACAAGCTTTACACTTTCTTGCATACTCGATGGCGTCTGATACCATAGTGGGCCAATAATAACCCATACGTCGAATACGGTCTTGAAGTTTTGGTCCAGGCTGATGTGCTCCACAAATTCCATCATGTGTTTCGCGAATAATTTGTTGAGCCTCGTCACCGGCAACACATCGAAGAAGTAAACCATCATAAGCTCGACGATATAAGATTTTTGTAGTATGATTGTAATAGAATCTGAGTGATCGTCATCTGATAGATGCTGCCTCACTTGGATTATCTGAAAGAATATCATACAATATAAAATCTAAGAAAGGAAGTCTCCAATCTTTATCTGTATTCTGAGTCTCAGCTGAATTACTGAAGATGAATTCCATGCTAGAATCAGATGAAGATGATAAAGATTTACGACTGAATCCAAATCCTCTTGTTGTATTGACATCATGAGACGTTGATTTTTCAATGTCAATTGGAAGTCCTAGGGTCAGGTTATTTTCCAGATGAAACAATTCTCGATTACGAACAACAATCATTTGTTGCCGTCTAATCGAAATAGCCAACACCGCCGCAAGATTAGCTAGAGCATCAGCTTCTGTGTTACATGCTCGCCTAACATGTTCAATGAAGAACTCTTCAAACGAAGAAGCCATTGATATAGCTGATCTATGATAAGGAACCAGATCTTGATGGCGAACTTCATAAATACCCCTTATCTGATTGACAATGAGTTTAGAGTCTTCGTACGCCTCCAAATGTTGAATATTCAGATGTTTAGCGAGTTGAAGACCAATGAGTAACGCATTGTACTCAGCTACGTTGTTTGAACACGGCTGATCAAGAGAATAAGCTCTTTGGATAGCAAGACCTTCTGGCGATACAAGAACGACTCCAACTCCAGTGACAATATCACCATTAGGACCTATCCTTGAAGCTCCATCAAAAATAGATGCCAAGTAGGATCTTCTTCAGCAATTTGGTTTGAATCTAGGACTTCATCTGGGATTTCATCATAGAGTTTTGAATCTTCTGGAATTGAATGAGCAGCCAGAAAATCAGCTAAAGCTTGTCCTTTGACAGATTTCTGAGAAATATAGTGCATATCATACTGAACAAGTAAGATTTCCCAATTAGCCAATCGAGAATTCAAAACACTGGGTTTCTTCATCATGACCCGTATAGGATTGATCTTGGAAATGACATGAATAGTCTGGCCAATGATATAATGACGTGTCTTTTGAACAGCGAACATCAAGGCTAGACATTCTTTTTCGACCGGTGAATATCGAGGTTCAGCTCCGGTCATAGTACGACTGAGATAGTAGATGGCTTGTTTATGATCATTTTTATTCTTTTGCGTGAGCAATGCACCCAATGAATGACTCATTGCTCGAGTATATAGGAGGAATGGAATTTCTGAGACGGGAGGTACCAATACTGGAGGGCTCATCAGATATTGTTTTATATCATCGAATGCTTTCTGACATTCATCATTCCAGACAAAAGAGACACCTTTCTTCATAAGTTTGTTGAATGGTCTGCAGCATCCTGAAAGTTAGAGATGAATCTCCTGATATAAGCGATCCTTCCTTGAAATCCTCGTAGCTCTTTCAAGGTGCGTGGAGGACGCATCTCTTGGATGGCTTTGATCTTCTCGGGATCCACGTGTATACCTTTAGAGGTAATGACGAAGCCGAGAAATTTACCACTAGAGACGCCTAAGAAGGACTTAGTAGGGTTCATCTTTAATTGATGCTTACGCATTAGATCAAATATAGTCTTCAAATCTTGGATATGATCCTCCTTTTGTCGACTTTTGACTGCAATATCATCAACGTAGCATTCAACTGTTTTTCGCAAATGTTCACGGAATATAGTGCTCATGGCTCGTTGATAAGTTGCTCCTGCATTCTTGAGACCGAATGGCATAACTGTATAACAGTATGTACCGATCGACGTTCTGAAAGAAGTGTGTTTCTCGTCATCTGGAAATATTTTAATCTGATTGTACTCAGAATATCCGTCCATGAATGACATCCGTTCAAACCCACAGGTATTATCGATCATGACATCAGTGATTGGTAGAGGAAATTCGTCTTTAGGACATGTCGCATTGAGATCGCGGAAGTCTATGCATACTCTGATCTTGCCAGTCTTTTTAAGGACAGGAACTATGTTAGCCACCCAATCGGGATGTTGTTCCTCTCTAATAAACCCGAAGGTCATGAGTTTATTGACTTCAGCTTCAATTGCATCCATAATATCTGGACGAAATCGTCGCTGTTGTTGTTTGACCGGTTTAGCATTCGGCAAGATATTGAGCTTGTGAGTTGCGATTTGTGGATCAAGACCTAGCATATCTTCATAACTCCAATCGAAGACGTCGATGTAGTCACGAATGAGTTTAATCATGTCTTGCTTATCAGTTTCTGAAAGACTTTCACTGATGAATGTTGGTTTGGGAGATCCCTCTTCACCAACATCTATTTGAACAAGTTTGTCTTCAGTCAGAGGTTCTTTTTGCTCAAAACGGAACTCCCATTGATTATCTAACCTTTGGGCCCATTGTTCTGATTCAGGTGAGATTTCAAACTCATCTTCGTCTTCATCACTTTCTTCAGAACGGTCAATGGAGACCATGTTGGAAGACAGAATATTGCAGTAGAAATCACCGATACTCGTATCGGAATCCCAAGAGGTAGTACTAGAAGAATCAGATCTCTTATCTTCGTCAGATTCGAGATCTTCATGAACAATATTGATAAAAGGAGTAGGAGCAGTATAGCCCAATCCGCATTTTGTTCTTCCATATTTCAGAGGAGGGATCCGGACAGGCATTTTTCTTCCTTTTCCACTATTGAGGCCAGTTCTGAAGTCATAGCCCATATTTTTAATGATGTCTTTAGATTGCTGACTATAACGACGTAGTTGTAATCTTCCAGTATCATCGTTTTTGTCCTCATCTTCGAAATCAGAAGGATTTTGGGGCCCTTTGTAGAAGAATATTGGGATGTCTCCTGGCTTTCTGCTGGGAACTAGAAAGTACGAAGATTGTACCGGTTCTAGGGATACATCTGTATGAGCAGTCTGTACAACTCCTATGGTTATTGTGCTCAAGTCATCTAACAAATATAAATAACTATGAACATAATTACACACATCAACATACTGCAAAGATGGAGACTTTTCATTAAATGTAAAAGCAGCAGTATTTACATTGGGAGAAGGCTGAGCCTTAGAGATCTTAGCCAAGTCAATGACTAAAGGGGGAGAAGATGAGCGAGAAGAAGCATTGTTTCGATTAAGATCGATAACAAATGGCTCAGAAGAGGTGAGCTCCCTTGAAGCTTGAGATGGAAGAGTAATCCGCCCTCCAACTGGAATTAGCAGAGTATCCTGTTTCACATGTGAAGATGCAGGAGTTGCAGTACGCCTACTGACAGGAATGATCAGTGTATCCTAAGTAGACGACTGAGGTAATGGAGAAATTCGTCTACTCACCGGAATGATGAAAGAACTTTTTCCAGAGGGTTTGGGAGATTGTTGCTGAGTAGTTTGACCTTTAACAGGAATTATTAAAGTCTTACTTTGTGAATCCTCTTTCTCCATAGCTTGTATCACCCTTGTATACTCTTCTTTGTACATCCGGGAATCATTGAAATAGGCTTCAACCCCATGGAAGGGATTTATATCAGCAACTTCTTTTTGTACTCTTCCATTGCTATCAATGTATTTAAAACACTGATAAAGAGTAGAAGGCACCACATTATTTTCATGAAGAAAGGGCCTCCCCAAAAGAAGATTATAGGATCCCACGATCTCAATCACATAGAAAGTGACTTTGGATCTGAAATCGCCTATTTGAAGCTTCAGATGAATCTTTCCCAAAGGCTCGCTCCTGCTTTGATTGAATCCCAGGATAGTAGTAACTGTCTTGGAAAGCTTGTGAAGAGGGATTTTTAGTTCATCCAACAGACTCTTTGGCATTATGCTTATAGCAGACCCTGGATCAATGAGGATACGATCTATCTTCATCATGTCGATATAACCGGTATAATAGAGAGGCCGATCATGTCGATTATCCTCCAGTAGCATGTCGTCTTGTGTAAAGGTGATATTTGGGATAATCTCCAGTACACTGTTGCAATGTAAGCAAGTGGCAGGTTCTGCATCTGGCTTCTTTAACTGTGCAAGACAAGAGTCAGCTTGTAGAAGTGCTTCACTTAACGTCTCTCGAGTCTCTTTGGAGAGACGTAGAAGTTCAAAGAGGGACATTCTAGCTGGAGTATTTGCAAGTTGAGCTAGAATGTCGAAATTATAAGGCTTCTGAAGTCCAAGAGGAGAGGACTTCTTGATTGGTTTATCAAACCGAGCCTGTTGTTTGCCTTTCTCAAGAGCTGTAGGCTTGGAAGAAACATGTTCAACTGGGATAGTTGAAGGAACAGGTACGATGGATGATTCTTCTTCAGGAGGAACATTAGGAGCGTCTTTATCAGCAGGAGGGGTATCAGGAGTATCCTCAGGATCTTTGGAATAATCCTTTAGATAAGGTTTCCCTGTTCTAGTAGCACCAGCAAGTGCTTCTTCTTTGTCTTTTGGCTCTGTGTCAGAGATAGATCCAAGAGAAGTCATATGACATGACTTAATCTTTCCAGCCTTCTTGGACTTTCGAGAAGTAGTCTTTCGAGGAGAAGGCGATTCAAAATCTGCCACTAGATCAGGATGGATCCACATGATTTCTCCTGTTTCCAAAGTGATTGGCACTAATTCTTCAGACTGTGGAGGAGGAATATTCACTATTTCAAGAGTTGCCTTGGGAATAGGAACGATCCCACTTTCAAAGAGCTGAGGAGGGAAATCTCCGAATTGTATAGAGACGACGTTGGAGGTGACGGTCTTCTCTTTTGGAGTAAGAGAGAGAGCTCCAGATTTAATCATTTCTTTGATCTTTCCTTTCAGTACATAACATGTACGAATTGTGTGACCGAACATTCGGTGGTATGGACAGTATTTGGGATGATCTGTCTTACCAGCTTAATCAGGTTTCTTGATTTCAGGTAATTGTATTTTATTACCTTTCAGCAGACATTCAAAGATACCAAGGACATCGTCATCATCGAAAGAGTATTCTTCCTTGGGGCGAGGTGCTCTTGTTTGTTGGGTTGTAGAAGTAGGAGAAGTTTGCACAGTTGATGCATCTTTGCTCTGAAGATTAACTTCAAGAGTTTCTTTTCCCTTGCGAGCATTGTTTTTAGCATTATTGTTAGCACCTTGACCTGTTTCTTTGGGAGTCATCTGCACTCCTAAACCTTTGAAGGTTTCAGCACTAATTTCTGCGGCCTTAGCACTAACTATGAAAGAAGGCCAGTCTTGAAATTGGGTGGATCCTGTCCACATGCTGATGATTGGCAACAAATTTGATTTGCATGTGTCGATAGTGACAGCATCAGGAGTTCCAAGAGGCATCTTCAGAGCTTCTCTTCGAAATCGTTCAATGAAATCCTCTGTAGTTTCATTATTTTTCTGTTTGATTCTAATAAGAGCAGACATATTCAAGAAACATCTGTTTGAAACCGGCAAATGAGGTAATGCACCCATCTGGGAGACTTCTATACCATTCATAAGCTGTTCCCTTAAGACATCCAACTAACACCCGAGTAAGGAGGGCATCGCTTGGTTGCAATTGATCAGTCATCACTTCAAAGTGATTAATAAACTGACTTGGAGAAGTGGTTCCATCATAGAATGAGATAGTAGGAGGCTTGTATTTAGGAGGATACGATACTTGCTTACATTCTATCGGATAAGGTTGCTTGATGTCTAATCTTTGTAAACCATCCTTCTGTTTGAATGCCTCGAATTGAGTTTTGAGATTTCTCAATTCTTCATTAACAACTTCGGAAGATTGTGGAGTTGTAGCTTGTAGAGAATAGTTGGGAGGAGGAACAGCATTATAAGCACTACCCCCAGCTCCAGAGAGACTAGGATTTGGTTGAGCTGGTCCAGGAGTATTGGATTGTATTGCTGGAGGAACTTGTACTGGACTTATAACAGTGTCAATTGGTATGGCATCTGGTACAGTCTGTCAATTTTACATCTGTGTTGCCATGAGTTCATACATCGACTTCATAGTATCGGCCATAGACTTCATTTGCTGTTCCAAAGAAGCAATCCTTTGTTCTTGAGGAGTCAAGGAAGAAGAAGGTTCATCAGTATTCCCATCAACCATATAAGTCGTGACTGTACGAGGGATTATTGATGAACTGGTGGATGTTGTTTGTTCTGAATCATTACTTTGTGCATCAAAGTCAATTATAGGAGAACTACCCCCAGTAGGAAGAGGTGGGAAGTTAGATTCTCCAAGGAACTCAGAATCATCTTCAGAGATCAAATTTCTTTGACTAGAAGCTAAGACTCTTGCTCTGGTGTTTCTGTATACTCCATCTGGACTATCAGCTCTACCCCCAGTATCCCGAGAGGTCATGTTGACAGAAGCAAATAAAGGCTCATCTTCATCAGGCATAGGTTCACACTGAATCCGATTGAAGACAGATTGTCGTTTTGTTTGACATCTGCATTGTATTATGACTCTCGGCTGGAAATCACATTCATGATCAACATAGTCCTGAACCATTGATTGACATCTGCATTGAATTATGACTCTTGGCTGGAAGTCACATTCAGCATGGTCCATTGTCACAGAATTACTCCTTCTCTTCTGTTGAAGGTGTTCTCGTAAATCTGTTTGTGAAGATTGAGGTGCATCAGAGAACACTCTTTGTGTATTGTTAGGAGTATATTTCCTGTTCTTGGGTCTTGATGGCTCTTGATTATACAGAGAGTGATTAATATGAGCCACATAGTTTCTAGCATACTCTGCATCTGGATCTCTTAACCTTGTTTCCGATTGATGTGGTTTCTTAACACCAGAAGTATTTCCCAAACGGATTTGATTAAGTTTTGCTCTTAGATCAATTGGAGGTGACACATTGGTTTTTGACACATGGAGTTTTCCTTCCATTGATCTGGATATTTGCAGAGAAGGAAAAATAGAACCATCCCCCTGATTAGGAGTTGGTAACAAACCCTCTCTAATGGACAAATTCTGTGCCCAATTTGAAGAAGTCATAGAAGAAGACATTAAGGAATGTTTCTTCTTAGACTCATTCAAGTTTTGAGACATAGAATGTCCAGAAAGAAGAGTAGTCAACAGACCATCTCCTTTTCTTTGACTAACAAAAGTGTCAGTCAAAGCTGTTCCTGAAGTAAAAACTACAGGAGCAGAAGAAACAACTAAAGAGTTATTCCTTTTCGAAGGGACTTTGTGTGGAAGACCACCCCCAGTTCTAGTAGAACTTGGCAAAGAAGAAGAGATAGCTAAAGAGCTATTCTTCTTAGATGAAATACACGCTGAAACAGACTTGGTTAAATAACCAGTACTGTTAGCGTGATTATTGATTTTAGATTTACACACTGGAACAGATTTGGTTAAAGAACCAGTGCTGTCAGCGTGACTTTTAGGATTAAGATTACACGCTGGGACAGATTTGGCTAAGGAGCCAGTACTGTCAGCGTGATTTTTAATTTTGGAAATACACGCTGGAACAGATTTGGCTAAGAAGCCAGTACTGTCAGCGTAATTTTTGAATGAGAGATTGCACGCTGGAACAGATTTGGCTAAGGAGCCAGTACTGTCAGCGTGACTTTCGGAATGGAATTTGCACGCTGGAACAGATTTGGCTAAAGAGCCAGTACTGTCAGCGTGACTTTTGATTGCTGTCATCTTCGAGCGCACAAGAGTGTGCGTGCTTGCAGTAGAGTTCTTGCCAGTGTTAGGAGTAGACACTGTGGCAGAGACTTCACCATTGGCTGCCAACTGATTCTTAGGGACATAAACAGAGTGTCCCTTCGACTTGGCAGTGATGATGGAGGCTGAAGTGGGTTTGCCACTCTTAGCCCGCTGCATTTTTTCATAGGCGAGTTGATCGAATTGGATCGTCATCACCTTCTTCGTCGAGCCGATTGACGAAGTATCGTATTGAGTTGTTGCCATCTCAGAAGAGGAGATGGATTTCCCCAGCAGAGTCGCCAATTTGTTTTCCATAAATAAATTCACTTTATTTGTTGTGTATCTGGGAAAATTACAACTGTAGGAATCCGATCTAGAAGACGACCGCTTTATCCCTTGGACTATGCGAAGAAGAAAAGCTCTCAAAATTTTGACAGTAAGTTAGATAACTATGTATCTGTACAATGAATGAGAAAAAGAACTCTATTTATAGAGTCAAAAATAACTGAAAGGATAACTGTCTTCACCGCCTGTGCCTAGTTGAAAATTACGCAGGATTTAACATACGCAAGGTTGTGAGCAGTTACTGGACGTGGCCTGTAACTGTTGGACACATGGCAATCATGCATGAGTCGTGTGCAAGTTACAGGACACGCAAGCGAGAGATCAGTGGCATGGCTGCCACGTACTCCAATTTGATGAAATCTATGCAGACTTGTTGAAGACAAAATCTACGTAGACTCGGGGCAGAAAGCTTCAAAATCCACGCAAACTTGGGACAAGAAGCTTCAGGATCCACGCAGACTTGGGGCGAAAAGCTTCAAAATCTACGCAGACTTGAGGGAAGAAACTTTAGAATCCACGCAAACTTGAGACAGAAAGCTCAAAATATACGCAGACTTTGGAAAAGAACATAATCTACGCTTGATTGAAACAGGACTGCCAGCTGTCTTGATTCGACGTGCTTCGACTGACACAAAATCTCTGACCGTGATTGCTTTTGTCAGTCGCATTAAATGACAAGAAGCTCTTTTGGTACGCCAACTTGGTGAAGGCTGAGTCTTGCTGAAGAAGATTTCAAAAGTCACGCAATAGGCGGCTGTGATCTCTCGAGTTCTGTGCATACGTGGCATACGAGAAGACATTCTTCGACTGTCGTGCTGTCAGTCATAATTACACTCTGACAAATGATGAGCTGTTTCCCAGCGTGACTTTTGAATATTGTCCTGATCAACTCAGCGTGACTTTTTAGACATTGTCCTGATCAACTCAGCGTGACTTTCATTTTTGAGGCCTACATAGAATGTATCATCATATGTTATCTTGGTTATTATCTTGTCTTTGTTGTACTTTCATATTTTTAGTCTCTATTATTTATTGTACTTTCATATTTCTAGTCTCTATTATTTGTTGTACTTTCATATTTCTAGTCTCTATTATTTGTTGTATTATCATATGCTGTTATCAGGTATGGCAGGTCGTCGCGGAGCGTACCGAAGGAGACAACGAGGTCACTCTCCTCCGGTACTTCCTACAGGTACTGCTAGAGGACGGAGTTTTCCTTCGGTACCTCATTCTGGTACCGGCTCTGGATCCTCGTCGTCGATTACTCCTCCATATCGGACAGTAGGTGGGCCTGGTGGGACGACGTCACGTGGCATATCTCCTGGGACGAGTAGTTCCAGGCCTGTTGAGAGTGATCGTCCGTCTAGCGTTCCTACTGCTGATACGATGATGGAGACGGATGAGCAGATGGCGGAGGCTGCAGCGACGGCCGAGGCGGCGGCGCCGACGGCCGACCAGCATCATGCAGATGATGCGTGCGCACCTCCGGAGGAGAGGAGGACGGAGATATGGGCCGACGGTACAAAGTATGTGTTTTGGTTTATAATTTTTTTCTTTCTGTTTTTATCATAATTTAACTTTTTTCATGAATATAATATATTTATATAGATATCGTCCCCCAGAGGTGCAGAGACGTCTAGGCCACATGCTGAGGCATAATTATGGTGGTGCTTGGATTAACTACTCTGAAGCTCCGGACGAGAGGAAGGCCTTCTGGTTTGTGCGCTTCATGGTTAATATATTTGCTTTTAACATGATTCATATAATTTTTGTATATTATATATAACTGATAAATATTTGGTTTGCGCTCTTCTAGGATATGTTTTTCTATCCATCGCACCGGGCCGAGCTTATCGAGGGGATGTTTCCTGCCGTCGATGCCAAGCTGATCCGCGACTCTATCAATGATCAGAAGGATCGTGATCGTGCCGGAAAGCCGATCCAAGGTTGGATCACCCCTGATCAATGGAATGCGATGAAGGCTCGATTCGAGGAGCCAAAGTACAAGGAGAAGTCGGAGACGACCAAGGCGGCTAGGCAACATGCCTCGAAGTGGTGCGGTGGGTCGATTCCGATGACAGAACATTTCCGTCGTCTGGTATGTCTTCCTCTTTTAGAAATATTATTTTAATGCAAAACCAATAAATTATTACTAAGATAATATATTTAATTACAGGTAAGGAAGGTCGGTAACGCCGATATGGTGACCGTCTTCCTGGCCACCCATCGTCGCGGCGCTGACCTTATTGACGAGAGGGCCGAGCAGACTTATGTAAGTATTATAATACGTTATCTTAATTTAATACTTCGTGTCAATTTTAATATAACTTAGTAAATATGATGCAAATAAATATTCATGTAGTTAGTAATAATAAGTACATTAATTAGAAATTAGAAATAATAAGTACATTAATTAGAAATTAGTAATAATAAGTACATTAATTAGAAATTAGAAGTTAGTAATAATAAGTACTTTCTAGGCCGAGTATCAGAGGCTGCGGGAACGGGCGGCTGCTAGTGCACCTGATGCAGGAGAGGCCGGTACTTCCTCGCAGCCCACTCAAGCTCTGTCGGAGGACGAGCTGTGGATTGCCGCCGCTGGTGGACTCCGTAGGGGTACGTACTACGGTACGGGATCCTATGGCGTCCTAGTTGCGACCCAGTCCTCTAGGACATCTCCTGCTAGTGTGCATGGTCCACAGCCGTCCCAGGAGTCTGCCCGAGTCCACCAGATGATGGAGTCTCTCCGTGACGACCTGCTACGACGGATCGAGAAGCAGTCTCAGCACGACGATCCTGCGCTGCTAGCACGATTGGATGCGCTCGACCGCGGCATTATGGACCTCAGGGAGACGACTGAGAGGACAGAGCGCATCGTTGGAGGGTTAGAGAGCACGGTCACGAAGCAGCAGACAGGACAAGTGACCATGGCCGAGAGGATGAGATTGGCGCAGGAGTCGATGGTCGAGAGCAGTGATAGAATGTTATCTATCATAGATTCATACCACCAGCGACTTACAGCGTTGGAGCGTGCTGGTCTTCCGGGTGCGCCTTCATCGTCGTCGACTCCGCCGCCTCCACCGCCATCTTCTTCGATATCGACTCCACCGACGTCACTGCCTCCATCGGTATCGATTTTACATGAGGAGTATGAGTTGTTTTTATCCCTTCGTCGCGGCGGTGCCCCTTCTGCACCAGATTCCTAGTAGTCCTAGTTAGGACAGTTTCTGTGTTTGTTTCATTCTTTGTTTGTGACTTGAATATTTGTTGGTTGTGTAGATTTGGATACTTGGTTGTTTGGATACTTGGTTATTTGGATATTTGGTTATTTGGATACTTGGTTATTTAGATATTTGGTTATTTGGATATTTGGTTATTTGGTTATTTGGTTAGTTGTTGTGTGATTGTTGTAAACTTGGTTATTTGGATATTTGGTTATTCACAATTATCGACGTCAAGTATACAAACTTGGTTAGTTGTGTACAGCGAGAAATGGACATTCTGTGATTGTTTGGATCCTATTCTACAGTGAGAAATGGTTATCTTTTTAAACTGCAGGGAGAAATGGACATTCTGTATTTTTTTTTCAGACTTAGCGACGTTTACCGACGTACACCGACGTACATTTACGTCGGTAAACGTCGGTAAATATGCGATATTATCCAGTTTACCGACGTTTAGCGATGTTATAATATGTCGGAGAACGTCGGTAAACGTCGGTGCACGTCGGTAATATTCTCAAGAATTCCCAAGTTTTACCGACGTTCAGCGACTTTGAACATGTCACTAAACCACCGACGATTCGTCGGTAATACGTCGGTAATTTACCGACGCGTAGCGACACGCAGTATGACGTCGCTAATCCACCGACGTCACGATGGTAGACGTCGGCAATATACCGACGTATATATACGTCGACAAACGTCGATAATTGCGATGTTTGCCGACGTTTAGAAGATTAGCGACTTACATTTCAGCGACTATCACGAAACGTCGGTAATTCCGTCGCTAAATATCTTTAGCGACGAAATTTATCGTTTTAGCGACGTCTTTATGCGTCGCTAAAACGACTTATTCTGGTAGTGCCCCTCTTTCTTCTCCACTAAGCAAACTCTCTCTCTCTCTTTCAAAAATTCATTTTCTCTCAAGCTCTTCTTCCTCCAAGAAACCCACTTCTAGGTAAGCTTTTAATTCTCCATTAATTCCTCTTTACCATTTATTGCTTTCACGATAATTGTAGAGGAGGAGATTCTCCACACTTTGCCCGTAGAATTTATTAGGTTTCCTAAAAATCTAGGTTAAGGATTAATTAGGGGTATTCATAAATAGAGTGGTATTTATA
Source organism: Iris pallida (assembly GCA_029216955.1). Classification (NCBI taxonomy): domain Eukaryota; kingdom Viridiplantae; phylum Streptophyta; class Magnoliopsida; order Asparagales; family Iridaceae; genus Iris; species Iris pallida. Next base: position 13,798,011 of record JANAVB010005596.1, on the reverse strand, counting down.
TGTAGATATGTATATATATGTGTATGTATTATATATATATATTTGAATTTGTGTGTGTGAGTGTAGAGGAATGAGAGTGGTGGTGGTGGTTGTCATGAGATGGTGGTGAGAGTGTGTGTTTGTGAGTGTGTGAGTGTTTGTGTGTGTGTGTGTCTATATTTATATATATATCTATATGTGTGTGTGGGTGTATTTATATATATGTAGAGATATGTGTGTGTGTGTGTATTTATATATATGTAGATATATGTGTGCGAGTGTATTTATATATATATAGATAGATGTGTGTGTGTTTGAGTATAGGGATATATATATATATATATATATATATATATATATATATATATATATATATATATATATATATATATATATATATTTATATATATATATATATAGGCAGATGAGAGGGAGTAAGAGAAGATGGAGAAGAAGAAGAGGAGCTGCAGCAGCAACAAGAGGAGCTGCAGCAGCAGCAAGAGGAGCTGCAGCAGCAGCAAGAGAAGCTGCAGTAGCAGCAGCTACAGCTGCAGCAGCAGCAGCAGCAACTGGCAGCAGTAGCTGCCAGTTCCCCCCCTAAAACCCCCATTTTGGCCCCCTATTTAGCCTATTTAACCCCCCCCCCCTTTAGTATATATATATATATATATATATATATATATATATATATATATATATATATATATATATATATATATACAGATAGATGATAGTTAGAATAAGAAGAAGTTAGAAGAAGGAGAAATTACAAGAAGTTAGGAGAATAGGAAGAAGAGGTTGGGAGTTAGAAATGAGAAGAAGTTAGAAGAAGAAGGAATAAGAAGAAGTTAGAAGAAGAAGGATTAGAAGAAGTTAGGAGAATAGGAATAAGAAGTTAGAAGTTAGAAATTAGATGAAGAAGTTAGAAGAAGAAATTAGAAGAAGAATTAGAGTAAGAACTAGAAGAGGGTTTTAGAAGAAATCGAGTTAGAAGGGGAATTTGAGCTCCGAGTATCGGATCGCGACGAAACTTGGTGTGGAGTTAGAATACGTGAATTTGATTTTGCGGGTAGGCTCCCAAGTTGAAATCGGAGTTGTAGGACGTCGGTATCGTGCCGTACTATTGCGTATCGCGAGAAAATTAAGATACCGGCAATAGGCCGTAAGATGGACTAGACGTCCACTTTACTTAGGTATCTTGGTAGGTAATATATGTATAGGCTAGTACCTTACTACCCTAGGGAGCACGGGTCAAAATACCAAGCGTAGGTAGGCTAACTAGGTTTCCACCTAGGCTAGAAATTTACCTTAGAAAAGGTAAATTAGGAAATTGGCCTACGGCCAAGACTTGAGTTTCGAAGTCCAAGATGGACTTGGATATGGGTTGTAGAGGTTGATAATGATTAGAAATAGTCGCCTAGATATATAATTCTTGATTCTTGTACATACCATGATCAGTTTACTTGCCTTGTTCTAGCTCTAGAGTTACAGCTTACCTTGCCATGATACTCACATGTACATTCCTTGATTTCCTTGTATATACTCTCTATTTACTGTCTTATAGCTTTTGTCATATCTTGTGAACTGTTGTTAGTAGATTGTACTCGTTCCATCCTGACAGAATATGTTGACAAATATTACAGATGCTGATGAGGGGGATTACTGTACCTACTACGGTCCGGATGACGTAATGGGCATAGACTTGGAGACGTTGGTCCAACAGGGCTTAGCTCCGCCTGACGAGACCTTACCACTTGCTTAGTTAGAGTAGGTCTTTTGTATTGGACCTTGTCTCCAGCTACTTTTGAGACTGTTATTACTATAGATTGTATTAGAGACTTGGACTTGTATATACTCTTGTGTTGGACATGACAGGTTATTATTTTATTATCGTCTTGTTGTCTTTATCTTTCAGTCTTTACTTTATCATCTTAGAGTTGTGATTGAGTACTCATATATATTCATTGCTTGTCCTCCGTTCGGAGTTGACCATATTCTCGACAGGTTTTTGATATATATATATAATTTTTTAGAGTAGAAAACCTACAGCGTTCTACGCCGTTTTTACGGTGAGGGCTGGGCGTTGTCACGTACACGTGCCCTTATAGCGGGTGCGGGTCGTGACACGTTTTAGTGGTGGCCCACGCAGGTCCTGAAGTCGCAATTAGTGCGATGTCGTGGCGGCACTCGTCTTAGAGTGTCGACTACGAGCCTGTGTTACACATAGGAGGTAGTAGGCTAAGAGTGCTCAATCACAGTAGGATCTTTCCTTGCTTATCTTGCTTACCGTCTTTGATATTGATTTACTGTTTTCTAGCTGTCCTCCTTTGATATAATCTTTCTTGTGCCATATTGATATCTTCTTTAATTCTATCTTCAGGATGGTGTAGACCAGATCCCAGCATCCTGAGTTCGCGGACGCGGAGAGGTCTGCTATGACTCGCGGACCTGATCCGGACACTCCTACTGCAGTCGGGGTGTCGGCAGCAGCAGCTCTTAGGGGCGCTCCTCTGCTGGTTACGAGGGCTGACCCCAGGGTTGCTACGACTTTTTCGGCCGCAGAACCAGTGGTTGGTGCGGGCGCTATTCCTCCTGCTGCGCAACGGATTCCTCCGCTAGTTGCAGACATACTTCCACCTCCACCTCCACCTCCTCTGCCTACAGATATTGGGCAGATGCTTACCTTCCTCCAGCAGATGCTGGAGACTCAGAGAGCCCAGGCCGAGGCTCAGCAGAGGCAGACAGACGCGATGCGTCAGGACATGGAGGATGCCCATCAGTTGGCCCTTGCAGCCGTGGAGCAGAGGGCTCCGTATCCGGGGACGCGACCGAGGTACGGAGATATCCAGGACTTCAAGAAGCTCGGGCCCCGTGACTTTAGCGGGACCGAGGGCGTGGTCTATGCAGATGATTGGCTCGAGGATATCGAGCGGCAGATGAGGGCCTCCCGCCTGGCAGACGACCTGAAGGTCGAGGCGGTAGGTTTGCAGTTGCTAGACATTGCGCGCACCTGGTTCAGAAACGAGCCAGCCCTAGCTGGAGAGGGCCGTACTTGGGCAGAGTTCAAGCTCATCTTCAAGGAGAAGTTCTTTTCCTCCACGGACAAGATTGACCTGGTACGACAGTTCCAGGATCTGCAGCAGGGCAGTTTATCTGTGGAGGAGTACACAGCGGAGTTCGACCGTCTGAGCCGATACGCAGAGTACATGGTTCGAGACCCGGAGATCAGGGCGAGCCATTTCAGAGAGGGGCTGACTTGGGATATCAAGATCCTCATTCCCTCCTTCTATGAGACTTATACCCAGATCTACGCGGAGGCCCGCAAGGTTGAGCGGGAGTGGGGCTTGAAGCCCAAGAGGAAGCGTGATCTTTTCTCGGGGGCTACTAGCAGCGCGGGGACTGCTAAGCGCCCTCAGCTTCAGCATCGTTCTTTCCAGCATCACCAGCCGCAGGTGCAAGCCAGAGCACCGGTTCAGCAGCAGGTGCAGCACACTCAGCCGAGGCAGGCACAGCATGGGGCTCCTTGTAACTTCTGTAAGAAGCCCGGTCACATCTGGGAGGTCTGTCGGAAGAGGCTGGGCATGTGCCTCTATTGCGGGGAGGCTGGACATCAGTTGAGAGATTGTCCTACGAGCCGTCGCAGGGAGGGCCGTGGAGCGGTAGCAGCTCAGGGGGCACCGGCGAGAGTTCCTGCAGTGCAGCAGAGGGGTCCACTTCCGACCCAGCAGCAGCGGTTCGTTCAGCACCACCAGCAGCGGGGTGGTCAGGGTAGAGCCTTTGCTCTTGCAGCTGAGGAGATGGAGCCTATTGCGGATGTTGTCGCAGGTTCTATTCTGCTCGATTCTTTTCCAGCTTTAGCCTTGTTTGATTCTGGTGCTACACACAGTTTTGTGTCTGTTTCTTTTGCTCTTAGGCACAATATCATTGCTAAGTATCTTGGTAGGACTTGCAAGATTATGACTGGGAATGGCATCATCCTAGTTAATAATGTTTGCAAGGGGCGGAGAGTTTCTTTGAGAGGCCGGGAGCTGAGTGCGTGTTTGCTCATAATGCCACTTCCGAGTTACGATGTGGTACTCGGTATGGATTGGTTAAGCATGCACCACGCTAGCATCGACTGCAGAGGGGGCAGGATTCTGTTTAGGCCGTCGGGAGAGCCGGAGTATGAGTTCACCAGAGGTGCAGTGGAGCAGGAAGATGGATTCTGCGGAGCGTTGTTGGCGGGACCGGTGTTGCCACATCCACTCGTTGCTGAGTTCTTGAATGTCTTTCCCGAGGAGCTGCCAGGGATGCCGCCAGATCGTGATATTGAGTTTTCTATAGACCTAGTGCCGGGCGCTGAGCCTATCTCCCAGCACGTCTATAGAATCAACAACAGCGAGTTAGCGGAGCTGAAGAAACAGGTCGACGAGCTGGAGGACAAGGGCTTTATTCGATCTAGCTCTTCACCTTGGGGCACGCCGGTTCTTTTCGTACCCAAGAAGGATGGTACGGTACGTCTGTGTATTGATTACAGGGCGCTCAACAACCTTACCATCAAGAACAAGTATCCTTTGCCAAGGATTGATGACTTGTTCGACCAGTTGAGCGGGACGAGAGTGTTCTCGAAGATCGACTTGCGCACCGGGTACCATCAGCTGAAGGTGAAGCGGGATGACATTCCGAAGACTGCCTTTCGGACTCGCTATGGCCAGTATGAGTATACCGTCATGCCGTTTGGGTTGACCAACGCCCCGGCGGTATTCATGAACTTGATGAACAAGGTATTTCATCAGTACCTTGACAAGTTCGTGGTGGTCTTCATTGATGACATCCTCACCTATTCGAAGACACCAGAGGAGCACGAGGAGCACCTGAGGATTGTGTTGGACACTCTCAGGAGGGAGCAGTTGTATGGGAAGCTGTCCAAGTGCGAGTTATTCTTGGATCGCATGGAGTTCCTAGGCTTGAGTAGTGGACCAAAAGTTAACTATTAGTCACCATTGACCTAGGATTGACCTAGGGTTGACCAGAGTTGACCGGAGTTGACCAGAGTTGACCAGTTGACCAAAAGTCAACTATAAGTCAACTGTTGACTCAAATCGACCTAGATTAATTCTGTTTAACTTGTATTGACCCAGTTTGACCTGGTTAGGCCTAATATGACTTAGGTCGACCTCGTACAGTCTAGTTTGACGTGTCTTGACCTAGAATGACTTAATAGGGTTTAAATTGATTTGACTTTACTTCCTAAACATAGTATTGATACGTCTTGTTCTCTATAGGTCCTCGAGGCGCTGCGTTGGATCCCGTTGACATATCATATCTTATTACAGGCGAGTATTCTCTGACACTTTTCCAATTTACGATGATTGTTATAATTCATGTAATTAGTGTAGATATGCTTGTTCTCGACACATTGGTCATACGGATTGGTATTCATGGATCCCGACATGAGATATTATTCCTCGTTATCTTGGTATATCTTGTGCAAGCTCTCTTGTAGTTCTTGTGCAGTATATGGACACTGATTCTCGAGAAGACTTGCTCCCTTCTCGTAGAATCCCGTGTCGTAACGTGTCTTGCTTGGATCCACTCTACCAGTCGGGGGACGGGGAGTACTAGTGTAGATGTGTGGTCAATACCCGCCTTGTATATATTGTGAACCTTGTGAATGCCAATCCTACACCACACGTATGATTGGCTAGATCATAACCTTGTGCAGACCCAATCCGGCCACATGTTGTAGCTAGTATTCACACACCTAGATATATGATTCTTGATTCTTGTACATGCCATGATCAGTTTACTTGCCTTGTTTTAGCTCTAGATTTACAGCTTACCTTGCCATGATACTCACATGTACATTCCATGATTTCCTTGTATATACTCTCTATTTACTGTCTTATAGCTTTTGTCATATCTTGTGAACTGTTGTTAGTAGATTGTACTCATTCCATCCTGACAGGATATGTTGACAAATATTACAGATGCTGATGAGGGAGATTACTGTACCTACTACGGTCCGGATGACGTAGTGGGCATAGACTTGGAGACGTTGTGTCACGCCCCGATCCGGGAGGATCGAAAATAAGCCACTGGGCGTGATGCCGTACAAGTCTAGATTGCACTTGTACAAGGCAAAACCATTACAGTTCCTGGTAATTCTCAGAAAACATCGACAACGTAGCGGAACCAAGCAGATAAATTGAAGTCACACAATTTATATAGAAATGTATCTCTTTATTGATAATCAAAATGGATTACAAGACTTGCAGCAGAATACAGAGTTTACAACTGTTTACAAGACTTTTAGTATAGCCAACTGAATGTATACACTTACCCTTTAGGCTACAATGAATATACCGACTTCTTTACAATGAACTTGCCAATATGGCTACAATCTCACTGGTATGACTGAGTTCCCATGTTCCATACATTATGTCCCGTATAGCAGAAGACATCGCCTTGCAAGAAGAGCTTCTGCACACCCATCCGATTCATCGATGCCAAGCACTGATTCACAGGATTTCCCCCAAGCAAACACCTGTAATATTGCCCACAACGTGGGTCAGTACATCATCAATGTACTGGCGAGCGGTGCTGGCCCAACTCACCTAAGAAGACAACACTAAGTAATCATGTTATAGCACATTATTAACAGTGGTCTTTCTCGTTGCCTTAGGGTCAATTTCATGTTATAGCCGACAAGAAGTAAAGCATGCAAATCTCATAGCCAACATAATTTTAAAGCATACAGTTATCACCCTTTGGTGATTCTTACCCACGGTCGTGTAGCCATCCCTGTACATTTATAATACTTACTCTGCCTGCACAAGACATTGTTAGGAACAATATCATGATTCAATATGAATATCACCGTTCAGGTGATTCTTACCAACAGCCGACATCCTTCCCTGTATTTGAGTAATAACTTACTCTGCCTGCATAAGACATCATTAGCACTGGACCTATCTATATGAAGGTCACTGGCGACACGCCATCTTGGATCATCTTCTGGTGAACGGCTAACTCTAAATGGGGTGCGAATCCATGGGAGGTTTCCGAAACACCGTGCTACTACTTCAGCACCATGGGATTTCAGCGTCCTTTTAGTGGGCGGTAGCAAGCCCCCACTGCAAGTCCTGCAATCCCGATGTCAGTACATCGACACCATCCTTGTTCCCCCTAGGACGAACCGGGTTCCATGGCCCAGGAAATACCGTTCGAGGAACTACACCTTGTCGACAAGTTGTCCATGACCATGCAACTATATGCAACTTATCTAAGAAGAAAACATATAATGCATGATAAGGAAAACTAAGCAAAACCATCATTTTCATCCATCTTGCCATCTAGCCATCTTGCCTTGAGCCAATGCTCACATTATCATCTGCCCATCCAGGGTCTTAGTGAAACCAACATTCTACATCGGCACAGGATAATAGAATGTTGTTTTCCAATCTCTTTTGCCATATCTTTCCAACCAACTCAATGTACTTACCGCCCAATCTTGGGACTTAGCATCTGTTTAGCATACATTCATTCGAATGCAAATTAAGCATACTCACTGCCCAGTTCTTGGGTCTTAACATCTGTTTTGCCATCTATTCATTGAGCCAAAGCTCGATATACTCACTGCCCAAGTATTTGGGACTTTGCCTTCACCTGTCATGTAATTCATCGCAACAGCGTACAAGCATACAATTCACTTAGCCACAACAGTTTACGTTAATGTAATTATTATCTTTCATTATCTTTCCAAATTCCATACAAGGTGTTATTGAGCAATTCAACAAGAAACATAGCATACTATCCTTATTTTAAGCGTGAAGCTAAAGGATCTTTGAAGGGTTCAACACTACTCACATTCATAGGACGATTCCCGCCACGATCGCATAGTCTTCCAAGCGATTCTTCGCATAATCCCAAGTCCAACAAGGCTTCATCGAACCAACCATCCATCATAAGGCATCTTGCGGGTCGGGGCACTACAATATATACCACCCAGAAAAAGTTTCGTCCTCGAAACTTAAAACAAAACTCATCCCCAAAACTTCAACCAACTTTTCATGAAACTTCTCAACGATCAACTTGCACCATTTACTATTTCTCTGCAATCTCTCGAATGATTTTCAAGTAATGTACCGTCTCGTTACAGCATCCCAAATTGATTCAACATAGTTTACCAACTTTGATCTTTCCTCCGACACTCGTGCAAATTCTTAGCACATGATAATTCCCGTGGCTTCGTTTGAATTCAGCATACCACTTAGTTGGAATCATACACATATTTTAGGCGTCCCCGAAATACATGCACTTCAGCCAAGTTCAGTGATAGGGAAGACGAACGAGCGACGGTATAATTTCTCTTCCGAATATCAGTAATTCTTTTCAAGCATCTCTTATAATCCCACTTGTTTATTCAATATCCCGACCAACCAATAACGCAACAGATGTTGCCAATTCCAACTCGAGAAATTTTCCTCAACCGATCTAGAATTTCCAAAATATTCCGACTTAGATGTATTAAGTATTCCTTCCAAGTTCATTGTCATCCATGCCACCAAAGTTGATAAATCCCATAGCAACTTTTCATTTTCGATACCCCGACTCTCGTCGGTCAAATCTTGTACTCATTATCGTTCACATCCATACACTTTGTTTGCAACTCATAAATTCTCTCGATCCTGATTCATCCATCAAATTGTACCATCATCCCACTCTAGTAATATTTCTTGCTGTCCTCCAACATTTTCTCGTATTGATCAAGCCAACATATTTATCCTCTCGTATAGGCAACTATCATATTCCAGCAACATTAATTCTGAGGGTCATTCATATTCACATTCGCCGATCTCGGCTACATGCACTATCCAATTCCGTCATTACACTTATCCTCAATCTTGATCCGGTCAATGAAATTATTCCAACTATCTCAAAGCACTACCAATAATTTTCGCAGCTCAATATCAATCAACCAATCCAACCAGTTCTAACAATTCCCAACATTTCAACCAAGGCAACTCAATTTCCGAAACCAACATGATCCGTCATCCCATCCAACATTATAACATCAAAATTTCCCAAATATCTATTCAATTCCAACTATACTCACGCAACACCAATAGGGACATCCTACGGTTTTCCAACAGTCAACTTAGCATACAATCAAGTCTCTACGGTCAGCTAATCTAAGCTAAACCAGACATTCAGCTAACCCATATGAGATGAGTAGCTATCAGGGACATACTTATCTTTTATCTTAGAGGCAACCAATTTTCAACATAGGGCAACTCTATGGTCTGACCAACTTAGGGACATGAGACGCCACCCCAATCTTATGAACTTATACCCAACACGGACAACTGAAGAACATAGCCAACCAATCTAAGACTTAAGCAAGCAACCAACAATCTAGGCAACAAACCGACACTCTAGGCAACCAGCCAACAATCTAGGGTCAAGTCTTTCTACCCGTACTCATACTCGAGTCATACCCAACGAAGTCTCATTCTAGACTTACCCACAACCGATCAAATCTATCCGACAATTCTATCCAACAATTCTATCCCACAATTCTATGGGTCAATCTCGAAGCTATCATATAAAACTCCTTAATAGGATATTCAACTTTCAATTTCCATTTGCATAGACATAGCATCACTTGTTCAATTCGACTTGCATCCTCATATCGTACTCATATGTCTATTCAATCGGGTCAACTATTCTGAATCATCATCGGACATTGTTATTTCAATACTTTATCACTTATGATCTCTTCCTACGGTCTCTTCGCGACATAATCATTTCCCACATTCTTAGATCATCGATACGGTCCGTACACTTTTAACCAACAAAATCAGGCAACTATAATCATATTTCTTCCGAGGCATCATTTATAAATTTTCTAACACCAACACGGACATCTCTTGGCAATTCACGTTAACCATCAATATTAGTTTTGTATCATCTCCTTCTGATTCCATAAGAAGATTTACTATTCATGCACCAATCCAATCTCTATAGCATCAATCATCTCGCATCATATATCGGTCATCTTAGTGGACATGACATAACTCATCGGCTAAGTCATAATCCAACAATTCTATATTCCACCAAACTTGTTATTCAAGCGACAACATCATCTACCGACATGGTCTATTACATATCGCTGCACCTCGATACTTATTTGTGTTCCAGCCATTCGACTCTCGCAAGGAACATCTACTCTTTCGTACGTCAAGGGACAAGTACCCATTCTCTATGCCTCAAAATAGTCAAGGGTCATAACTTGTTAATTCGGGACATCAATTTCCTTCAAGCACACTGCACCACGTGCTAAGATCATCTATTCCACAAGCCCATTCTCTAACTTTTCGGTCGTCGATGCAACTCTCTGCATCTTCTAAATCATTCGTAACATCCCGATAAGCGTCTAACATTACCATCAGTTCTATCGATATCCAACATGCAATTTCTTTAACTCAATTCCAACATCGTTCAATATTCGGTCCATAGTTATTCTCGCAAAATCATTCGATAGCAACACCACACTATCGTTACCAAGCCTACAATCCTTCTACCCACTGATTCAAGTACTCGCCTGAATCTGAAATTCTTTCCCAACTAAGGTATCATTTCATATTCTCAATTCTCTTATTACCCAACTTAATGCTAACCGACAAGGTCTATCGATGGTTCATCTGAACACATCAAAATCTCACAACGGGTCATCCGAACTTAATCATCAAGGGACATTCCTAGTCGTCATGTATCAATCGTAAGCTAAACTACGATTCGATACCACCCAATACCTTATAGGTAAAGCAATCACAAAATCATAGACACATCAAGGGTCAAGGGATATCTTATCACGACAAGGGTATATGTAATATACCACCCAGAGCTCAAGCCATTCCAAACACAATATTCCTTCGTATCAAACCGACATCCAACATGGACTATCCATCCTGCAGTGGTTATGCTGACCACAAATATCGACTTAAGATTTTGTCGATTCCCATTCACTGAAATCCATGCATATTCTGTTCCAACATACCATGCCATCACCCACTGTCGATTGCTGCATAACAATCGATTCAAAGAATCCCACACATAAGACATCCAGCATACATCACAAACTTACGCATCGCATCATTGTTATTCTTTTTGGTATCTTTTAGAAATTCAACAAAGCACACATATCACAGCCCACATATTTAGACTTATTGTATGGAACACCCAGTGAGAGGTTAGAATGATCAACGAACTTTCAGTCAAGGGAACAACATAGAATAGTTTGGAAGCAACACAGAATAATCGCAGAAGCACTATGAGTCATCATAGAGGCAACTTTGATTTCATCGTGGAAGCAACTTTGAGTATTCGCGGAAGCAACTTTGATTCACCGCGGAAGCAACTTTGAATAATCGCGGAAGCAATCTTTGAATCATCGCGGAAGCAGCTTAGAATCATCTTAGTAGCAATATTGATTCGAAACAAATCGAATAGGAATCCAAGGACGTAAAGCCGTGCTCTGATACCATTATGTCACGTCCCGATCCGGGAGGATCGAAAATAAGCCACTGGGCGTGATGCCGTACAAGTCTAGATTGCACTTGTACAAGGCAAAACCATTACAGTTCCTGGTAATTCTCAGAAAACATCGACAACGCAGCGGAACCAAGCAGATAAATTGAAGTCACACAATTTATATAGAAATGTATCTCTTTATTGATAATCAAAATGGATTACAAGACTTGCAGCAGAATACAGAGTTTACAACTGTTTACAAGACTTTTAGTATAGCCAACTGAATGTATACACTTACCCTTTAGGCTACAATGAATATACCGACTTCTTTACAATGAACTTGTCAATATGGCTACAATCTCACTGGTATGACTGAGTTCCCATGTTCCATACATTATGTCCCGTATAGCAGAAGACATCGCCTTGCAAGAAGAGCTTCTGCACACCCATCCGATTCATCGATGCCAAGCACTGATTCACAGGATTTCCCCCAAGCAAACACCTGTAATATTGCCCACAACGTGGGTCAGTACATCATCAATGTACTGGCGAGCGGTGCTGGCCCAACTCACCTAAGAAGACAACACTAAGTAATCATGTTATAGCACATTATTAACAGTGGTCTTTCTCGTTGCCTTAGGGTCAATTTCATGTTATAGCCGACAAGAAGTAAAGCATGCAAATCTCATAGCCAACATAATTTTAAAGCATGCAGTTATCACCCTTTGGTGATTCTTATCCACGGTCGTGTAGCCATCCCTGTACATTTATAATACTTACTCTGCCTGCACAAGACATTGTTAGGAACAATATCATGATTCAATATGAATATCACCGTTCAGGTGATTCTTACCAACAGCCGACATCCTTCCCTGTATTTGAGTAATAACTTACTCTGCCTGCATAAGACATCATTAGCACTGGACCTATCTATATGAAGGTCACTGGCGACACGCCATCTTGGATCATCTTCTGGTGAACGGCTAACTCTAAATGGGGTGCGAATCCATGGGAGGTTTCCGAAACACCGTGCTACTACTTCAGCACCATGGGATTTCAGCGTCCTTTCAGTGGGCGGTAGCAAGCCCCCACTGCAAGTCCTGCAATCCCGATGTCAGTACATCGACACCATCCTTGTTCCCCCTAGGACGAACCGGGTTCCATGGCCCAGGAAATACCGTTCGAGGAACTATACCTTGTCGACAAGTTGTCCATGACCATGCAACTATATGCAACTTATCTAAGAAGAAAACATATAATGCATGATAAGGAAAACTAAGCAAAACCATCATTCTCATCCATCTTGCCATCTAGCCATCTTGCCTTGAGCCAATGCTCACATTATCATCTGCCCATCCAGGGTCTTAGTGAAACCAACATTCTACATCGGCACAGGATAATAGAATGTTGTTTTCCAATCTCTTTTGCCATATCTTTCCAACCAACTCAATGTACTTACCGCCCAATCTTGGGACTTAGCATCTGTTTAGCATACATTCATTCGAATGCAAATTAAGCATACTCACTGCCCAGTTCTTGGGTCTTAACATCTGTTTTGCCATCTATTCATTGAGCCAAAGCTCGATATACTCACTGCCCAAGTATTTGGGACTTTGCCTTCACCTGTCATGTAATTCATCGCAACAGCGTACAAGCATACAATTCACTTAGCCACAACAGTTTACGTTAATGTGATTATTATCTTTCATTATCTTTCCAAATTCCATACAAGGTGTTATTGAGCAATTCAACAAGAAACATAGCATACTATCCTTATTTTAAGCGTGAAGCTAAAGGATCTTTGAAGGGTTCAACACTACTCACATTCATAGGACGATTCCCGCCACGATCGCATAGTCTTCCAAGCGATTCTTCGCATAATCCGAAGTCCAACAAGGCTTCATCGAACCAACCATCCATCATAAGGCATCTTGCGGGTCGGGGCACTACACGTTGGTCCAGCAGGGCTTAGCTCCGCCTGACGAGACCTTACCACTTGCTTAGTTAGAGTAGGTCTTTTGTACTGGACCTTGTCTCCAGCTACTTTTGAGACTGTTATTACTATGGATTGTATTAGAGACTTGGACTTGTATATATTCTTGTGTTGGACATGACAGGCTATTATTTTATTATCGTCTTGTTGTCTTTATCTTTCAGTCTTTACTTTATCATCTTAGAGTTGTGATTGAGTACTCATATATATTCATTGCTTGTCCTCCGTTCGGAGTTGACCATATTCTCGACAGGTTTTTGATATATATATATAACTGTTTAGAGTAGAAAACATACAGCGTTCCACGCCGTTTTTACGGTGAGGGCTGGGCGTTGTCACGTGCACGTGCCCTTATAGCGGGTACGGGTCGTGACACAGCAATAGATTGGTTACTAATAGAAAGAGCCTGTTTGATCATATCTTGAATATCTACAGTGGTCAGAGTACTGGGGGTGAAGGATGGCAATACTGCAGAAGCTGCTGTAAGGGTACCGGACGTGGTGACCTTATTTCTATCTCGCATGTTTCTTGATGACGGAGAAGTGCAATTCTTGACCATGTGTCCGAATTCTTTACAGTAATTACATTGAACATTGGATAAGTCACGAGGAGGATATGTGGAATTCAGCTTCCGAAAATTAGCAGTAGGCCGAGCTGAGGCAACAAAGACTAAAAGGTCTATATGTGGCATAAGACTTTTACGAGTCTCCTCAGAGATTAATTCAGATAATGCAACATCTACCGTAGGAAGTGGTGTTCGATGAAGAATAGATGCTCTACTAGTTTCAAATTCATCACGAAGAGCCATCAAGAACTGAACTAATCTTATTTCTTCACAAAATTTTAACCAAATAGCAACATAAGATGTCCATTTGGGTTCCATAAGGGCTAATTGATCCCAAATAATAGGCATTTTAGAATAAAAATTCGAGACAGATTGTTGCTTTTGTTGTTTTAAAGAACGTATATCATGTTCCAACTTATATTTTTGAGCAAAATTGGTATGAATATACCTATGTGCTAAAAAAATCCCAAGCATCTTTTGCATTTTCAAATCGAGCAAGTTGCATACTAATTGAAGGTGCAACGGAATTCACAATCCATGTAAGAATTTTGTTGTTGTTGATTTCCCAATCAACAAACTTAACATCTTTTTCCGTAGGACATAGTTCATCACCATTAACATATTTCCATAGACCTCTTCCTTTTAAAAAACTTCTCATAAGAAATGACCAATGACTATAATTACTACCCTCGAGTTTAACAGAAATAGGTTGGGTTGGTACATGTTCGGATGTCATTTTTTTGTTTCACCTGAAGGTAAAATAAAAAAATGCAGAATTTAAGGGAAAAGAAAATGACAAAAAAATTGTCTACTGACTTTGAAAATGTGCCAAGTGAGTGACAGGGTGCAACAAAAAATGACAATTGGTTGGCACGTGTTCAGTCAGGAGTTTTGTTCAGTCGGGAGTTGTCTGGTCTGGTGTCTTCTTCTTGAAAGAGAAAGTACAGTCAAGACTATATACTTTAGAAAAAGAAGAAGTCTATATACTATATAGTCTAGAAAAAAAAATCTATACTATATAGTGTAGAAAAAGTGATGTGATAGGAGTGTACGTGCCTGTGTGTAGCAGAGAGTTGTCTTTGTCTGTAGGTGATCTTTCGGAAGAGAAGGGAAAAAAATCTATATCATACTTTCTCCATTCTTCTTCCTCATCTTTCCAACAAGAAATAGAAAAACAAGACTTTCAGAGGATCAGATTCGGGAAAAAGCAAACCAGTGGTGGATCTGAGACTAGGGGAGGAGATCTGGCGACGACAGGGATGGTCCAACCGACCGTAGCTCGGAGGAGAGTAATGCCCGTGGTTCATATTACGTATTTTGTATACGTGTACGGAATTTCGACCTGTAGTTAGACTTGTCATGCTTGTCTTGATCCTGGTTTAGCTTATTTTGGGCTCATCCTGGTGTGGCTTGGCTTGGCTTGGTTTTGTTTGGTTGGGTTCGGATTGGGTTTGGGTTAGCATGAACCCCACCTACCACCATCCATCATTTAAGCCACCAACCCCCTTTCTCTCTCCTCATTCACTTCTTCTTCTTCCTCCATTAATTCTCTCCACCTACCAGGAAGGTGTAGGCAAGTGCATCTTGCTTCATGGAGGAACTCAAGTTTTATTGTTCCATTCTCTTCTTCACAGCATTCTAAAATACTTTAGTACTTAGAATTTTTAATTTCCATGGCTCATTGCTAGTAGATCTAAGTTTATTTTATTTTCGGATTTTTTGGGTTTTGATCTATCCAACCTAGTTATTTTTAAGTTCTGATGGTTCCATGTTGTAGAGAATCTCGTTCTGCCCCATTTTGACCTATGGAAGTTCGGATTTGGACTCTGGTTGAAGGATTTGTGGAGCTAGGGAGCCATGGCTTGTATGGTTCTTCTTCTCGAAAGAATAGGGAAGAAGAATAGTTCCCTGCCGCATGATTCTTTGCTGCATGAACTTAGCCGCATAGCCTTTATGCGGCAAGTTATCTTCCTGGTCGCATAGCCCTTGCTGCATGACTTGGCCGCATGGCCTATGCCGTGTGAACTGTCCTCCAGCCGCATGAGACTCTGAACCCTTGAGCCGTATGAACTTCAGCTGCATGGCCTTACGTGGGCTGAGTCGCATGCGCCTCGTAACCCGAGCCGCATGTGCCCTGATTAGTTGAGCCGCATGAACTCGAAATTCTCCAGCCGTATAAGCCTATTTTTTCTGGCCGTATAGACCGAGTCTCTTCCGAGCCGCATGGACTTCTCTCCCTGGACGCATGGGACTCAGTTCATCCCTGCCGCATAAGGCCTATTCCCTCCAGCCGCATAAGCTCCTACCCCCTTTCAGCTGCATAGCGTTGCTCTTCCGCAGCCGTATATGCGCCCGTCATCTTTGAGCCGCATATGCCTGTCCTCCCTGAGCCGCATGCACCCTGAACCGCCCTGAGCCGCATGCGCTCCCTTTCCCTGGCCGCATATGCCCGAGCCGCATGGCCCTTTCCATAGCCTTGTATTTTATGGTTTAATTATCATTATTATTAGGCTCATGTCTTGTGACCCTCAGTGTGACTTGGGTCTCTTGATGGAATACTTGTACTATATTTTCCTGCACATGTTCCCTGAACACGATAGTGACCCGTAGTGGTACACTATTGACATGTAACATGATATGCTAGTGGCCCGCCGTGGCGCACTCTTGACAAGTAAACCTGACATGATATATCTCGATATGCTGTTACGACGACTAGCTTGACATGACAGGAATAAATTGTCACGACCCGCACCCTGAAGAGGGACATGAGCACGTGGTTACGTCCAGCCTACGCCGCAGTATCGGCGGTAGAACGCTGTATATAGGGTCTGTAAATACTATGACTAAAATAGATAAATGTACCTGTACAGTATATACACTCCGAATGGAGGTGACATAGCAATACAGTCTTAATCACATATATCAAACTAAGGTAGATAGCATTGGAAAGAAATATGATAGATAAACATGAATGAGTCCAAGATCCACAAGTCAGAGCTATACACAAACGTCCAGAGTCTCAGAAAATATATAATAGATACTACAAACTGAAAAGTACTAGCTGGCTCGCAGGCCAGGCAAACCTAACTAACTACGCTACTCATGGTGAGCAAAGTCTAGTAGCTCTACTAACAAGCCACGGTCCAAGTCTACCCTATCTAACCCGTCCCCATAATAGGTCGGACAATCAGCCTCTGAATCATCTGTAAAATATCATAACGGTATCCTGTCAGGAAAATGAGCAAGTACAAACACCAACAGCAGTTCCCTGTGAATTGACAAATACTATAAGAGACAGTATAATAAAATACAAGACAAAGATATAAGCGACTTGGGAACCATTCGAAAGTCGAGTTACAACCCTTAAACCAAACAAGGACCGGGGTTGTAACCCTTCTTTCAAACAGGACTTAGTCTCAAATCATGGTACAGTATAAAGGCAGGTAGAGCATGTGAGTAAATGAAATCATAGCATGGTGAAAAGTACAGAAAGTAATACTGAACTAGAATATAAGATACGACAATAAATATAAAATGTGATTTGAATTATTAGAGCGATATGTGATCGGCTAGGGAGTCATGGTAGGGTTATCCACTTGGCCCGACAATCACAGGAAAATCTCTGGAAAGGGTCATGCCGGCCAACCTGGATAACCCGGCAACGGGTGTCTGCTACAACCTACGTGAGGTGAGGGTGGCGCTAGCAAAATAGTGACAGGGAGGCTTTGATCACATAACCCCTAATAATTCTCCCATCCCCGAATAGTATCATGGATCCGGACATGGCACGTCATGACACGGATTCAAAAGCAGGTGATCAACCCACTCCCAAATCAATGTCTATATAAGTACATGAAACATGGATATCACACACCAATATACCAAGGAAAATCCGAGAATAACATCTCATGACAGGATCCGACGTATACTAGTCCGTGAACTATCGTGTCGAGAATCAAGTAAGACACTACAATTGAATCGGATATAGTAGATATCAAGACAATAAAAACTATCAGTGAATGTACTCGCCTGTGATCCTGAGCTGATAAGGTGAACAGACGCTCAGAGTAATCACAGACCTAAAGATGAGATACTACAAGTCAAAACATGGTTTAATAATGAAAGGAAAGCTAATCTAATCATGATATACAAATTTCTAAGTCAAAACTAGGTCTCACTGAGTCACACTAAGTCCTATCAAGTCAATCTAGGTCAAATCAAGTTATATCAAGTCAATCTAAGTCAAACCAAGTCAATCCTTGGTCATACCAGTCATCACAGGTCAAAACAAGTCGAAGAAAGTCGAACGGGGTCAAGAGTTGGCCTACAGTTGACTTTTGGTCAACTGGTCAACCCTGGTCAACTCTGGTCAACCCTAGGTCAACTCTAGGTCAATGGTGACTAATAATTGACTTTTGGTCAACTACACAAGTCTAATGGAAATTGGGACTAATTTGGATAAAGTGTTGACCCATAGTTGACTTTTGGTCCAAAAAGTCAACCGTGGTCAACCGGGGTCAAGACTAGGTCTAGGCGACTATTTCTAACTATTACCAACCTCTACAACCCATATCCAAGTCCATCTTGGACTTCGAAACTCATATCTTGGCCGTAGGCCAATATCCTATTTTACCCTTAAAAAGGGTAAAATTCTAGCTTCGGCAACTATCAAGTTAGCCTACCTACGCTTGGTATTTTGACCCGAGCTCCCTAGAGTAGTAAGGTACTAGCCTATACATATATTACCTACTAAGATACCTAGGGTAAGTGGACATCCAGTCCATCTTACGGCCCGTATCGCCCGTTTACCCGTTATCTTGAATATTTCAAGATACGGGATGGTACGGCGCGATACCGACTCCCTACGACCCCGATTTCCACTCGGGAGCCTACCCACAAAATCTAAATCACATTACCTAAGTCCCCTCCAAGTTTCAACGCGTTCCGAATTACGGAACTCAATTTCACCCCTTAACCAAAATCCTACTTAACATTCACTCACTCACTCAAACCCATTTTTCACACTCACTTAGGACCAACTTAGGGGGCTATTCTAGTGGGTTTATTAGGGGTATATAGAGCTATATATAGGGGCATATATGTGTGTATATATATAGGTATATAGTGGGGGATTTTAGGGGCTAAACGGGGTGGTTTGGGGGGTGCTCTGCTGCTCCTACTGCTGCTATTGCAGCTTGCTGCTGCTGCTACTACTGCTGTTTTGCTGCTGTTGTAGGGGGGGAAAACAGCAGCCCTATCCCCCCCCTTGGCTGCTATGGTGGCCTCCCTCTTTCCCTTCACTTCTCTCACTCATTCTCCCTCTATTTTCCTCTCTAAACTCTCAATCTCTTCCTCCCAATCTCTTCTAATTCCTCTCTATCACTCTCACATATATATATATCACTCACATATATTTTCTCATTCCCTTCCCTTTCTACACATACCAATACACACACATATATACACATGACCACACACACACATATATATATCTATACATATCTATATATATATAAATGTATATATATATAGACACACACACACACTTATATGTATCTATATATATATAGACACTCACACACACACATGGACTCACACTCTCACATGGACACACTCTCAAGACACAACTATCACTCTCCCCTACACACACACAAATACATATATAAATACACACACATAAATACACATGTATATATATATATGTATATATATATATATATATATATATATATATATATATATATATATATATATATATATATATATACCACTCTAAAAAGAATAAAACCATAATTAATCCTTAAACTAGATTTTAGGGGAACCTAACAAATCTAGGGTCAACTTGTAGAGAATGGTCTCCCCTATAATTTATGTGAAAGAATAAATGAAATAGGAGAATTAATAAGGGTTTAAAAGCATACCTAAAAATGGATTTGGAAGAGGAAGAAGGAGTTGGAAAGAAAAGAAATGAAGAGAGAGGAAGAAAACTTAGTGGTGAAGAAATGAGAGGTGGAGGGGTGGACTATATGACCAGCCATGGTGGTCAAAGGTTGGGGCACTTGTAATTACAAATTTGCCCCTACACTAGCCTAAATGCAAATAAATTCAAAAATGGGTTTCGGAAGTTGCTAAAAATAAATAAAAATCATAATTAAACTTAATTACTCATGGGGGACTAATCCAAACTCCTAAACCTAAAAGTTTAGTGTGGTGGGCCATGGTTAAATAACAGGCTAATTACAGCTCAAGTCGAAATTCACCGGGGTCCCGAATTAACTCGGAATACGATAAAATTCGAACCCGACTCCTATAATAATTAAATAATAATATTCATGAAATAAAATTCCTAAAAAATATTATAAAATGGAAAAATACCATTTTACCCCTAACTGGGAAAAGTGAGGGTGACATAAATGACCTGGATACAGTGGACGATTGTGCTTGTACAAATGAATCCGTCTTGTCTTGCATCATGTCTTGGACAGGGACCCCTGAGTACCACGGTCAGGGGTACCTACTGAATACAACTAAGGCTAATAACTAGAACAATCCAGAAGTCATGAAGAGATTTCTTCAGCTACAGGCAATCCCGTTATCTGGGCGCCCCACTTGGAATCTGTAACCTGCCGTCGAGTAGGGCACATTTCCAGCACACTGTCATGTGTTGCACCCTCCAATCTACTTAAGGGTACATGCGCTTCCTGGACGATGTACCCACATGAACTCAACCCTTAGTTGCGTCCGGATAGCTTGGATGGTCTGCAGGGCTTGTGACTGTTAGAATAATCTCATTGCATCTTGCTAGTAACTAGGCCTGTGATAACCCTAGTTAGTTAAAGTATCAAGCCGTACTCCTTGCTTGGCCGTGATTGATTGAATGAAGTTTAGCCCAGTCTAGTCTTGTCCTGGTCCTGTGCAAGATTGTAACATGGCTTGGCTACTTGTGTTTTATTTTATCCGATAAATGGGAGAAACCAAGTTCTGTTCAGATGAAGGGTTACAATCGCGGTCCTTTTTTGGTTTAAGGGTTGTAACTTGGTTATCTGAATGGTTCCATGGTTATCTTACCATATATCCTCATGATGCTCTATCTCTCCAGTTTTACTATATTATCATTATATTTTATACTAATTGCTGGTTTTAGTTCCTAAGTGAAACCTCCATTGTGGTACTTGCTCTTTCTGGGATCTGACCCAGCTGTTTTTGTATGGCCAAATTTTGGAGCAGCTCCAGAGGATCTACCTACCTTCCAGCCAGATGGTGACCACCAGACGTAACCCTGGCAACGAGTGGATTTCTTTTGTTCTCCCACTTTATGGTAAAAATATTCTTTTGAGACGTTTAGCCGGCGAGCACGTGTTAGCTCGTATTGCACCTTTATTTACTGTCTGCCTACGGGCTGTAACATGATTGACAAATCCTAGGGTTGATCAGGTATGACTGAAACTCTTGCTAGTCCACACATTTTGTAACGACTAGCTTCATGATCAGCTGAATATGTAATGTTTGGGACGCTTTACTATTGTATATTTGATGTTCTGACATCTTATAACTGTTATTACTTGCTTAAGATTGAGACAATAGGCTTGTTCATGACCATATGAGACTGATGGCTTGTAGTTTAAATCTCATATATCTAGACAGCCGTGACCGTATAGTGAGGTGGATTCCATTTCATTATACGTAGCTGGCTATGTATGCCCCCGCTCTCCAGTATTCTGGTTCTGGGGCGTTATAAGGAGGGAGGAGAGGCCTCGCAGCGAAGACGTCGACAGATCAGTTAGAGCCAAGCTCTGATACCATGTTAGAAATAGAGAAATGGAATAATTTTCTGTGTCTTTATTCATTGGAGGAAAACCTCAATTTATAAAGATTACAAAGAAATCAAATATAGATTGTACAACGGTAATATTCTATAGAAGGAAAATACAACGATAACATTCTAAAGAAGGAAATGAAATTATGTCATGAATAGCTGTCTCTTAACATGTGCAAACGACCTCTAGCCTAGTGGTTAAGAGAGATGCATTCGGCTCCAGTGAAAGCGAGTTCGCCATAATTACCATTGCTTCAATATATATATATATATATATATATATATATATATGGATTTTAGTATATATATATATATATATATATATATATATATATATATGGATTTTAGAACTCAAATATAATAGACTCTTTGTGGGTATTAGACTTTTGTCTAATTTACATGGATTTTATATCTAAGCCTTATACTAATCACTGTCATAATAATAAAGCAAAAATCGTAGAGGAACTCTTGAGTTCATAAATTTAAAGCACTCGGCTATTAGAAGTCATTTTTCCTATAGTCAGACTTATAGAGAACTTAAAAAAAAGCTATTTAGAACTTAAAATATAATGGACTTTTTCCCGGTATTATACTTTTGTCCAATTTACACTTTAAATCTTTCAACTCCAATCAAGTTTGTAAATATTGAACTTTTAGTTACACATTCACATTAGCTCTTTGGTTAATGCAGCTTATTGGTACAAAATAATAAAAAACAGTTCAATTTTAAAATTCATACTTCTTTAGGCTACTTTTGTTGTTGTATCATGAACAACGGCACAGGCCTAAACGTTTATATTCAGATAAATTATTATATCCTTTTTTTTGAATAATTAAGAAAAGTTGTACAACTCATAATTAAATCAATCTCGGTCTATGAGGACTTCTACATTTAGAAACACTTTAATAGAATTTCTCCACCTCAAATACCAATTTAAACTGAGTCCCGTATCATTAAATTGGTCATTTCATTTGTTGCCACATAGGATAATAATGGAAAATTATTGGAGAGTATTTTTTGTGTAATTTATGTAGAAATTCTAACAACTAGGATGGAAATTTGCTTAAAGTACCATGCATGCCAAGTAGGATATAAACCCAATTTTAGAAATTCCTCAGGCCATCTCCATTCGGGGGTATCTATCTCCCATTTTTTTTCTATGGTAGTGTAGTGCCATGTCCCGCTCAGTTCAACCGGAGGAATCGAAATGACAACGGAGTTCTGACATAGCCATACAACGACTTGCTCGAAGTCCCGCTCGGCCGAGGCAACTCCTCGCTCAGGTGGGTGGCTTTGGTGAACTTGCCTCAGCTTTGGTAAACTTATCTCAGTTTGTCCTTCACGTCCGGGGGATGACTATCGATTCTACGAAATCGGAGCGTGACAGTTCACTCCACCAGTACGATTGTGTACTGACACCCTGTCACGACCTGCATCCAGATATTAGGGTACAAATACGTGGGCCACGCCCAGCCTACGCTGCAGTATCGGCGGTAGAGCGCTGTCAAGTACCCGATACTAACTACAACATCTAAAAGATCCATAACTATAAATGCACTCAAATCATATCACAAAAGCTAAGGAAGAAAAGACAAGAAAGATAACAATATCACTAGAACAACTAGAATCTACAAAAGGATCATATGGGACAAAAATGAAACGAAAGAAAAACAATAACAAAATTAAAATAACTACCAGACCTAAAACTCCTGGGAGACAACTACGGTGAAAGAATATTGAGATCCGCCTCAGCTAGCATCATCATGTAGTCCAATAATGAGGGCATAACAACTCCTAAAAATATTGTCAACGTATCCAGTCAGGATGGGAACAAGTACATAAACTAACAATAGTTTCATGTGAATTGACAAATTCTATAAAAGACAATTATAATGAAATACAAGATAAAATATCAAGACTGGAATATAAACAAGATATGTAAAACTTGATATCATGTCAGGGTATGAAATACTAGAATGTAGAACAGTACAATAATATCTGATGTATAATGTAAATATAAACAGTGCCTTGAGATATTAGAGTATTATGTGATCGACTTGGGTCAAGATCATGCTCTTCCATTTGACCGGCTATGAGTCAGGAAATACAAGAAAAATAAGATCAGATCGGCCCAATGGAAAGCTATGAGGCAAATAGTAACACAAGTCAGGCTTTACCCTACGTGAGGTGAGGGTAAAGCTATGATGCAAGCAGTAACAGGAATACATGAGGGGTATTAATCACAAAATCTCTAATAACTCCCCATCCTCGAGTAGTATAATGGATCCGCACACAAGACGTCATGACACGGGATTCTCCAAGAGGGTAGCTAATCCCCCTCAAGAATCGGTGTCAATACAAGTACAGGAAATAAGATCGAACAATGTACCAGTATACCACGGTAACCCATGAATGACATCTCATGACAGACAACCAATATATACTAGTCCGTGCACCATCGTGTCGAAAATCAAGTAAAACACTACAACTGAATTAGATATAGTAGATATCAAGACAATGAAACTATCAGAGAATGTACTCGCCTGCTGTCTTGAGCAATAAGTGAGGGTCTATGCCTGAACCGACGTCACAGAGACCTAATATAAATTTACAGAGTTACTTAGTGTTCTAGAGTAAACAATATACATAAATACATTAATTCTATGCTTCTAGGCCTATTCTAGGTCAAACTCAGTCAAACTGGATCAAAGGTTGACTTACAGTTTACTTTGGTCAACTGGTCAACTCTTAGCCCACTATAGGTTAAACTAGGTCAAAGCTAGTCTCTATAATCATCCACATGGTCAACTTATCAATTTCAGTGATATAACATCACTGGAATCGACAGATCTCAATTTCGATGCACGGATCTAAAAATACGAACAAAAAAAGAAGGATTATAACACATGGTGATAGATAAAGTAGAAATTCTACAAATGTTGTCGGATGATGAAACAACCATCACCAACGTGTCCAAAATGGTCAAAATAGCTAGAATAGCCTACCCATAAATCCAATTTGGACATAGGGACAAAAAAGATAATTTTGGAACAAAAGGTGTCCGTGTCGGACCCACTTGGCACCAAAAATATGCAAGGATACAAGTTCACTAAACCTAACAAATTATATGTCCACGAATTCAAAATGACGATACGAATCCAACGGTATATCCGAAATTGGATTCCGTTGACCCGATCTCAAAATGGCCCGTTAACCCGGATATTGGCCCGATTTGTACGGAAATGCATGTCGGAGCCAAAGTCCACTAAATCTAACAAAGTATATGTCAACGAGTCCAGAATGACGATACGAACTCAATGGTATATCCGGAATTGGATTCCGATGAACCGATCTCAAAATGGCCCGTTGACTCGAACTGTGGGGCCTGCCGTGCACGAAAATGCATGCTGGGGTCCACGTCCTCCAAATCAAGCAAAAATTTTATGAATTTATGCCAGAATGACGCCACGAGTCTACTGGTGGTGTTAAAAATTGAATCCGGAGTCTCGGGTTCAAAATTAGGATTTTATAAGTTAGAAATTATGAATTTGGACGACCAACTTTGGCGTAAAATTCAACCAATTAAACAAGCTCACAATAAAATAAAACTTAAGGGGCATGTTATACCAACTGTGCATAGGAATATGTGGCACGACAAATCGAGCTACGACGGCGGAGATATGAGTCCACGAAGTTGGCTCCAAAAAACTGTCTAAAATATACACAATTTAAAGGGTCAACATGGTGGCCGATTTTGACATAGCAAACAACGGAATTAACGGTTGAAACTTGACAAGAATGAAGGGGTATATACCAAGATAGAGACGAAAGAAACGGATCGACGATCCAACGGTCAGATTTCTCGAAAAATGTGCACGAAGTTGCTGTCCCGAAACGAGATTCTGACTTTGCCATTTTGCGCGTCACGACAGAATCTCGTGCCAAACGCACGAATCGCCTAGGCGGCACATCGGAGAAGGAGATGTACGCCAGGGGGTTCGTCGGAGCTCGCCCGGCCGAGGGAGAGGCCGTGGTGGCTGTGCGATGGTACGGCCAAGCCGCGGCTGCAGCGCACTGCTGCTGCGCGTCCTGCTGCTGCTCGCTCGCAGCTGCTGTTGTCTGAGGGCACGCACAACCATGTGACAGCGGTGGCTGTCCGACGATGATGGCTGCTCCTGCAGTCCTCCCGAGAGGAGGAAGAGGAGAAGAAGAAGTTGTTGGTGAGGATGGTGGAGATGGTGAAGATGATGATGGTGATGGTGATGATGATGAAGAAAAGTTGAGGGGGTGCTGTCGGCTGAAAGAGGAGGAGAGGGGCCTGCTGATGGTGATGGGGGTTGTGTGTGTGAGTGGGTAAGGAGAGAAAGAGAGAGTGATATATGTATATTTATTATAAAGAGAGAGAGGAAGAGATATTTAAATAAAGTAGAGAGAGAAAGAGAGATATTTTAGAGTAGGAAAGAGAGAGAAATTGTGTGGGGTATTTGGGCAGTCATGAGAGAGGCCTATATAAAGTCTGGTTGGGTGTTGGGTCAAGTTCGATGGAGTTTGGGCTTAGGTTAGGCCATAATTACAAATTTAAGTCATTTATAATCATGGATGAAATAGGATCATGCGGGATGTCAATTGGGTGGCACGCAAGTAGCACGTGCATAGTAGACTCAAAATAGATCAGAACCATATATTGGGTTGATTAGATTGGACCGATGTCGGGCCCTGAAATTAGATTGAAAGTTGGATCAGGTTTTACGGTAGATGATCAATTGGCCTAAATTGACCCGAAAGTTGTGTGATGCAAAAAAAGCACAAGAGAACAAGTTTGAGTGGAACATGATATATCAAAACAAAAATAATCTTGTCTACTACAAACTCGTGAAAGAAGTTTCCAGAGATTGACATCTCTGACGCTCTCCAGAAATCAACGTCATAGAAAAGAGCATTTAATTATCAAAAACAATTAAATAAAAATAAATTATCGAAAATAATTCATTTAGAAAATTTGAAAAAACTTTCTAAAATTCAGGAGGCTCACACACCCGCACAGTTACCATGTGCAGGCACATGCAGAAGCTCGTTCGGCACGGAGCTCGCTTGAATGCGTCGAGGCACGGAGTTTTTTGGCGGTTTGAGACGTGCGGCTGTATGGAGTCTGTACTTATATGGGACATAATGTATGGACATCGCATTCCGAAGCATCCGCAATGGCAAGCCTTGAGCTTTATACTGAGAGATGAGAGGGAACAAAGTGACTTGTATTATGAGAGAGCGAGTTTGAGCAACTGGTAATTTTGGCTTCGTGCCTCTGTAATATCGTTTTCGTTATCAATAAAAGACTTCAATTTCGTTTGAATACTTGTGTTGCCTTTGTTTATTCAATGCTTCTGCTCGGAACTTCTGTACGACGATCTCGTCCTTAGTCTGTGATCGGCCGTTATGGTATCCGTCTTGTGTGAGCGCAACCTAGGCTCACGCGGCATCATGCCTTAGCGAGAACGATCGCTCCTCCGGGAGCGGGACGTGACAGGTAGAAACCTACTTTAGAAATAAATACCTCTCAATTGAAATTTCTATAACAATTTCTAGCCTATGTGCCGATGATGTAGGATGAAGCTCTCATAGAATTATCCACCTCTAAGGCCAGTGCGGGTTTGTATCCCCCTATTTCTATGGTAGAAAGCAGTTTTGGAAAGAAAAAAAAAATCTCCCAAAGATTTCTATCCCAATTTCTATCCTAGGTGGAGTTGATGTATGGTGGATAGTTTCTGTAAGGCATCGCTTGTGTTCACGGAATCATCGGGTTGGAAAGGAAAAGTGATTATTTTTCTATGTTTTGATGTCAAAGGAGTTGAGGAGGAAAGGAAAGTTTTTCGAAATGGAAGAAAAATTAGAAAAGAAAGTAATTACATTCATCTAAGTAAAAAAATTATTTTTTCATATTGAAGTATTTACTTTTCCTTTCTAATTTTTTAACATTTAAAAACATGAAAAAATAATAAAATAATAATTTTTTAAAGAAAAAAAAAATCAAGGAATTGATTTTCTTTTCCTTTCATTCCACGAAACAAACGAGGCCCAAGTCTAATAGGTTTGGATTTGATTCTTCGGAGGGAGGGGGTCACATTGGGATTGATGGATGAAGGAAGGTGACCACCACCCCTCCTTCAACTCTATAGGCTTTGCTTTTGCCTTCCTATATAGATCTAGAGATGTCTTTACTTTGTCAAGATGCAACATTGGGGACATCAATGGAGTTTTGTGCTATTATTTTACAAATTTGTTCTCAGGCTTTGGGGGTATGGGGAAGTGAGAAGCTGGTGCCACTTACCGAGGTGGAAAGAGGAGACCAGTTGCCAGAGTTTTCTTTTTCTTGATTTTTTTTTTTTTTTTTTTGGCTTTACTCGAGTACATGAATTTCTCGAGCTCGTGTTTCAAATCTTTTTGTTGTGTCGACAAGCGCATCATCCTGTCGTGGACAATATCAGAAATGACACAATACATACCAATTCGTAGTATTAATCAGGAATGGTTGGGGAAAAAAAAAATTACATTTACGTTTTTAACTATGAAAAATGTAAGAAAATTTATACACTTCCTTGATTATCAAATAGAAGTCTCTATAACTAGAAAGAGACTTCAAAACAGTAAAAAAAAAAATACAAATCATTAAAAACTAAATATAATTAATTACTTCTTAAATCTTAACGGACATGGACGAAATTCTAAAATTAAAACATTATTTAACAGCATGTTACTTTTTAACTAAATATATATCCAAAATGATTAAAGATATATATAATAAAAATATATTTAAATTATTTAACATAATTTAAATTTTGATTTTTTAATAACACCATTTTTTTTACCGATGATATTGCTTAAAAATGCTACATTTTTTCTTCTTAATCAGATATGTTTAATTAGAATAAAAATGAAAAAATAAGAAGCCATAAATTATATTATTATAAGAATAATAATAATTAAATAATAATTTTGAGAAATAAGGATAAATAATTACTTACAATTAATTAATATTATTATAGTATGTGAAAGAAAAGTAAAAACAATATAATATTTTTTGAGATAAAGAAACAATTGCTATAAACCCTTTGACTTTCTTAAATACTTTAAATTATAATTCATAATATTTTACTTTAGAGTTCATTTGTGTTCACACACCAAAACTAGGTGAAAAAAATAACATGTGATATTCTCATCCTACACAAATCACTTTTATTTTATACTTACTTTATTTTTCTAAAATTCTCTCCCTCTATCTCTCTATTTTCTTTCTATTTTTTGGAGAAAAAATTGTAGTGGGATCCACATATTTCTTTTTTCAAATTTATCATTATTCTTGTTTCTCAAACACCATAATTTTTCATTTTCTTCCAATTTTTTCATCAATTTTTTCATGTCCCAATTTTTTTCCTTCTCAAAGAACACATTACTATAACTTTTTCGTATTCTTACCAAGTATAGTCTTACCCGTTTAAATAATAATAAGAGAGAGCCGAAGTGAAAGTGAAAAGTTAAATTTCTATTTATTTGTGGGATAAAGATGCCATTATTGTTCACTATTAACTTTCACAAAAACTTCAAAATTTTAAAATAATATATAATTTTTCAGTCGGATAAATTCTCTCCAAAATCTAGTCTCTTTCCTTCTTTTCTATTCCTTTTGAAGGCTGTGTTTGGTAGAAAAAAAAGTGGAAGGAAGAAAAATGGAAGAGGAAAAAGTGGAGGAAAAGATTCATTTTCTATTGTTTGGTATGGAAGGAAAAGTAAATGGAAGAAAAAAGTGGAGGAAAAAGTGAAGACTTATACTAATTAACAATTGTACCCCAATGTGAATTGTATTATTTAAAAATTATTAATGAAATCAAATGGTAAATATGTGTTTTAGTTGAGGATAGAATTGGTAAAACTCATATTTTTTATTTTATTTTATTTTTTTTGCTTTTTTTTCCATACCAAACAAAGAATAATGCATCTCTTCTATTTTTCATCCTTCCAACCAAACACAAAGGAAGAAAATCATCTTTTCTTTCCATATGGAAGAAAAATGTATCCTTATCTTTTACCTTCCACTTTTCCATCATTTAGTCGAAGGAAAAAAAACCAGTGGGTATACTTCTTTTTTTTCTCCTTCAAATCTTTTTGAGAAATTTTGAGTGACACCCCACTTTTGTTTACTATATTTACAGTGCACTCCACAAGTTTACAAAAATGTAAGGTACCCTCCACTTTTGACGATTTTCGTCCTCAACTTACGGTCAACCTCTTTGACCATTTTTTGACCAAAATATCCATGTCTTCCAGTCCGTAAAGTCTTCCCAGCTCTCCACGATGCGCACCAGCTGGTCGACGACCGCCTTGGCCGCAGGGGGGTTGGGCTTGAAGGCCAGGCGGCGGAGCTCGGTCTCCCTCTCGGCCACGCGCACGATCTCCATGAGGGCCATCACGGAGTTGTACCGGACCTCGTCCGCCGCCTTCTTCAGGAGGACGGCGAAGCAGAGGAGGGCCTTGGAGTCGGTGATGCTCTTGCACACGCCGGCGTTCCCCTTAGCGAGCTGCCACAGAGCCTTGGCGGTCATGGCCTTGTTCTTGTTGGCGTCGTCGCGGGACGGGTGCTTCACCAGAAGCTGCTGCTCCGTAGTGGGGTCGGCGGCGGGAGCGGCAGCGGGTGCGGCGGTGCTGCTGGCCATGACGACGGAGTGTATGGAGGTGGCCTTGGGGGGGATGGTGTACTTGCTGGACGGAGCAGACGCCGGAGACGGCCCAGGCGGCCATGGCCTGGACCCGCATGGGGCCCTCCTTGAGGGCCTTGGCGAAGACGGAGCAGACGCCGGAGAGCACCATCTGCTCGATGCTCTCGAGGTCGCGGCCGCGCTCCTCCGCTTCGTTCGCCGGCGGCCTCGTGTTCTACTGGGGAGGGGGAGGGAGGGCGGCGACGAGGTCGGGGAGGGAGGCGACGAAGTCGGCGAGGTCGAGGAGGGGGGGCAGCAAGGTCGGGAAGGTCGGGGACGGGACGGCAGCGGCGAGAGGGGGCGAGAGACACGGTGAAGAAGACAACAGGTCGGAGATATTTTTGTCAAAAAAATTGGGTCAACTCAGTTGACCGTCCGTATTGGACAAAAAACGTCAAAAGTGAAGAGTATCTTACATTGTTGTAAACTAATAGAATGTACCGTAAATACGTCAAAATTGGATGCCACTCAAAATTTCTCAATTTTTTTTCATGTACTTTTCCTCCTTAGTACTATCAATTTTGATTTTTGTCGCTTTTTCCGCAACTTTTTTTTCCCTCCTAATTTTTCTCTCCCCCGCTAATGATAGGTCAAAGGCAAACGATGTATTAATTTCTCGTTCTTCAAAAAAAAAAAAAAAAAATTGTATTCATTTCTCGTCGGTAAAAAAACAAAATATCGTGAGTCGTCTCGCGCGAGAGGAGATGCACGGAATCTAACGTCGGGCAGTACGTCGTGACTACGGTGTCAGAGGAGGCGTGCCTAGGTTCGCGAGCACTCAAACTCACTCATCTCGCTTCAGTCAATCGATTAATTGAAAATTGAAGACATCAGCAGCAGCGTAGCTCACGGGGAAGCTCATGCACGGCGTTCGAGTGGATGGAGGCGGGCCCCACCCCCCCCCCCCCGCTTCCACTTCCTGACGGACCCAATTCCAAACATCTGCTTCGTAACTCGGAAAACTGAACAAATTCAATACAAAAGAACTCGGGAAACTCACCTCCTCCCCTCTCCTCTCCTCGTTGCTTACACAATGAAGTGCCCAGCTCAAACCAAAGTTTTTTTTTTTTGGCATAGGTATGTGTGGGGGCCGACGGTTTGGCAGCGTGTGTCCACCGATGTTGCTTTCGTGCCTAGGAGGAGTGAAACTGGCGGGAGTTGCAATGCTAGGTTAATTATTTAAAGGGATTTTTTTTTGACTTTCATCCCACTTTTATTAATATAAATTTGTACTTACATCCTACTTTTTAATTTTATTTGACTTACATTTCATTTTTGTCACGAAAAATATTTTTCGTGACAAAACGAATACTTTTCGTGACAAAATAAATACTTTTCGTGACAAAAAGTGAGATGTAAGTCTTAAAAAATTAAAAAGTGGGATGTAAGTACAAATTCATATTAACAAGTGGGATGAAAGTTAAAAAATTCCTTACTTAAAAGCTGACGATTAACCACACCTTAACTAACCTATGGTTAGGTTTTAATATCAACATTAAAAACTTTGACCATTACTAAAAACTAAAAAAAAAATTTGAGTAGCACCCCGCTTGTTTTACCTATATTCAAGGTGTATCCTACACAATTATTATAATGTAAGACACCCCCCACTTTTAACAAAAATCGTCTAAAATTAACAGTCAACTGCATTGTCATATTTTATTTGACAAAAATACCCTTCCACACACACTCTCTCCTCCTCCCACACACAGACACCTCTCTCTCTCCTCACCCCACACACAGACTCTCTCTCTCTCTCTCTCCTCCCCATACACACAGACTCTCTCTCCTCCCCCTCCCTCCTCCACCACCACCAACTTCCCTTCCCCCCCCCCCTCTCGTCACCACCACAAGTCCTCCTCCTCCTCTCTGCCTTCCTCCGTACCCACCCACACGTCGATAAGGAGAGGGGGCTACCGGCTGGCGTTTGGGGGAGGGGCTGCCGCCCGGCGAGAGGGGTTGCCGGCGGGCGCGGAGGGGGGGGGGTGCTGGCTGGCACGCGCGGGCGCGGACGGGGGGTGCTGGTTGGCGTGCGCGGGCACGGAGGGTGGGGGCTTCCAGCTGGGGGCTGCAGGGGAGGGGATGGGCTGCGGGCTGGGGGGGTGGGGGGCTGCGCGCGCGGGGGGGAAGGGGTGGGCGGGGGGCTGCGGGGAGGGGGTGGGCGGCGCCGCGGGGGAGTGGGCGCAGCGGCGCGGGGAGGGGGTCGGAGATGATGGTGGTGGTGGTGGGCGTGGCAGCGACGGGGCGGGGGGCGCGACAGCTACGGGACGCGGGGCGACAGCGGCTGGGCGGCGGAAGGGGGTAGAGCGGAAGGATTAGGATTATGATTTGGATTTGGAGAGAATATTTTTGTCCAAAATTATCGATCAAACGTGTTGACCGTTGGTCTTGGACGGAACCGTCCAAAATTATTACATCTCAAAGATATATTCTAAAAATATTTTTGTCTTTTCAAATACTAAAATATTTTTATTATAAAAAGTATATTTTTTTGTATCCATAAAAAAGTAAATAATTAATTTTCTTTTGGTGAACCAATGAGACCTATAAATATGGTACTTCTGTATTTTGACTCGGTAGTTCCATAACTTCTATATATTTTTTAATATAAGTTTAGACTTTAGATCGTAGTCTTGAGTCTACTATTGATGTTCTAAGTAAAATATAATATTTTCTTAATATAAATTTCCACGACTCGATATAGTAAATTTTGCCACCCGGCCATAATTTTATATCTTTTTCCTATAATCATAAGTATCTGCTCTAGTTCGGCAAATTGTGTTAAAAATACTTGAGAAGTAAGGACCATGATGGAATAATTATAAAAATTAGCAATAGTACGGGGAAATTGAATTAAAAAAAGAAAAAATTTGAGTCGTACCTCACTTGTTTTACCCAAATTTAAGGTGCACCCCACACAATTTGTATAATGCAAGACATCCCCCACTTTTGACGGTTTTCGTCCAAGACCAACGGTCTACGCGGTTGACCGATAAATTTGGACGAAAATGCCGTATTCTTCCCTGTGACCCCCGTTCCAAGACGCGCCTTGCTGCGCGCATGCCAATGCCGGCTAACGTCGCCCCCCTCCCCCCCCCCACCCCCCCTCTCTCCCCCCCCCCCCCCACCCCCCTCCCCCCCTGCCCGCCGCGCGCTCCCTCCGGCGGCTGCCGCCGTTGCTGCTGTTGCTACTGTTGTTGTTGCTGCTGCTGGGGGCGGAGCAGGAGCGCGGGGGAGGGGGCGGAGCGGGAGATGGGGAGGGGGGCGAAGCTGGAGGGAGCGGGGGCGCTGCAGCGGCGGGGCGGGGCAGAGCGGGAGCTGGGGAGGGGGCGAAGTTGTGGGGAGCAGGGGCGCGGCGGGGCGGGACGGGGTGCGGCAGTGACGGGTGGAGCGGTAGTGATGGTGATGGTGAAGGTGAAGGTGGTGGTGGTAGTGATGATGATGGTGATGGTGAATGTGAAGGTGGAGGTAGTGGTGGTGGTGGCTGTGATGGGCACGTCAGCCGCAGCGGCGGGGCACGGCGCCGCGGAGCGGGGCGGGGCGCGGTAGCGGCGGGGCGGAGGAGGGGGGAAGAGCATTAGGATTAGGGTTTGGATTTGGGGAGGGCATTTTCGTCCAAAATTACCGGTCAACCGCGTTGACCGTTGGTATTGGACGAAAATCGTCAAAAGTGAAAAATATCTTGCATTATGTAAATTGTGTGAGGTGCACCTTAAATTTGAATAAAGCAAATGGGATGCGACTCAAAATTTCTCTTAAAAAAAAAGAGAAATTAGCAAAGCAATAAGCAGCCAGCCAGCAAAAGCCATCAAAGCAAAGCCCAAATCAAATCAAATCAAATCAAATCAAATCAAGCGCAACCAGACCATCAATTCAACAGCCATAGCCACATGTACATTACATGTCGCGCCACCACCTCACGCATGTGCTCGTCGTCCCCACAAGGTCACGGAAAGCGACCGGTCACCTCGTACACGTGTCCACCCCAGCCGGCCCCACCGCCTCATCCAATCGCGGGGCCCGGACGCTCCCTCTCCCGTCGCCGGTGGGGCCGGCGGAGACAGACGGCCAGGATCGCTCCGTACGTCGAATCGGTCGGGGGCGTCGAGTTCCTGACTATTTAAGGAATCCCTCGAAAGCGAATCCCCGACCGTGATTTGTTGCCGGGGGGTGGACCCCACCCTCCCGACGCGACGGCTCTGGCGGACGTTCTTTCTTCCGGTCTTCCGGACCGGCCGAACGTGACCCCGACTCGACCACGATGGGTCCTTGATTGAGTGACGGCGACTGACTGATTCGACTGACTGACGCGACGGAAAGGAACCCGGCGGTGGGGTTACTCGCGGTGAGCCTAAGCAGCAGCCGTTTTGGACGTGCACCCCCTCCCGAAACTCGATAAAGAGTTCCAAAGACAAACAGCTAAAGTCTGTAACATACATTTTTATGGATCTCCACGTGCATTGCACGCATGTAAGAAATGTAATGTAATTTTTTTTTTAAAAATTATTACAAATAACGCTGTTCCAAAAAAAATCGAATCCATGGAATCAAGGAGAATTTGGCTCTCATCTTCATCATATGAGTTATGTTTCACTATAATTAAATAATATTATACTGTTAAATAATTAGCTAGAATATTTTTAAAAGTACATGAGCATATACATACGCATGGATGGGTTCAAAAATTGAAGTTATGGTGGACTGTTAGGCCTCCTTTGGTCCGCGGAATGGAAATAAAATGAAATTAATTCTTAAACATTTTTTTTTTCTTTGAAAAATTAAGATTTTTGTCGATTTTTTTTCGATGTATGCGAATGCCAAAAAATTTGGATAGGAAGTGAATACTTCGATGTGGAAAAATAATTCCTTGCTTGGATGGATGAAACCACTTTTTCTCCTAATTTTTTTTTTCCAATGTGAATCACTTTTTTTTTTCCTTCTCAATTCCTTTGGCACCCAAACATAAGGAAGTAATCACTTTCCTTTCTCAATCCGAAGATTTCGCGAACCAAACGAGACCTTAGGATGGACTAGAGGTTGGCATACTCATATAAAAAACATTAAAAAATGATAATTACTTTTTTGGATGGGCTGGAGGCCATCCCGTTATATAGCTGGATCTATTTCAAGCAATCGACATGGGGCCGGGCCGCGCAAGTCCATAAAAGTACGAGTTCGGGTCGGGTATAGGCCGATTTTATTTGGTCCTAAAGAAATTTCGAATCGGGATTAATTATTATTTATGAAGTCCAAGTCCGTCCATAAGAGTCGAACTTTTCGGGCCAAATCGGATCGGACGGACTAGCTCTAAAAAAAAAACATAGAGTGAATCATGCATCCTTATTTTTTTAATAGCCCAAACACATACACCCTTACAACTGAATATTTTATATTTATTCTATGTTTATCTTATAAAATGTTGAACTTCAGATTAGGACATCTGATTTATCGTCCACCGGTTGCACGAACTAGGTGTTCCGCATTACCATTACGGACTCTCAAAGACAACAAAACAAAAAGAGTTCTGTAAGTAGCGACAGAAAATAAGAGTACTTTTTGTAAACTATATCACATACACATTGCACTATGCGAATTTCAACATAGAGAGGACACTTGTAATGAGCGGACCTCAGGTCAAACTCGGATGGATGGGTGCATAGCAGAAGACGGCCCTATACTAATATGGACCGGATCGGACTACCCTAATGACCGGGCCCTATCGAGCTTTGGTACATCAGATCAGACGAACTTTTCAGCCGCCTATGAACTTCTGACCAACTGATGATCCCTATATGTTTATGTATATACGGCTTAGACGAGTAGCTATTTATAAAAATCTCCTTATAAAGAGCATACATGTTTCGCTTTGTTTTCGCGCCTCATACAGTCTTTGATAATTTTTGTATTTTACTGTATTTGTCTTTAGATATTTGACAATATATCAGTGGTCCATTTGCAAGGCGGCCAGGACGGCCGTCCAGGGTCCCATGAAATTTGGGGGCCCAAAAAAATTAATTTAAATGTATATATATATATATATATATATATATATATATATATATATATATATATATATATATATATATATATATATATATATATATATATATATATATATATATATATTAGTAATCTTATATTGAAAATAGAACTAATATATAATATGATCCTCCTTTACCACAAAATATTTGTGGTGTAGTGGTAGTTTGTTATACTTGTACACAAGAGATCATAGGTTCTAGCCTTGGCTGTATTATTTTTTAGTTTAATTTTTTTATATTATATATGGGCCTCATTTTAAAAATTGCCTAGGGCCC
Source organism: Iris pallida (assembly GCA_029216955.1). NCBI lineage: Eukaryota > Viridiplantae > Streptophyta > Magnoliopsida > Asparagales > Iridaceae > Iris > Iris pallida. The sequence continues at coordinate 13,761,079 of JANAVB010005596.1, read as the reverse complement.
CCATTAACTCAGAGTCGGCCCTGTCCATTTGGTTAGATGATGTGAGAGGACTTGAGTTCAAATAAATAATTTTATTATTATAAATTTTATATGATTGTTTGTTCAAATTTTAAAATCATATATTCTTTCCTGAAGAAGTAATTATAAGTTGAGGATAATGAAGACTGCCAGCTTCTTGCTAAATTTTTAAAGAAGGTTAATGGAATAAATACGCGAACAAATGATTGTGGATCCAGCGAATATGAACATTTCAAAGTTGAGTCTGACTCTTCAATAATGAAACCCGAATAAATTAAAAAAAAAAAAAAAAAAAAACTGAAGTTGGATGGCGGTTACATTATATTAAAAATGTTAGTTTTTATACATTCCATTTATTATATTTTAAAGTTGGTCTAATTGTTAAATTATCAAAACTAAATTTCAAAGCATACATAAAATTGTTGTTTCAAAATATACACATTTTTATTATAAAATATGCATAGAATTGATGATATTTATATAATTGTATAAGTTATTCGATTTTGGACAGAAATCTAAATCGAAACCAAATAAGAACTTTTAATATTTTTAAAATCGAAATCGAACCGATTTTCTTTTCATAATCTTTTATTTGGTTCAATTCGGTTCGATTACGGTCCAAGAAAAAAAAAATGTATTAGACGGATTTGGATCATCAAGTGTAAGTTTATATATATATATATATATATATATATATATATATATATATATATATATATATATATATATATATATATATATATAAAGGATCCACGCACATGACCTCTAGCCTACTGGTTAAGAGAGATGCATGCGGCCCAAGTGGTCGGGAGTTCGAGCCTCAGTGGAGGCGAATTCGCCACAAGTACCCATTGCTTAAAAAAAAAAAAATTTAAGGATCCTTAAACAGGATACTAGGTTTTCATGCCCCCCTTTGCAATATCCGATTTATCAATTAATTATCTGGATCCAAATCTTGTTGTTATGCTTTTGGGCTCCATCGCCAGCCCAAGGGCATCCACAACAATTCACAATGTTTTTATGACTACGTTGTCCGTCCTTTGGGACGTGACCGCGTTGGCCTGCGGCCACGTGGTGGCCAGCCATTGGCTCTTCGGCAGCGAGCTAGTGTCTCGCTACCGTATCGCTGCAGGTCAGCACGGTTACCTCCTTGGACGGGCCAAATATGCTTTTCCTTATGGATTGGATTATCAGTAGCTAGCTTCTGTCTAGTGTGGAATTATATTTTGTACTTAATTATTCAATGGGCTATAAGACCTAATCCTCCTAATCTATATTGTCAGGCTTTGAGGCCCTGTTGTTAGACCGAATACATGTATTGTTGTTGGGCTCCCAATACCATTGTCAGTCTGAGAAGAAGACCGAGACATTCTATGAGGCCTTTGCTACGAGGAATATATTTTTTCATTTTTTGAGAATATAATATGTGAAATCTATATCATGTTTTGTTTATGTTATAATTTCTTTTTCTCGGAAATTATAACTATCCGGAGCAAAACATTGGAATCAAATATCTTAAAAATAGGCGGGGTTTTTCAAGGTGTTTTTTTTTTTTTTTTTTTTTTTTTGCTTTTATAGCTCTTCTAGAAATTATTGATTTTACCATTTTGTAATTTTTTTAAAATATTTCAATTTTTTTGGGTTTTTAAGTTTTATTTTATTCTCTTTTTTTTTCACCTTTTCACCTTTTTTCATTTTTAATCTTTTTTGTTTTTCTCTCAGTTTTTTTATCATTTTCATTTTTAGATCGTTCTATTGTTCTTTTGTTATTTTTTTCCTTTTTTTTGTTTTTATCTTTTTCAGTTTTTTAAGAATTATTTTTAAAAATGTTTTGTTTTCATTTTTTGTTTGTCTTTTTCTAGAGATTCTTTTGGGTTTTAAGTCTTTCATTTTTTTTTCATTTTTAAAAATGATTACTTATCAGTTTTTTTTAATCATTTTTCATTATTTTATGGATGTTTAGTACATTTTTTCCCTCTTTTTTTTATCCTTTTTCTTTTCTTCCAAAGAAAATTTATATATACAACAAATGAGATATAATTTTTAGCAAATTTAATTCCAACAAATTAATGTTTGATAATATAGAATTTTTGGCTACATAGTATTTTTTGTTAGAAAAATATTATTCTTCTTGTTAAAATATATATATATATATAATAGCAAAATAGTTGAAAGAAATTACAAACTTGCCATTTTCCCGCCCAAACTCAGGCACAATAAAAATTAATAAAAAAATAGAAAAGTCCACTTTTTGCACATTACAGAATTCAAATTATTCAAAATTCACACCAATCAGCATATTCCCGCCTAAACTCAGCTGTCAGTAATTAAACCATGCAATTTTTCCCAATTTCCAAATCCACTTTTTTACATAACCAAGACAACTCTTCAGTTTCCCAACATTATTTACATTAATATTCTGTCTTAATTTACTGTCTATAAATACAATGGAAAATTGGCAACCATTCTCACTATCCCTGATTCAGAAAAGTAAGAAAGAAATTCTTCACCCATGGCTCCTTTCTTCTCTCTAATTCGTGAGATCAGTCCATCGAAAACCTTCTGGAATTTGAAAGTTCGGCTTATTCGTATGTATGAAGTACCCGGCTATGGAGGAAAAGGACAACCTTTCAGTCTGGAATGTGTATTTCACGATTCTGAGGTAACTTTACTAATCCATAAACCAGTTACATTCTGCAATTCTGATTATGTTAGCTAAACTCAGAATTATGTTAAGATAGAACTTAGAAATGCTTTTCCTACAACAGCATATATTATTACAATCAGGTATATATTATTACAACTCAGTATTGTACAATTTGTTAAGTCTTTTTTCAAGCAATAGGAAATGAAATTTTAAACCCCGAAGAGTAAGAATGGTTTTTTATCCTGATAAACAATTAGAATAAAAACCATATGGGTACAACGCAATATTACAAACTGTACAATAGCTGTCAGCAATATTAAAAAACAGAGGTTGATTAATTTTATTGAATGGCTCAGATTTAGATTAAAAACCATATGGCTGCAACTAATTTAGCCAAATAAAAACCATACGAGATGGTCAGTTCCCAATTGAAGGTATAAATCAGTTTATAGATTGTACAAAGATTTGATTTATATGATGTATAATAGTGGAATGTGTAGGACAGATCAAGACACAATATACATCAGTTTATACCAGATATAATAGTGGTAATGAAATCTGAAAACAATATACACTTTCAATATGTTTCATAATATAAACATTCAAGTCAGGGTTTCATAGAGTAAAGGAAATCTGATTATGTTTTGACACACTCTTTTACCATTCAAAGTTTACAGTTACCCATTGGACAGATCAAGACACAATATACAACAATTATTATCAGATTTAGTAGTGATTATGTTTTGGGAAAACTGAAACATCATTGTTTAATCAGTTATTATATTGACAGTTTGTTATACAAGTATAATTAGGAAAATAAAAACATGTGTTCAGTGGAACTGAAATAACAATTATATAATTTCTAAAGAACCCAATATCAAAATATTGTATCAGCTCATGCCATTTAAATCAAATGAAGATTACCTTAGTTTGATCATTATTGCTTTTAATATCATTCAGCTTAAAAGAAACTCTATGTAATGAGGAATTGATGTTTTTGAATATTTTGTGTGAGCTTGAACTTATGTTATTCAACTTTTGTTATCCTCATTGGTGCGGAACATTTTGTGCCAGTTATTAAAAGACCATTTTGTGTTGCTTCAATTTTTATTCTCAATGTTATTTTCATTTGTGTTAAAAATTGTCATGAAGATGTAGTTGAATAGAGATTATATAATCCTTTTTTGCTTCTATTAGATAATCTAATTTAAGAATAATAGATAATGACTGTTTATGTTCTTAAACAGTTGATTAATCATACAAATAAGATGATGGTTTAATGCAGCAAACAAATGACAGTAATATAAACGAAGTTTAATCCCAGTTTTGGGGATATAAAAAATAAGTTTATATTAGATTAATTATCCTACGAATCTTGAAACAGTGGAATGTAAATGACATTTTATGCTTCTATTAGATAATCTAATTTAAGAATAATAAATTATTACATTTTATGTTCTTAAACAGTTGATTAATCATACAAATAAGATGATGGTTTAAAGCAGCAAACAAATGACAGTAATATAAACGAAGTTGTAATCCCAGTTTTGGGGATATAAAAAATAATTTTATATTAGATTGAGTATCTTACGAATCTTCAAACAGTGTAATGTAAATGAAATCAATGATTCACATTATCTAATGCACAACCGATTTATTTCAGTTTATTAGGGAGAATACAAACTCAGGTTTTAAGAAAATCTGACCATTGCAATGTGTATAGAAAACAGGGAAACATTACTACAAATAAGGAATGACATTTGGTACATCATAAAATGTTGATTATACATACAATTAAGATGGTATGTTAAAGCAGCAAACTACATGCAAACATATAAATTATTTTTCTTGAAAAGCATTTCTAAGACAAAAGGGCAGTGCATACAACATATACATTATCACCTTTCGATTTAAAACAATTTAAATATTACAATTGTATGAAAAAAGGGCAGTGCATAAATTATTTTTCTACATATCAGACATTGTACTAAATAATACAATTTAAATATTGTTTTAAACACAACTAAATAATACAATTTAAAACATATTGATTATGGCATCATTACAGATCAGACAACTAAATAATACAGATCAGACATTGTACTAAATTATACAATTTAAATATTGTTCTGAACATTACTAAATAATTCAATTTAAAACATATTGATTATTGTAACATTACAGATCAGACAACTAAATAATACAGATCAGACATTGTACTAAATAATACAAATTAAATATTGTTCTAAACACAACTAAATAATACAATTTAAAACATATTGATTATTGTAACATTACAGATCAGACAACTGAGTTTTATAATGTTTATACTTATTTATTGTTCTAAATACAACTGTTTTTTGAAGTCTTGAAAAATAGTTGTTCACACATCATTTGAACAATAAAAAAAAATGCTTTATGTTTAAAACATGAATGTATACATTGGAAAAACCAAATATCAGAATATTTATGTTTAAAAGATTGCTTTTGTCTTCCCAATACACACTAATGATGAATTGACAGCCTACATATATTGGTACTATTATACGAAAAACGATGCATAGACAAATTCATACACCTCTAACTTGGGTGGAGTGCAGCAAAAACTGTTGGCATTCCTGTTTTCCCTCCTCCCAATACAAAATTAATCATTAATTGTATGTCTATATATTGGACTTACACATTCAAGAATGGTGTTTCAATTTTTTTCACTTCCAAATCACAACATAAATATAACAAGGAAGGAACTCTTACAAAGGAAGAAATTGAGAATGAAGAAGCTGACAAGGAGTACAACAATTAACAAGCGTCCGAAACTTACAAACGATATAGGAGGTAATAGTTCCATCTAATTTCTGTTGTTATGCTTCAATTGTTATTTTATACACAATTACTTCTAATATTGCAGAAAAATTTTATCAATAATATACATTTTCAACATCAGATAACTTTTCTAACTTATTTAGCTGAAAATTAACATTTAACAGACATAAATAACGTGTTGGGCCTAAAAATAGTGTACTTCAAATTTATAATGATATTAGTTATAAAAATACTGTACCAACATAAATAACGTGTTGTATTTAGAACACTGTACCAACATTATTCTAAAAATAATCAGCACAATACAATATATAAATTTATTTGACTGATATTAAGTACAAGATTTGATTTATACCTTCAATTGGGAACTGACCATCTCGAAGTAGTCCATTTACTCATAGAAGGCAAAAAATACCTGTAAATATTAATCAATAATAAATTTAATGTATATATCTTTATAACAGAATCAGTTTCCTGCCACAATAACGGAAAGAACCGAAAAAGGAAACATTAAAAAATTAAAAAGAAAATTTTAAAAAAAAACGGAAAGGAAAAACAGGAATATAAAACAAATATAACTCATATTGGTTAAACCATGGGCTACTAAAATCAAAGAAAAAAAAATTTGTGGAAGATGAAACATACGAATGGAAATAGGAGAAGAAAAAAAATGAAGTGATTCTTTTACCATTCAATGCTGAGGTCTCCCTAATACCATCGGTTGGTTAAACCATGGGCTACTAAAACCATGGTCTTAAAAATATGTGGGCTGAAACCACGGTTATAGAAATTTTTTGTGTCTCCCCAAAATCACAGTCCAAAACCACCGTTTCAGCAATTTTTTTGGTCTCCCCAAAACCACCATTTATGGAAGAAAAAAACTATATATATATATATATATATATATATATATATATATATATATATATATATATATTATAATAATGAATACTTTAATTTATCTTTCTGGGTTATGAATTTATAAGAAAAAACATTTAATATAAATTGTTGCATTTAAACTGTAAAAATAAAATTAAATTCTTTAATGAAAAAAATCTGTCAACATACGGTTTTAGAACACTACAAATATTTTTTTTTGTTCCATAAATCCGTTCGAAACAGCAAAAAGAAAAAAAAAATATTCGAAATCCACAAAACTTTCAATATATCCAAGATCTATTAAAATCCAAGATCTATAACATCCACAACTTATGGGTTAAAGAGGGAACAATGAAAACTGGACGAAAACCTAATAAATTGGCAAAATAAAAAATTCCAGAACAAAAAATTCTCATGCCGGACGAAAAATAAACATTTAAATTCATTTCCATGCTTATAATAAAAAAAAACACAAATAGAAATAATGACCCAACATATGCAGCATACGGATGGAAGGAGGAAGATTAAAGCAAAACAAAAAATTAAGAGATTAAAAGAAGAGAAGCCGGACGAAAAATAGATTCTAAGAGAAAAAAAGAATTTAAACCCAAGAAAAGCAAATATATACACAAATGCACCGGAAGATGAAACAGAAGAATGGAGAGAGGAAAAGAAGAAAAATGAAGTGATTCTTTTACCATTCAATGCTGAGGTCTTGGGAATACCGTCGGTTGGTAAAACCAAACCAAAAATAAAACCATGGTCTAAAAAACTGTGGGCTAATACCACGGTTTCATCAATTTTTTTTGGTTTCCCGAAAAAAACAGTCCAAACCAAAAATAAAACCATGGTCTAAAAAAACTGTGGGCTAAACCACGGTTTCATCAAATTTTTTTGGTTTCCCGAAACCACAGTCCAAAGCACCGTTTCCACAAATTTTTTTTTTCTCCCCAAAACCACCATTTATGGAAGAAAAAAAAAATTAATATAAAAAATTATATATATATATATATATATATATATATATATTATATATATATATATATATATATATATATATATATATATTTATATATATATATATATATATAGATCTTAAATTCTGATTACTTTAATTTAATATATATGGGTGATGAATTTATAAAAAAAACATTTAATATAAATTGTTGGATTTAAACTGTAAAAATAAATTTAAATTCTTTAATGAAAAAATCTGTCAACATACGGTTTAAAAACACTACAAATATTTTTTCTTATTCCATAAATCCGTTCGAAACCGCAAAAAGAAAAAAAAATTCGAAATCCACAAAACTTTCAATATATCCAAGATCTATAACATTCAAGATCTATAACATCCACAACTTATTGTTTAAAGAGGGAACAATGAAAACTGGACGAAAACCTAATAAATTGGCAAAATAAATAATTACAGAACAAAAAAATCTCAAGACGGACGAAAAATAAACATTTAAATTACATATCCATGCTTATAATCAAAAAAAAAAAAAAAAAAACAAATAGAAACCATCACCCGTGCGATGCAGCATACGGATGGAAGGAGGAAGATTAAAGCCAAAAAAATAATTAATAGATTAAAAGAAGAGAAGCCGGACGAAAAATAGATTTTAAGAGAAAAAAAAAAGAAATTAAACCCATGAAAACCAAATGTATACACAAGTGCACGGGAAGATGAAACAGAAGAAAGGAGAGAGGAAAAGAACAAAAATGAAGTGTTTCTTTTACCATTCAATGCTGAGGTTTTGGGAATACCGTCGGTTGGTAAAACCGTGGGCTATTAAAACCATGGTCTAGAAAAACTGTGGGCTAAAACCACGGTTTCAGCATTTTTTTTTTTGTAGTGTGAAACCACAGTCCAAAGCACCGTTTCAACAATTATTTTTGTGCCCCTAAAACCACAATTTATGGAATATTAAAAATATTAATATAAAAACTTATATATATATATATATATATATATATATATATATATATATATATATATATATATATATATATATATATATATATAATATATATAACATACATAATTTTAAAATTTACGTTTAAATTTTGTTAAAATTTTGTTAAATTTTGTTAAATTTACGTTTAAATTTTGTTAAAAATTTATAACATACATAATTTACGTTTAAATTTTGTTGAAATTTTACTTAACTATTCTTTATTTTTTGTTAAAAATATAGATGTGGACTTAGGTAAATTTACGCCTCCATCAAGCCAGAAAAAATTTCAATCGGACGTAATTTGTGGGAACGATTCGAACATGACCAATTGTCCATCATCTAGATCTCCTTTCGGTAACATCACGAATGGTAAGTTATGATTTTTTTTTTAATCTAAATCATTTAATGGTTAATGATTTTTACATATCTATCTAACAATCTATATGTACATACATATATATGTTGATTTTGTATGCAGTATGTGGGTCAAGTGAGCCTGCGGATTTAATTGTTTCTCAGAAGAAAAGATCATTTGACTACTCGATGAAGAGATTTACAAAACTACACTCTGATCCATCGAAAGGAGTGTTTTTACAAACTAATGATGATGGTCATTCGAGTGAGTTTTTTTTCCCAAATTTACTATTTTTATAAATAAAAATGTTATATATTATTATTGTATTGTTATTACTTTTCTAATTCTTTCCTTAAATTTTTGCAGAAGATTTAAATCCGTATGGCAAACAGTTGTATTCTAGCAGCGTATTGTTTAATAATGTGTGTCATACTTCTACAAATCCTTTTAGCGAAATAACGAATGGTATGGTTGTTATTTATTATTAAATTATACATACATACTTATAAATTTTATTTTTGCAAAGTTTTGAATTTCATTTAATATTATGCAGTGTGTGGATCAAGTGAAGCAGTTGATTTATCTACTTCAATGAACCAAAGTTCACTATATTGCAAGAAATATACAACCTCAAATTTGCAGCAAAATAGTGATTTAACAACAATTGATTTAACTACAGATGAGGAGTCTTCAAGTATGTTGTAAGCCTAATTGTTTTCTAAAATTCAAGTATTTAAATTAGTTTCAGTTTTTGTATGATAGATCGGAGTAGTAATAATTCTTTTTTTCTGTTGCAGTTGTTGTTAAATTGACGAATGGAGATTGTAAATTTGATCATGGACATGCAAATCCTAAAATTGGTATTAGTTTATAAAAGATTGTGTGTTTATGTGTGTATTTATTAGTTTAGTTTATGGATTTTGTAATTTATTTATATTTTATTGGCATTTTTTATTAACAGATTATTGGGATATTGGCGATCCAATTTATAAATGTAACTTTTGTGGTGCACACTTTTGGTATGACGAGAGAGTGCAGTCATCCTACAAATGCAAAAAACCGACGTACTCTTTATGTTGTATGCAAGGAAAGATTCAAATTTCACCAATGAAGAGCCCGCCTAAAGTTTTAAATGATCTATTATATGGTGTGAGTGATAAGAGCAAACATTTTCTAGAAAATATAAGATCATATAACAGCATGTTCTCATTCACTTCAATGGGAGGCAAGGTTGATCCGGAACCAAATCAAGGAAATTCTCCACCAATTTTTAGAATGCATGGGCAAAACTACCATCTATTAGGAAGTTTACTACCCGTTGAAGGTTCAAGTCCAAAATTTGCACAGCTATATATTTATGATACAGAAAATGAAATTCAAAACAGAATGAAAGCTGTTAGGTATTTATCGAATATTTTTCCCAGATATATATAATTGTATATTGATCATTGATTATTAATATATTCAGTTATCTTATATTTTTTTACATTATTTTCAGGAAGAACGGTAATATTAATAATTTGCATGCAGAAATTGTACGTGAGTTGAAGGATATGTTGGATCAAAATAATGTATTAGTTAAGTCTTTTAGAATGGCTCGCGAAAAAATATGTGAAGGAGGTAATTCAAACGTCCGATTGAAATTGATAGGAAGGAGACATGGAGATGGACGACAGTATAATTTACCTACAGTTTCTGAAGTTGCTGCTTTGATAGTTGGAGATCTTGATGAATGCTTAGGTGATAGAGATATTATGGTTGAAACACAAGCTGGGAACCTACAACGAATAAATGAGTTACATGCTTCTTATTTAGCATTACAATATCCCTTGATCTTTCCCTACGGTGAAGATGGTTATAGAGAAGACATTCAATTATCTGAATCAACAAATAGAAGTAATGGTGGAAGAAGGAGAGTAAGTACTAGAGAATGGTTTGCTTATAGACTGCATGAAAGGGATAATGAGCCTTCTATCATATTTGCTACTAAAAGACTTATGCAACAATTTTTGGTTGATGCTTATACAATGGTTGAATCTGCGAGATTAAAATTTATTCGAACGCATCAAAAACAATTATGGTGTGAGATGTATAAAGGTCTTACAGATGCATTATTACGAGGTGAAACAGATCCGACTACTCAAGAAAAAAGAGTCATTCTACCATCTTCTTTTACAGGAGGTGCCCGGTACATGATTCAAAATTACCAAGATGCAATGGCAATATGCAGATGGGTTGGTTACCCGGATTTGTTTATAACATTTACATGCAACCCCAAATGGCCTGAAATACTTCGATATGTTGATAAAAAAGGTCTTCATCCTGAAGATCGACCAGATATATTATGTAGGGTTTTCAAGGTGAAATTGGATGGGCTGATCAAAGATCTGAAACATAATAAAATATTTGGAACAGTTAGAGCTGGTAATGATTTTGCTATATTTTTTGTACTTAATCATGTGTTTTATTAATAGATTTAATATTAATTGTTTTCTATTGTTTTTCAGTTATATATACGGTTGAATTTCAAAAACGTGGATTGCCGCATGCTCATATTTTATTGTTCCTAGCGAAAGAAGATAAGTTTCCATCGGGTAAATATATAGATCATATAATCTCAGCAGAAATTTCTGATCAAAAATTAGATCCTACCTATTACAATGCAGTGCGAGATTTTATGATACATGGACCTTGTGGTGTTGCAAGAAAGAATTCACCATGTATGTCAGATGGTCGTTGCTCAAAGCATTTTCCGAAAAAATTTGTTGAAAATACTTTGGTTGATGAAGACGGATATCCAATATATAGACGCAGAGATGATGGAAGAACGGTTTTAAAGAATGGCGTTGAACTAGATAATCGATTTGTAGTGCCTCATAATCGTTATCTATTGTTGAAGTATGGTGGTCATATGAATGTTGAATGGTGCAATCAGTCTCGATCTATAAAATATTTGTTCAAGTATGTGAATAAAGGGCATGATCGTGTAACTGCATCCTTCTATAGAACTACGGACGATGAGGAAACCAAAAAACCAATAGATGAAATTAACATGTATTACGATTGTAGATACATTTCTGCTTGTGAGGCAGCATGGAGATTGTTTGGTTTTGAGATCCAATATAAGAATCCTCCTGTTGAGCGACTTAGCTTTCACTTACCCGACGAGCAGCCTATTATTTTCTCAGACGCAGATGCTATTGATACCATTATTGATCGTGCCAGTGTGAATGAAAGCATGTTCTTAGCTTGGTTTGAAGCGAATAAGCGATATCCAGAGGCAAAAAATCTCACATATGCAGAATTTCCACAAAAATTTGTTTGGAAACAGAAGACTAGAGAGTGGACTCCGAGAAAAAAATGTTTCTCATTAGGTCGAAATTTTTATGTTCCACCTGGTTGCGGTGAGATGTACCATTTAAGATGTCTTCTCAATATCGTCCGTGGACCTAAATGCTATGATGATATTAAGAAAGTCAATGGTATTCATTACGAGTCATATCGTGAAGCTTGCTATGTTTTAGGTTTATTGGAGGATGATGATGAGTATATCAATGGTATTATTGAGGCAAGTTATTGGGCATCTGCATATTCTTTGAGAAATTTATTTGTGACATTGTTGTCATCTGGCTCTATAAGTCGGCCTGAATTACTTTGGAACAAGTGTTGGACATACTTATCAGATGATGTTTTATATAATCAACGAATTGCTTTGCACGACCAAGGTAAACTGTTTTATTTCCTATTTTTAAGTTTAATTTGTGTTTTGCATATTATTTGATCGTTAATTTCAACATATTCTCTCTCTTTAATTCTAGATTTGCTTATGAGTGAGGATGACATTAAGAATTACGCTTTGGTTGAGATTGAAAAGTTACTGAGAAATTGTGGTAGAAGTTTGCGAGAATTTCCATCAATGCCATTTCCAAACATGGACTCCTTATCAAATACTACAAATAGATTGGTGCATGATGAATTAAATTATGATAGAGCGGCTCTAGCAGAAGAACACGTGCACCTACTTGCTCGCTTGAATGATGAACAACAACATGTTTACGACACAATAATGGATGCTGTTAATTCTACAAATGGTGGTGTTTTCTTTTTATATGGATATGGCGGTACTGGAAAAACGTTCATTTGGAAAACATTATCTGCATGCTTGAGATCTAAGGGAGAAATAGTTCTAAATGTGGCTTCAAGTGGGATAGCATCACTTCTGTTGCCTGGTGGAAGAACAGCTCATTCAAGATTTGCTATTCCGATAAATGTAAATGAGGATTCAACATGCAATATCAAACAAGGAAGTCAACTTGCAGACCTAATTGCTAGGTGCAAACTTATAATTTGGGATGAAGCGCCAATGATGCATCGATATTGCTTTGAAGCGTTGGATAGATCGCTTAGAGATATAATGCAATTTAGCAATCCACTAAGTTCTGAGACACCATTTGGAGGAAAAACAATTGTCTTCGGAGGAGATTTTCGACAAATATTGCCTGTAATTCCGAAAGGTAGTAGACAAGATATAGTTCATGCAACTATAAATTCTTCTTATATTTGGCAAAGCTGCAAAGTTTTGAGGTTGACAAAAAAACATGAGACTTCAAGGTTGTAGCATAACATCTGAAAGTGAAGAGCTCAAACGGTTTTCTGAATGGATTGCAAGTATAGGAGATGGAACACTTGGAGGGCATAATGATGGTTGTGCAAGTATCGATATTCCAAGTGATATTTTACTTAGTAATGCAAATGATCCACTGCAAACAATTGTTGAGAGCACATATCCTTCATTTGCGAATTTCGTCATCGATCCAGATTTCTTGAAGGATAGAGCTATATTAGCGCCAACTCTTGATGTTGTCGAGTCTGTAAATGAGTACATGATCTCACTGAATTCTGGTAATGCAAGCACATATTTAAGTTCTGATAGTCCATCCAAGTCAGATGCCAATGTTGACTTATTATCAGATGTTCACACTCCAGAGTTCTTGAATAGTATTAAATGTTCAGGTGTACCGAATCACGAATTAAAATTGAAAGTTGGTACCCCAGTAATGTTACTAAGAAATATAGATCATTCAGCTGGCCTATGTAATGGTACTAGATTGCTGATTACAAAATTAGGCAATCGTGTTCTTGAAGCAAAGATTCTTTGTGGAGACAATGCTGGTAATAAAGTTTTGATTCCAAGAATGTCACTGACACCTTCTGATCCAAGGTTGCCTTTCAAGTTTCAAAGAAGACAATATCCATTGATTGTTTCTTATGCAATGACAATAAACAAAAGTCAAGGTCAATCACTTTCTCATGTTGGACTTTTCTTGAAGAATCCCGTTTTTAGTCACGGACAGTTATATGTTGCGGTTCAAGGATAACAAGTAAGAAAGGATTGAAGATTTTAATATGCAGCCAAGATGGAGATCAATGTAATTCAACAACAAATGTTGTGTATAAGGAAGTATTTCAAAATTTGTAGAAGTAAGTGAAATGTTATCTTTATGTCATCAAAATAGACTTTATCGTTTTATTTTATTTACATTGAGGTATATATTATTATAATTCCTTCAACAACATATTAATATATGTTGGTCCAAGATATTTTGTGAATTACATAGATAGTACTAATGATAATTACGTTGCTAAAATTTAATTATTAAATAATCATATTAATGTAATGTTATCTTACATGTATTTCAAAATTGAGTTTATTCTAACTTTTGTTTTAATTTCAAATGTTAAAAAATGACAAGAACATTCACTTATTTATTTTGCGCTTTAAAATAATTTTAAATATACAAACCGTGCATCGCACGGGTGATATACTAGTTTGTAAATAAAATAAATATAAATTAATGAAAAGTTACCAGCCTCCGGGGAAGTCGTGTTCGAAGTGCTGCCCTAAGAGTTAATTCAGGTCTATTTGTAGACTTGTTCTGAATGCTCCTAGTGGTAAAATTTCTGCTCTACCGGTATCTTCTCCTTGAATACAACTCGGAGAGATCAACCCTGACTTAGTTCTGCCAAGACAAAGATGTGAAGAAGAGAAAGAGTTTCGGAGAACAGAATTTTAGAGAGATATTTTACGTAGGAATTTTCTCTGTTAGGAAGAAGAGGAAGAGGACTCAATATATAGGTAGAATTACAATGTACGGAATAATGACCAATAAAGCCAAACCTTACAAATCAATGGTAATAAAACCAGACGTTACACATAAATAAATTTATGGAAAAAATGTGGTTTAAATAACATGGACAATTTATGCACAATTAAGTCTACCACCCAACCGTTGTGGGACTATAGAAAATTTTAGCTTTTGCAAGCTCATGTGTGTGAACACAAAACACACACAGACAACATTTTTGCATACCAAATACCCCATAAATTGAGGATTGCAGTTTATTTGCAGACATTTACTAAAATATAACAATTATGCTATTTGGCTCCCAAAAATTTTGGGTGATGTCATCTCCCATTTTGTGGCATATGGCATGGCAAGTGACATGGCAACTGACATGTCATGTTTTAACCCAAAAAATTAATTACCCAAAAAGTTTTATTGTTAATGTTAATGCTAATTTTAATTTAATGTTAATATTAAATTTAATGTTAATATTAAAATTAATGTTAATGTTAATATTAATATTAATATTAATATTCATGTTAATCTGATATTAATATTAATTTAAATATTAATTTTAATGTTAATGTTAATGCTAATTTTAATTTAATGTTAATATTAGTTTTAATGTTAATGTTAAAGTTAATATTAATATTAATATTAATATTAATGTTAATTTTAATATTAATGTTCATGTTAATTTGATATTAATATTAATTTTAATATTAGTTTTAGTGTTTAATTTTGTCATGTCAACTGTCATGTCATCAGCCATGTCATATGCCACATAATGGGAGATGATATCACCCAAACAAATTGGGAGCCAAAAAGTAGTTTTGAAAATATAATACATGTCCTGCTTATCATCCAATATTATATGAATTTTATGGTTTACGTCGTCTTCTACTCAACGTGGACACGCATGAATATTCGAGCATAATGGTGGCTATATAAATATATATATATATTCCACTATATAATGCGGCTTGTAAACGGCTCATAAAAGAGCCGTCCAAACCGTATATAAGTTATCAATCATTTCAATATATTAATAAATTAATAAAATTACAATTAAATAACTATCTAAATACTCCACTGATGATTTAAAAGATTAATATCTAATATAATTTATTTATAATTAAATAATTTTAACACAAGTGATTAAGGTAAGAGAAATTTGTTTTGGTTTCTTGAGTTCAACTCCTATGAATGATAATTTTTTATAATATATTTTTATTTTTTTAATATTTTCTTTTGCACGTGCAAGATACGTGTGCATTACTAGTATA
Organism: Iris pallida; assembly: GCA_029216955.1. Lineage (NCBI taxonomy): Eukaryota > Viridiplantae > Streptophyta > Magnoliopsida > Asparagales > Iridaceae > Iris > Iris pallida. The sequence goes on along the minus strand of JANAVB010005596.1, from coordinate 13,744,985 downwards.
TATTATGAATTAATTTATTTATACTTTATACCAAACCGCACACGAAAAATGATGATAAATATATTTAGTTTGTAGCCAAAAGTATTAGTACATCGAAATTATTTTAATTTCATTGGCCAATCCTAATAACTAATTATGGGTCTCACTACTTTCTCTACATCTACGTTGACTTGATTTTTGATTGGGACAAGTATTATATTTATATTAAGATTATGATATTGAAGTAATATTGCGTATATGTTAGGTTTGTATTATTTGGAATGTTTAATAGTGCGTTTAGTAGTAAGCAAGTGGATAAAAGTTTATTTTTTGCACTTTATCACTCGTCTTGTTTAGATACAAATAAACGAAGTTTGATTTATAACTTTTGGATGTGACAAAAAATTGTCATCTCCTCCACAATTTGAAACACCCATCCTACCTCTCATGAAGGATGTGGGATGCCAGTGATGTTACAATTAAATTTTATTTTATCTTTATTTTCATCAAATGTACAAATTGATACTATGAGTCATTCCATTTACACATTGCCTAACATATGAAGTGATAAAAGTGATATTTTTAAGGTGAAAAAAGATTCTAAACCAAAGATGTCTCACAAAAAAATTTCAAAATTATCAATTTTCGTGAAGTTTTTTTTTTTTTTCGCTTTACTCTATTAAAGTAACAAAGAGTTTATCGTATATTAAGCAAAATGTGCATATTTTTGTAGTGAGTAAAAAAGATGCACACGTAAATTGTTACCCTTTACAACGGTAGTTATGTGTGGACACTAAAGAAGACATGTAGAAATATATGCATGTTAACTTTTAGAACAATTTAGAGACAAAAGCATTTTTACTCTACTGCCAAATATAATGAATATGAATGTACAAGAATGATGATAATAGTGATCTTGGTGATGAGCAATTTGTAAACAACTCGTGCGAACAACAATGTCGACTACTTTTGTGGACAATCTACGTGATAGAGAATTATACGTAAAGAAAAAAAAAAACTTGTTTAGATTGGCACAACTCAACCTAAAAAATATTATCGAATCTCCATTTTGAAGAATACAAATGAGCTAGAGTCCAAGTCAAACATGGCACGTTCAAGCTCGACTCAATTAGGACATGAAGTCCTCTAATTCGGACACATGATTATTGAGCCAAGATCTAGTCATAAAATTATACAAATTGAGCTCGAACTTTAACTCGAGTTTGTCAACAATGCCATGTTTATGCTCATACTCGAATGGGTTCGCGAGCAATTAGACTCGAAACGAGATCAATTCATAAGCTTTTCAACTTGGAGCTCGAGTCAAAATGAGTATTGACATGCAAATGTAATGTAGGAGGAGAAATATATTATGTCATGAAACGGACTTGTTTATATCGAATCTAACATTAGCAAATTTTGTTTTTATTTGTATTATAGTCTCGTATCTCTTTAAAAATAATTAAGTAATAAATAGCAGTTTGACAAGCTCGATGGTAGAAATATACTTTGTAGCTTAGTTGTCATTTATTTTCTCCTTGGCTACAAGTTACAATATATGGCCTATAAGGCTGATCGAACCTAATTTTGTTGTCCTTCCTTATCAGTAATAAAACAATGTAGCAATCACCCTTTCTTAATCATTGTATTGTCTTATATATCTCTCCAACACCAGCATGTCTAAATCGTAGATACCGTCAAAATTATCTTTGTTGCATAACAAAGACAACATGGATAATAATTCAATAAGTGGAGCATCTCATTATAATCCAACTATTCTAATGGGATCTTCATCAAGTTGATCTTTATAAGCGTTACAATAATTTAATTGGAAGGTACATGGCAAAACAAATGAAAGAAGAAAAAAAAAAATTTTCTAGCTTGTTAGCCTAGTATCCGTTAAGCTTCCTAAATTGAGTTTGCATGTGCTATGTTCAAGTTATGCTAGTTAAGAAAATTAAACTCACTTCATTTTCACATCAAGTTGCCTCGTTATAAAATACGAGCAAAGTTGAGCCACGATCTACTTTTTGTTGGAAATTCTTCAATTTCTTCGGATATAAATCTGCAATAAAATAAAATTAATTAAATTGTTACCGGCCTCCGGGGAAGTCGTGCACGTAGCACTGCCCTAAGAGTTAGCTCGGGTCTATGTGCAGACCGTATCCGAACGCTCCTAGTGGTAAAATCTCCGCTCCACCGGAATCTCGTTGCCGCACACGACTCGGAGAGAGCGACCCCGACTTAGCTCTGCCCAGAGCAACGAAATGAAGAACATCAGCGAAAAAACAAAGGAGACAAGAATTGTAGAGAGTTCCGAGGAGATAATTTTTTCTGTGTAAAGAAGAAGGAGAATGGAACAGTATATATAGGCTGTAGCAAGCTTCTCCAATGGACAAAATATTAAAGAGGATTTTAATTCGGAGTTAAATGACAGCAATAATTTGAATGTTACAAAATGTGATACATTGTACCTGGACGGAATTCAAAATCCAAACGTTACTGAATTTAAAAGATTTGTAACGGTCAAAAAATTAATAGGAGCAAAAAAGATTTTTGGGTCTCAGCCCGAACCCAAAGTGGAAATTGAATCGGCATTCGGTGCCCGCAGGTGTGGGCACGTACCCGCACCCGTTACGCGCGCCGAACCGAACCGAACCGAACCGAGCCGGGCCGGACGGCGGCGGCGGCGCGCGCGTATGGCCCATGGGGCTCCCACATAAATCTTCAAAGAAGCAAAGTGGAATGAAGGGATATATGCACAGTAAAAACTTTTCATACAGCCGATGTGGGACTATGCATGGGACTATTGAGCTTTTGCTTTGAAAGCTACAGCTAACAATCCCCCCCCCCCCCCCAAAAGCTCAAGTTCAAAAATAATAGGAGGAAGGAGAGATACAAGGAAAGTAAGTGAATTTCTGGGCAGTTGTATACTATGCATAAATGAGATGGATTACATCCTTGAATCTCACGTAGTGACTATTCTCTTTGTCTGAAGAAGAGCTTGATGGACTACGTCTTGAATCAGTCTTCTTGAACCAGACTCGAAAAATAACACACATAGTACGCTAGAGGTACTTGGATCTATCGGGTGGCGCGTTTGGTTGGCCATGCGCACTTTACACATTCATGAGAGTTGTCTAGGATCGCCCTGTCCTATAGTCGCGGCCCTCACGACCTCTCATATAGGTAAGTCCTTAAGGGTTGGTGATTGGAATCAACCCTGCATATTATGCTTGGACTTATTAAGAGTTTTAACTCAACCTATCCATATCACAAAAGGAACACTGTCACCATAGGGATGGGATATGAATGTACACATGTACAGCCTCCTGGGCTTTTATTTTAAAGAGAATTTAATCTCAGGTCAGTGTTCCATAATAGTCACCTAGTCCAGCTTCTTTCTACCCATTGAACTGGCTTCTTGGGATCTCCAGTCAGACTCGGTTGGGTTGCCACTGCTGGTGACTATACTATGGGCTTAACCCCATCCCCCTCGATGATTCTAGGATCAATGTCCTAGACAGACCCTTCGTCAAGTGGTCTGCAAGGTTCTTTTTTGACTTTATATAGTCAAGAACCACATATTTGCCCAATAGGCTCTTTATTGACTTGAAGCGCAGCTGCATGTGCCTGTTCATCTTAGCATTCACAGAATCATGCTTTAGTAGTTCTATAACAGATTTATTATCACAGTTTATAGAAATAGCAGGAATAGGATGAACAGAAACATGTATATGCATAATGAGATTTCTCAGCTATTCGGCTTCTGTACATGTAGTATCCAAAGCTATCATTTCAGAGTCCATTGTACTTCTGGCTATGATAGTTTGTTTACATGATCCCCAGGAGATTGCAGCTCCTGCTAGGATAAAAACATATCCAATAGTGGATTTTACATCATGTGAATCAGTTACCCAATTTGCATCGGAGTAACCTTCTATGATATCAGGGTGTCTAGTATAATGAAGTTTATAATCTAGAGTACTCTTAAGATATCTAAATACTCTGTCTAATGCAGTCCAGTGTAACTGATTTGGGTTACTAGTATATCTACTTAGTCTCCCAATAGCAAATGTAATATCAGGTCTGGTCCTATTTGTTATGTACATAAGGGACCCTATCATCTGTGAATATCTATGTTGTTCTATAGAAGATCCTTCATTCTTCTTGAGAACAACATTACTATCATATGGAGTAAGGGCAGGTTTTTTGTCAAAATACTCAAACTTCCTTAGCATTTTCTCAATTGAATGTGCTAAAGATAGAGTATATCCCTTATTGCATTTGGACACTTGCATTCCTAGGATCAGGTTTGCCTCACCTAGGTCTTTCATATCAAACTGGTTAGATAAATAATTCTTAGTATTATTTATCAATTCCAGTGAAGACCCTAGAATAAGAATATCATCAACATACAAGCATAAGATAACACAACTTTCATTTATATTTTTAGAATACAAACACTTATCATATTCATTAGGCACAAAACCAAATTCTATAATGACTTTATCAAACTTGTTGTGCCATTGCTTAGGAGCTTACTTTAGGCCATAAAGAGATTTTACTAATCTACAAACCTTCTTTTCTTGACCTTTAGTAATAAAACCTTCAGGTTGCTCCATATATATCTCTTCTTCTAAATCTCCATTTAGAAATGCTGTTTTTACATCCATTTGATGGATCAGCATATCATGAATGGATGCTAAAGCTAGAAGGGTTCTAATAGAAGATATTCTAGCTACAGGAGAGTAGGTATCAAAATAATCTAATCATTTCTTCTGGGTAAATCCTTTGGCTACTAATCTAGCCTTATATTTTTCTATGGTACCATCGGCTCTAAGTTTCTTCTTAAAGATCCACTTACAACCTATTGGTTTGCTGCCTAAAGGAAGGTCTGCTAAAAACCAAGTATTGTTCTCCATGATGGAGTTGTACTCATTGTTAATAGCTTCTTTCCAGAAAGGGGCATCAGGAGAGGATATGGCTTTTTCATAAGTTGAGGGATCACCCTCTATCAAAAAAGTGAAGAATCATTCTCCTAAATTCTTTTCAATCCTTTCTCTTTTACTCCTTCTAGGTTCTATGACTTGTTCAGGTAGAGAACTAGGTAATTGATCATGAGAACTAATAGATGGAGTAAGAGAAGGGTTAGAGGAAGATGAAGGGTTTCTATCCTTGAAGGGAAAAATATTCTCAAAGTAAACTGCATCTCTAGCTTCAATGATTGTGTTATTAGAGATTTTATTTACTTCAGAATGGGTTACAAGAAATTTATTGGCATTACTATCTAGGGCATATCCTATGAAAATAGCATCTACAGTCTTAGGTCCTATCTTCCTCTTTTTGGGTTCAGGAATTCCTATCTTAGCTAGGCATCCCCAAATTTTGAGGTAATTAATCCTAGGGGTTCGACATTTCCATAACTCATATGGTATCTTATCATTAGTCTTACTCGGTATCCTATTAAGAATATAACAGGCTGACAATAAAGCTTCTCCCCAAAGATTGTCAGGGGCACCTGAGCTGAGAAGCATGGCATTGACCATATCTAAAAGAGTGCGATTCTTCCTTTCAGCAACTCCATTGGATTGTGGTGAATAAGGAGCAGTTACCTCATGAATAATTCTGTGCTCTTCACAGAAGTTAGTCATTTCATTTGAGGTATACTCTCCCTCACGATCTGATCTAAGGATCTTAATCTTCCTATCCAACTGGTTCTCAGCCTCAGATTTATAGACCTTGAATCTGTCTAGAACTTCATCTTTGGTCCTAAGGAGGCAGGTGTAACAATACTTTGAATGGTCATATATAAAGGTTACAAAGTATTTTCTACCGCCTCGGGTCAAGACCCTATTGGAATCACAAACATCACTATGGATAAGTTCTAGGAGTTCAGAATCTCTATAGACAGATTTGAAAGGTAATCTAGTATGTTTGGCTTGAACACAGATCTCACATTTGTGTTCATCATCTATAGGAGTCTTAGGTATAAGATCTAAGTTCATCATCCTTTTAATAGATCCTAAATTCACATGACCTAATCTACCATGCCAAACATTTGATGATTCAACATTTGCAACAAAAGAAGGATTTGAACTTTTATTCATAGTACTTAAAATAAAGAGTCCATCTTTCACAAATCATTTCTCCACAAACAAATCATTCTTAGAAAAAACTACTTTATTTGCCTCCATAACAATTTTGTATCCTGAGGCTACAAGGAGGGATCCACTAACAAGATTTCTTCTGACAGACGGCACATGAAGTACATCATGGAGAGGTAAAATTTTTCCTGATGTCATCTTCAGATCTATTCTTCCTCTTCCCACAATTTGTGCCGTTGAGCCATTTCCTAGGGTCACGCCTCCTCCACCTGATTCCTGATAGGTTGAAAAACAGGAGCGATCAAATAAAATGTATTAGCTCCAGAATCCAACCACCAATCATCAGAATGGAAAGAAAGGTTTACTACAGGTTGATAGCTTACAGACCTGAAGGAGCTGGAAGATCCATTCAGAATCATGTTAGCCTCTGGCTTGCCTTTACCCTTGAAGGAGTTCTGGATAGGTTCTTTCTTCCTTTGGAAGCAGTTGATGGCTGTATGGTTGGTTCTACCACACACAAAACAAAATCTCCTTTGATCCTGAGTCTGACCAAAGTTTCTAGGTTTTTGGGTTTGAGGGTTTTGGTGGTTATGGTTTTTGGGAGGAGGTTGAAAACTCTGCTTCTTTTTGAAGGAGGTTTTCTTGGATTTGAGATGGTTGTTTGACTTAGGTTTTTCATGACTTTCTACAAAGTTTACCTTAGCTGTGGCATTTGACCTAGCTTTGGTCTTGGATCTATATTTCTCTTCTGTTCTAATTCTCTGTAGAGCTTGAGAATATGTAATAGATCCTTGTAGATGTAGAAGGTCTTTTGCCATTTTAGACCAGGAAGGGGAAAGTTTATCTATCAAGCATCCTATTTTGTGCTCAGTAGAAAAAACGGTTCCCTTGGCTTGAAGCTGCCTAAGGTGTTCTTGGAACTCATGGATTTGGTCATTGATAGGTTTGTTATCTACCATGACATATTGGTTGAATGTGATAGAATTGAATCTATCAATTCCAGCATCATCACAACCATACTCATCTTCCAAAGCATCCCAGAGTTCTTTAGCGCTTTTATACTCAAAAAATATGTCGTAGAGTGACTCCGACATAGCGCTTAAGATTCTGTGGAAGCAGTGGTAGTCAATTTCCTTAGGGGTCTTGGATTTGGAAGAAGAGGAGGACTTGGAAACCCCTACGTCAGACTCAGTTTCATCAGAATCATTTGAGATGGATGTTGACCCATCAATGGCAGAAATCAGACCTAAAGTGGTAAGCCAAAATTTCATCTGGCTTTGCCACCTCTTGAAGTAGGTGCCATTGAATTTTGCAGGCTTTGCAGAAAAAGTCTCTTCCTTGGAAGTCATGATTTCTAAAGTCTGTAAAAGTTTAAATTTACTCAATAAAATGGTTTTGAGCTAAAATTAACAATTAAACTAATTTTAGTAATAAACCCTTAAATTTTTAGTTTTCAAGTTTTGATAAGGTTGGGTTAGCTGTAGGGGCCGGATCCCAGCAAGCGGAGGTTCACTAGGAACTCTTAAGTACCGGTCGCTTAGACGATATTTCGCCTTGTTGACAGAAGGGCCCTTTCGGCTTGTTCCCAAACAAATCTTAACTTTAGAACTTTAAAAATAAAGGAATTTTTTTACTAAATTAATTAATTGTTTGATTTAGCCAAAAATAAAAAATGAAAACTAGTATTGACAAAATGTAGTAAGACACTAATGTTTGTCTAAGGTGTCAATCTAGGAAGTGATAATTGATCTATGAAATGGTAATTGATAATAGCAGTCTTAATAATATGTAATAACAAATGTTATTAAATAATATGGTACGATATAAAATAAATCATGCTAGCTTTTATAGCTAAAACAAATAAATTGCTTAAAAAAAAATTTGGAAGCAAGCAAGTTTAATATGTTTTGACAGCAAACAAGTTTAATATGTTTTCTTGTTTTAACAAATAATTTGCTAAGAATATGGAAAGAAATAACAGGAAGCAAGTTAAGAATAGTTTTCCGTATCTAAACAGGAAGCACTTTTTATACTAATCAGTAATAGACAAGTTTGTATACTAAACAGTAACGGAAAAAAAAAAACTTTGAGCAATAGACAACTTTACAATTTACAAATAAAATTGATCTAGTAAAGTTGGTTTGTTAACAGATAATGAATTGATCTAATAAAATTGATCTGGCCACAGTAACAGACAACTTTAGCAATTGACAATCTTCCTAGCAAATAATGAATTTGTTAACAGGAAGTAAATAATTAATTTGTAAATTGAGCTAACTCTTAGATTGTTGGAAATTCTTCAATCTCTTCGGATAAAAATCTGCAATAAAATAAAATTAATTAAATTGTTACCGGCCTCCGGGGAAGTCGTGCACGTAGCACTGCCCTAAGAGTTAGCTCGGGTCTATGTGCAGACCGTATCCGAACGCTCCTAGTGGTAAAATCCCCGCTCCACCGGGATCTCGTTGCCGCACACGACTCGGAGAGAGCGACCCCGACTTAGCTCTGCCCAGAGCAACGAAATGAAGAACAGCAGCGAAAAAACAAAGGAAACAAGAATTGTAGAGAGTTCCGAGGAGATAATTTTTTCTGTGTAAAGAAGAAGAAGAATGGAACAGTATATATAGGCTGTAGCAAGCTTCTCCAATGGACAAAATATTAAAGAGGATTTTAATTCGGAGTTAAATGACAGCAATAATTTGAATGTTACAAAATGTGATACATTGTACCTGGACGGAATTCAAAATCCAAACGTTACTGAATTTAAAAGATTTGTAACAGTCAAAAAATTAATAGGAGCAAAAAAGATTTTTGAGTCTCAGCCCGAACCCAAAGTGGAAATTGAATCGGCATTCGGCGCCCGCAGGTGTGGGCACGTACCCGCACCGAACCGAACCGGACCGGACGGCGGAGACGGCGCGCACGTGTGGCCCATGGGGCTCCCACATAAATCTTCAAAGAAGCAAAGTGGAATGAAGGGATATATGCACAGTAAAAACTTTTCATACAGCCGATGTGGGACTATGCATGGGACTATTGAGCTTTTGCTTTGAAAGCTACAGCTAACACTTTTCTCGTTGCAACCTTAGTTTAAAAACGATGTAGTTATTGGGTCCTAAAAATCAAAGGATAAACTTGCAATAAAAAATGTATTATGTTTTTTTTTTAGATGCCCGACGATACGCACGGGACTTTGTGCACGCTGCATTGCATGTCGGTTGGACCAACTGTCTTTCAACTCCCACCAATTAAATGGAAGGAATAATACGCCCCCGTGGCTTGATCCACTGATCTTCTTCCACCAAAGTATTATGTTATTATTCACTTTTATATAAGTTCCATATAACGGCATATAATAAATTATTACAAAATATCTAACTAAAATTTAACTATTTATATTTGATTTGCCTCACTGATGGTCCTCCATCAATCATTCGACTTGAAAATTCATCTTCTAATGAATACGACGATGGCTCCATGAAAACAACTACATGTGGGTCCCCTAATATGGTTAAGGTGGTGGTCGTTGCAATGTCGTAGATGTTATCACGATGACTTCTTAAAGACCATAGTGGTACACTGCTAGGGATGATGGTGGAAGTAGAATACGTACTATTTGTGATGAGATATCAGCATAATGTAGATACAACTGTAAATTATGATGTCCTCCACATATGAATCTCTTACAAACAGTTGCGTTCAACAAGCTATTATAATAGTTTATGGAAAAAATATATGTAAGAATAACCCCACATTAGACGAAATTGATTAAATAACAACATTACAACATCTCATAAACATCATAAAACACAAAAAAAAAACGTATATCTTTTAGCGTTCTCTTCCTAAACTATATTTATAACCTAAAAATAAACTATAGAAAGCAAATCACAAACATCCAATATTTCTTGGAATAAAATAAACTAATCCAAACTTATGTTAATTATGATCGATTCAAATTTAGATAAACATTTATTTTTAAAATAAACTGGAGCCAATACTAAAATTATACATTGACTTACATTGCACCTTTGTATTAGTCATCTTTTCGATATACCGACAAAGTATGAACTAAATGTCATAGATTCAAATCGCTCACACAACCACACCTCTTACTAGATCGATTCCGAACTTTAGTCCACTATCATCATCCCTATGGAAGTATAATATTAGAACACAAAACAGTAATATCACTAGTATTGCAATTGGTTTACCATCATTCGAATCATTATAAGTATTTATAAGTAGTATACACCAAAACGATAAAATATAGTAACAACAAAATCTTAATTAGAACAATTGAACAAATATCATCCACAACAACGACATACACAAGCAAAATCTAAACATATATACCTTCAATATAATTTACTTTACTTTTATTTTTCATTTTTCCACCTTGTATAAAATATCGAGCATTGTGACAATCGTGATCACCTTTTTCAGCGGTGTCTTTGAGAATCCTTCTTTCATCACCGTTGCACGTTCATCTTATCGAATATTGTTTTGATGTCAATTTGTTACCAAAAAAATCAAATAATAAAATTAAATCCCATCACCATTCACCCACATTTTTGTTGCAAGGATATAAAAAAAGCAAAAAAGCAATTTTTTTTAAAAAAAATTGGCAAACAAATTGTTTTACAAAATTGGTCTATAAAAGAACTTGGGTGCGTTTGTTTACAAGGTGAAAAATATGTAAAAAATAAATTAATTCCACAGAATTATTTTACTAGAAAAAATTAAATGGAATTTTTTTTTACGAAATTAATTTGGGTGTTTGATTGTCGTTGTTTTCCATAAAAAATAGATGTTTTTCATGAAAATTGATATTTTTTTGTGGGTTGGGTCAATTTTATTTTATACTACTTTGAAAAAAATATAAAAAATGATAAATTTTTAAAAGGCTTAATTGCACTTTGATACCCTCAACTATTTCAGTTTTTCAACTTAATACATGAACTACTATTTTTTTTAATTTGATACCCTAAATTTTTTTTGGACAACAATGCCCCTACTCAAAATTTAAAATTATTCTCCAACCCACACCCCCCACCCCCGCCCCCCCCCCCCTCCGACTCCCCCCCCTCCGGCCACCCTCACCCCCCACCCCCGCCCCCTCCAGCCGTCCGCACCCCCACCCCCTCCTCTACCTGTGCCCCCTCCTCGCGCACCGCCGGAGGGGGCATCGACTGCCGGAGAGGAAGGGGGGGGAGCATCGCCGGAGAGGGAGGGGGGGGGGGGGTGGGCATCGCCGGAGAGGGGGGGGGGGGCATCGTCGGAGAGGGAGGGAGGAAGCATGGGGAGAGGGAACCAAGGGTATTTTGGAGATTTTTTATGTTTTAGGTATTAAGTTGACAAACTAAAATAGTTGAGGGTATCGAATTGTTGAGTAAAAAAATTTTAGAATATTAAGTTGAAAAACTGAAATAGTTGAGGGTATCAAAGTACAATTAAGCCAAGTAATTATATAAAAAAATATACGCTATCAAACAGTACAATGGACGGAAAATTGGTTATAAAAATATTTTCCATGGAAAAACTCAATCAAACACTTGTACTAGTCTACTAGAACTTGGCGTTTAAAAAAAAAAAAAAAACTCTTTTTTTAGATCGGATCAAGCTCGCAGCAGCCAACGTTCCGAAACCTATCGGCTATATATAAATCTCCAGGTCGCCTTCCCCCAAAAATTTCGGGATTCCATTAGGGCTTAGGGTTTTTCCAGAAGCTCCAAACCAACACCAATGGTGCTCGCCGATCTCTTCCTCCTCCTCCTGATCGCCCTATCGGCGTCCTCCGCCGCCGCCGAATCGATCTACGGCTGCGGCGGCTTCGTCGAGGTGGGGTCAAACTAAACCCTAGCTCTCGATGGATCTGATCGATTCGTTGGAAAATGATTTGTTTGTTGTTGTTGATATTGATCTCTCTGAAATTTCTGTAGGCGAGTCCGGCGCTGATCAAGTGGAGGAAGGGGTCGGATGCGAAGTTGGACTACTCGCACATCACGGTGATGGTTAAATCCCTTGCAATTTGATGTTTTCTTAGTAGATCGCAAGCTAGTTGTGTTACTGATTGCAGTTGGGTTATCTGAAGAATTCTGAGAATTTTGATTGTGGTTCGATTGACTAGATGCCCTTATCTATGGCTAAACAGCATGTTGCGTTGATGCAAATACCATACAACACGAAATGGTCATTTTTTGAGTGTCCTTGATTCCGAGACTAAGCAGCATGGAAATCAAACCAACACTATGCAGAAAGTAACATTATGGTTGTGTTTGGTTTACGGTAATGTAATCATAATCGTAATAGAATTGGGTTTGTAATGTAATTGAGTTTGTAATGTAATAGAATTACGTTTACTTACCATGTTTGGTTGGAACATCTAATTAAACCATGCAATGTAATGCAAATTACATTCAAGTGTTTGGTTTAACATGTAATGTAGTCGAAAAATAATTATTATTTGTATTATTTTTGACAAATATACCTTGATATATATATATATATATATATATATATAAAATATATATATATATATATATATATATATATATATATATATATATATATAAAATATATATATATAAAAAAAAAATATATATATATATATATATATATATTTTGACCAAATTTATTATTTATAATTAGGGTCTACTTGGCAATTGTAGGGGTAGCGGTTATGAGGTGTTTTTAGAGTACCGGTTATGAGCGGTTCTAAGGGGTCCGGTTTTGGATGGTTTTTAAGTAGCGGCTTTTAAACCAGTCCAATTCATGCTTGGTAATTCACTAACGAGCGGTTCTGAAAGTTTTTTACACGAATAGATTAAATAGGGAAGGGTATCAGTAATTATAATTATATATATATTTTTGTGAGGATATAAATGGAATAAAAAACAGAGCCGCTCAAAACCCACCGATTTGGGGTGTTTATAAAGCCACCCAAAAATACATTACACCGGTTTTGGGAGGTTTTTGTGCCGACCAAAACCAGTGCCTCAAAAAAATAACAAGCAGGGGTTTTCATAAACGGTCGGTTCAAAAACACCCAAAAACCGGTGAAATCACCGTTACCAAGCAGACCCTTAGTTATTGCCAAATACAATCATCATTACTAAGTAGTGATTTATTCATCCCTATACCCATAACAACTACCAACACTATAAAACTCCATCTCCTTTTAACCATCTCTCTTAACGCTCATCTTGCCCTCCCCAAAACTCTTATTTACATGCAAATCCTTGCAAATCACTATTCCCAAAATTTGATCCCCAAACCTTCGCGCATCGAGGGCTCGGCTGCGAGAAATGCAATGGCCAAACTTCACTGCAGTGCAACCGACTACACCACGTTGTGCCTGCCTCCGTCAAGCCCGCCGCCTCGGCACTCCCCAACAGTCATTCTCCACATGCCATGCGAACGATGCCGAGTCCACACCAGCACTCCATACAACCGCTCGCCACACTAACCACCCCTATCTTCCGGGCAGCAAGCCACTATCTCCAAGCGTCGCGAGCCCGACTCCTCGACAGACCTCGAGAGGGGGTGTGCGCAGCGGCAACCTTGAGAGAATAGAGAGGAGAGTGGGACGGAGGGTGGCGGGGCAGACTAATCGGGATTTTAGGAGTTTGAAATTTGTTAAAATGACAAAATTATAATTTAGAATACGAGGATTTAATGTAATTAGGATTACATATGTTTTGTGATGTAATTGATTTGAATGAAAAGTGATGTAAAGTATTCAAGTTTGTAATCGCGATAACATTACATCTAGAAAAAAATGTCCTACTAAACATTCGAATTATAATTGCAACGCAATGCCAATTACATTACGTTGTTTAATCCGGTGAACCAAATGGGCCCTATGTTGGTTAGTTGATACCTAATATGTACACAACGAAAATTAGAATAATACTGTTTAAGCATCAAGGTGAACCACTGATATGAGAATTGTAGGGATGAGCATTTTATTTCATTGGATGCACATAGACAACTATTACTTATAGAGGTGCTTGATGTTATTTGCCAAGCAGACATTCCATTTCTTCCACCTTTACAACTGCTACTACCAATGTATTGTGTTGATTGCACTACCGAAACAAAGACTTCCACTATAACCGATTTGGAGTGCATCACCAGCAGCATAATTCTCGAATTTCACGCTTTACGTGATTTATCAGGACTTATTTTCATAAGTCTTTGTGCCGATTACACTACTGAAGCAAGGACATCCACTATGATCAATTTGGAGGACATCACCAAGAGCATAATTCTCGAATTCACGCTTTACATTATTCATCAGGAGGTAAATTTTTTGAGCCGTGGAGAATGATGGAGAACAAGTTGGGATTTTTGGTTTAGATTTTTCAGTTTGTTAGGATAAATCTAAAGAAGGAGAATTTTATCTCGAGTTTGTTAGGATTGGTTAGGGATTTGACTCATGTTATAGATAAATATTTAGAGATTTATTTTATCTTCTTTCGATTGTTTTGTAATTTGTAAATAGTCTGTAAGTTCAGAAGTTACTAATCGAGGAGTTAAAAAATTAGAAATATGTTTTTGAGTTTGTATGATGCGGTGTCAAAACCCTAAATTTGATCTCTTTATTAATAAATACGAGCCAAGTTGAGTTATGATCTACTTTTCTTCTTTCAAATTTTTTTCCAAATCGTAAATTTCATACAAATCATATTTTTTCTAGGTCTTCTTGCGAATTTTATGCGGTACGAAAACCAAAAGGAAATATGATTTATATAAAATTGAAAATTTATGACAAATTGGCTGCATAAGTTTTAAATGAAATGTGAACAATCAACTATTATTAATTTTTCACAAATAATTTTAATAGAAATATGAAAATAATAATCTGGAATACCCAAGTTTAGAATGACGTGTGGGTGTCGTCGAAATATTAGACGTCAATGTCGGAGGCGAAGAAAGAAATAAGATAGATCCACTTTAGGGTTTTGGCATCGTACCATACAAACTCAAAATATATTTTTTATTTTTTAATTATTTGATTAATAACTTCTGATCTTACAGACTATTTATATACTACAAAATAATGGAAATAAGATACAATAAATCTCTAAATACTTATCTATAAGATGAGTCAAATTCCTAACCAACTCATAAGATAATTTTGTTATATTTAGATTTATCCTAACAAACTGAAAAATCTAAAAGATAACAAAAAATTCCAACTTATTCTCCATCATGCTTTGGAAAAATTCACCATCTGGTGAATCATGTAAGCGTAAATTCGAGAATTATGCTTCTGGTGATACCCTCTAAATCGCTTATGGTGGAGGTCTCAGCTTTAGTAGTGTAGTCAACGCAAAGACTTCTGAAAATACGTCGGAATCCAACATTGGTAATTGCGGTTGTGGAAGTTGAGGAAGCATAATGTCCAACATGGACCCATCATCATGTATCTCAATTAATTGTGGCTGTTTGGATGTATCCGAAAAGGTAAAATGACTGTCCCTACAATCAATTATTATGTTCCGCAAACTGTTACAATTATTTGTAAAAAAATAATAGAAATTGTTTACGTGCCTAACTATCGTGACAACTTCAAAATATTTACAAGACATAATAGGTTTTTTAAAATCACTGGATTCATTAAATGACCAATTTAGATTTTCTAAGGACGTTATATAAAGGTCATTTTTATTTAATGGTTTAAACCTAGACCTAGACTCAGACTTGGATCTAACTCGTGACTCGTCTACGACAGACTCAGTAGGTTCTACTAATGAATTTTGTAAGGATATAAGATTGTCATTAAAAATAGTTTCTGCCTTATTGTGGTTGAAAAATTCATCGAATTTTTTTTTATGTCGTCATGCATCTTGTCATATGTAGCATCGATTATCGCATAAATTTGTTATGAGAAAATTTTGTGTAGACATTTTTGAATGTGTTTTACCTATGTATAAAAATATTTCTAAACCAGGGCTATGTTGTAAAAATCGCGCTTAATCGAATTTTAGAGTTAGGGTGTCTCGCTTAATGAATTTTTGTCCCAGAAAGGCGATCATCGCTTAAGTGTGCTTAGGCGTCGTTTAGTAGCGCCTTGCCTCGTCTTAGGCGTCTCGCTTAAATTTTTTAGTCGAACCATTTTTTTATTTACAGTTGAATAGTTGGAAAACTTTAAGTAGGTACTTTAGAGATGACTTTTATGTTTGATGATATTTTGATGACTATGTAGTATGTACGCGTTGTGTGGCTTGTACTTTATATTTTGATTCAAGTATTTATATTGTTAGTTTGCTTGAATGATAATTGGTATTGTTATTCATGCATATACTAGTATGATTGTATGAAAAAGTATTAAAATTTATGTATATATAGAATATTTTACATGTAGGAGCAAAAAAAAAAGTGAGACGCTAACTAAGCTCTGCTTAAGCTCCCTTAAGTGAGGCGACATCCTCGTCGGCTCGCCTCGCCTCACGCTTAATACAACATAGAACCATAGAACCAGTGTTTAGCTCTGATAACAATTTGACGCGGTACGAAGACTTAAAGGAAATATGATTTGTATGAACTTGAAGAGTTATGACAAATTGGGCACGGAAGTTTTAAATGAAACATGAAAAATCCTATTATTTGGTATTCCCAATTTGATGCGGTACGAAGACCTAAAAGATATATGATTTATCACAATAATTTTAATAGAAAAAGAAATAATAATTAGGAATACCTGATTTTAAAATGTTGTGTGGGTGGCGTCAGATTGCATCAACGTCGGAGGCGGAGAAGAAGACAGACATGAGATCTATTTTAGGATTTTGGCATTGCATCATACAAACTCAAAATAGATTTATCATTCTTCAATTCTTCGATTAATAACTTCTGAACTTACAATCTATTTATAGACTACTTATGCATATGAGGAGTCAATATCTATCTAACCCTAACCAACTCAAGAGATAAAGTTTTCCTTATTTAGATTTATCCTAACAAACAAACTGAAAAATCTAAGAGATAATTGAAAATCTCAACTTGTTCTTCATCATTTATAAATATTAGCAATTAGGCGCTCAAGCTTTAAATGGAATGTGAACAATCAACTATTATAAAGTTATCACAAATAATTATAATGGAAAACAAGTTGGAATTTTCGGTTATCTTTTACATTTTTTTTATTCTGTTTGTTTTTAGGATGAATCTAAATAGGGGTGAGCATTATTCGGTTTTGAACCGAAAATCGAACCGAACCGAATAAGATATTCGGTTCGGTTTTAAAAAAATTCGGTTCGTTTTCGGTTTTGAAAATACTAAATCATCTTATTCGGTTTCGGTTTTAGGTTTCCGTTTCGGTCCAAAATCGAAAATCAAATAAGAAAATTTAGTTTAGCCCCACATGCGGAGCCCCGCCAGAGCTCCGCCCCCCCTCCGCACTATCGGATCGGGGGGCCTGCGTGGGGCCCGCGCACGCACCCGCTCGATCCAACGGTTGAGGACGACGGGGCTCCACGGACGGGATACATACAAACAAACTGAAAAATACAAATATATATATATGTAAACTTTAAAAATATATATATGTACTCTTTAAAAATATACATATGAAAAATATAAATATATATAACCAACGGTTGAGGGCGACGGAGCTCCACGGACGGGATACATACATATATATATATATGTGTGTGTGTGTGTGTGTGTAAACTTTAAAAATACAAATAAATTGAAAAATCGAATAAACTGAAAACTGAACCGATTTAAATTGGTTCGGTTTGATTCGATTATGGCCATTTCGATTTGGTTTCAGTTTTGCTTATTCGGTTTTCGATTATTCGGTTCTGTTTGAACCGAATTAGCCGAGTGCTCACCCCTAAATTCAGAGTTATTAATGGAAGAATTGAATAATGATGAAATCTAGTTTGAGTTTGTATGATACGATGCCAAAACCCTAAATCTAAATAAGGAGAATTTTATCACTTGAGTTGGTTTGGAATTTGACTCATCTTATCAATAAGTATTTGGAGATTTTTTATATCTTATTTTGATTGTTTTGTATTATATAAATAGTCTGTAAATTCAGAGTTATTAATGGAAGAATTGAATAATGATGAAATCTAGTTTGAGTTTGTATGATACGATGCCAAAACCCTAAATCTAAATAAGGAGAATTTTATCACTTGAGTTGGTTTGGAATTTGACTCATCTTATCAATAAGTATTTGGAGATTTTTTATATCTTATTTTGATTGTTTTGTATTATATGAATAGTCTGTAAATTCTGAAGTTATTAATGGAAGAATTGAATAATGATAAAATCTAGTTTGGGTTTGTATGATACGATGCCAAAATCCTAAAATGGATCTCTCCATCTTATCTCCTTCTTCTCCTCCGACGTTATCAACATACCATTCTGTCTCTCTGCCTTCGATGTTATCAACATGCCATTCCAAATCGGGTATTTCTAATTATTATTTTTGTATTTCTATTAAAATTATTTGTGTTAGATTTATAAATAGTTAATTGTTCATGTTTTATTTAAAGCGTCCGCATCCAATTTTTCATAATTTCCAATTTCATAAAAATCAATTTTTCTTTAGTCTTCGCCCCACGTTAAATTAGCATTAGAGTAAAACCCTGGTTTAGGAATATTTTTATACCTAGGTAAGATCCATACACAAATGTCTTGGCAAAAATTTTCATAACAAATCTGTGCGACAATCGATGCTGCATATGATAAGATGTATGTCGAAATGAAAAAGTTGTTGATTTGTTCAACTATATTGACGTAGAAACTATTGCTAACGGTGATCCTATATCCTTAAAAAAATTATTAGTAGAACCTACCGAGTCTGTTGTAGACGAATAACAAGTTAGATTCAAGTCTAGTCTAGGTTTAGGTTTAGGTTTAGGTTTAAGCCATTAATAAAATTTGACATTTATATATCATCCTTCGAAGAATTAAATATATATTAAAACCAAAGAATTTAAACAACCTATTAAGTCTTATAAATATTTTGAACGTGTCCCAATAAATCGAATCTTGTGAACAATTTGTATTATTTGTTTGTTACAAATAATTGTAATAGTTTGGAGGATATAATAATTAATTGTAGAGACGAGTATTTTAATTCTTTGGACGCACAAAGACAACTACTATTTGTAGAGATGCTTGATGTTATTTACCAAGCAGACATTCTATTTATTCTACCTCTACGACCGCTATTACCAATATGGGGTTCTGTCGTCTTTCCATAAGTCTTTGTGTTGACTTCATTACTGGAGCAACAACCTCTACTATAACCGATTTGGAGGGAATCATTAGGAGCATACTTCTCAGATTTTACGTTTGCATGATTCACCATGAGGTGAATTTTTCGAATCCCGAGGAGAATTACATGTTGGAATGTTCGGTTCTTTTTTCGATTTTTCTGTTTGTTTGTTAGGATAAATCTAAATAAAGAGAAATTTATCTCTTGATTTAGATTTAACTCATCTTATGGATAAGTATTTAGAGATTTATTTTATCTTCTTTTGATTGTTTTGTAGTCTATAAATAGTATGTAAGTTCAGAAGTTAGGAATCGAAGGATTGAAGAATAAGAAATCTATTTTGAGTTTGTATGGTGTGATGCTAAAACCCTAAAGTAGTATCTCCTTCTCCGCCTCATCAACACGTCATTCCAAATCGAGTATTTCTAATTATTAATTTTGTCTTTCTATTAAAATTTTTTGCGATCAAATTATAATAGTTGGTTGTTCACATTTCATTTCAAGCTTCCATGTCCGATACTTCCTAAATTCCTAATTTTCATACTAATCCTATTTCCTTTAGGTCTTCGTTCCGCGTCACATGGGCTGGTAGTTTGTGCCCAAACATGTTTTCTTAGTCCCAATTCAAGATTTCAATGAAAGGATGTAAGCAGTTTCAAAGTTTTCAGTCAAAATTCAAATTGGTTGAAGATAGCAACTATAAGTTTCTGATGGAAATATCTTATGAACCGCTTGAGACTGCAGTTTGGGAACTCTACGTATTCGATGCTAGGATACTTTATAAAGTTGGACGTTAATAGTCTAATAACATGTGTTTTTGAATTACTGTTGTTGAATTAGTGGCTTAAAAGCTTACATTTGAGAATAAGTCACTTTGCATATTTTGTTACCATACTCATAACGCAAGTTATTGCCAAATTCATAAATCATGATGCTAAAAGAAACATATTGATGAGGCAATTCAATAACTTGCATAATCTTTTGGTACCTCTAATTACTGGCAATCAACAAATTTCCATGTACAAAAGTTCTAATATGATCAATTCTACGTAAGTAGTGGATAGTAAATAGGGTTGTGAGGATTAACCCAAAGGTGTCATAGAATTTTTGACAACCAAAGGTGTCTTAGAAATTTGACATTGTATTGAATAACAAGAGCTTTATGCTAAGCGAATGGTGATGCTTCACATTTGGGTGCCTGGCATGTGGTGTTGCACAGCAAGCAAATGTGCCAGTTTTCTAGTTGCTTCCTACTTTTGAAGTTTCTTTCATGTATAAGTTGTTTGTTGCTCAAAATAGCATGCTTTGAGTCAGTTTCATCTGGTTTACTCAAATAGCCGGGACTCTTCACATCCATGATACAGAGGGTCTCAGTAGAATAAGCTGGTTTACTAGGTGTTGTTATGCACTTCTTTAATTGTCACTAGGAGTCCAGCATGTAACCTTTCTTGGTAGTATGACCATGTGAGACCAAGCATCCTTGCATTTGAGACAACATAGTGGGAACCTTCAAGTTCAGAATCAAGCCCGAAACTGATCCATTTACCTTCTAGTTGCCAATATGGGGCATGCTTGCAAAAATGATTATATTAGTTCATACTTAATTGTCTTAATATGCATTCATTACATATTATCTTTTGAACATATATTTCTATATTTTGCTTAATCTATTATTTCTTTTAGGCATAGTTTTTTAATTTTATTTTCTTTGTTATCTCAATTATGAAGACTGATCTTTATGTACATTTTTTTTTTACTATGACGTGTCTAATTCAGGTTGAGCTCCGTACTACTGACGGGCTGGTTAAGGATAGGACTCAATGTGCTCCAAATGGTTACTACTTCATCCCAGTTTATGACAAGGTTCCCTCCCCCCTCATATTATATATTAGCAGTTTGTTTTCTATTTTGGTCATATCGGACATTATTCAGTAAAACTGTATATGGGGTATGACTTTTCTTTTTGATTAGCTATGCATATCTTGCTTCACATGAAATATTCAATTTGCGAACTGATCAAATGCTTTTGTACTATTTTGAATTATGGGAAGGATCATCTATCTTTGTAATAGAAGAATGATTGGACGTCCTACAAATTAAGACTAAATATAGGTTTTAACCATCTAAGATTATACGACAAGATACTTTTCCGTGGTTCCAGCACCCATCTAGAAGGAACTATAAGGGGTTCTTTTATATTTTAGACGTCTGTTTATGTACTTTTCTCTTCTAGACCTTTTTTTATTTACTTCACTTAACCTCCTTATTCTTTCCTACCACAGCTTATTGGCATGGGCTGCTTCGCATGAACTATTCAATTTGCAAACTGATGAAAATCAATATGGAACCTTTGGCCTCGAGTTCGCCTTGAGCCTTTGAGTACCTTGGATCAAATGCTTTTGTACTATTTCGAATAATGTGAAGGATCATCTATTTTTGTAATAGAAGAACGATTGGACGTCCTACAAGTTAAAACTAAATATAGGTTTTTTAACCATCTAAGATTATACGACAAGATACTTTTCCGTGGTTCCAGCACCCATCTGGAAGGAACTATAAGGTGTTCTTTGTAGTTTAGACTTCTGATTATGTACTTTTCTCTTCTCACTACTGACCTTTTTCTTTGCTCCACTTAACCTCCTTATTCTTTCCTACCGCAGCTTATTGACATAAGCTTTACCAGTGTTCTAAAAGTCGGCCTGTTCGGCCGCCTAGGCGCTAGGCGCCCCTAGGCCGAAACAAAAACTCCCTATTCGGCAGTATAATGCGGTTGTGTCTTTGTGCGGCCATGTTCGGACATGATCGATGTCTTTTGCGGCCATGTTCGGACTGTTCAACTTATACAAAATGATATTTTGATTCAATGTTTTCATTGTTGCAGCTTTGTAGAAGTGTTTGAACCAAGTAAATAACAAGAGACGTTTAGAGATGAGAGTAATAGTAAATAGAACCCAAATTAGTTGAAAACCACTATATAAGCCCTTACGTTACAAGGGAGTAGGAGAAGAGAGGAAAAATGCCTGCTACCTGTTTGACGCTTAGGCGGCCCTCTTGCGCACCGAACCCACACAACGAATTTTAGAACACTAGGCTTTACAATATGATTGACTTTTTTTTTACACTCAATTGTGCTCCCTTATGATGTTGATATATAGAAGACCACACAACAACCTTCCTTTCTTTTTTTGTCATATATATATTTTTGGGTTTTTGTAGTTGTTATATCAAATGTGCTAGGTTATCTTTCTCAACAGATTTCACTATGTACTTTTGCTTCCGGAACTTCCAAAATAGCAGAATGCACGGTTGAGTTCTCAAGTCATTGTTTTTTTTGCACTGCCCTTCTTTCATCCGTCGTCTTCCCTATTAGTTGACGCCCTCGAAGCGTGTGGTTCTTCGGAGGGATGGCTATCTGGGTTGCACTCCGTGTTAACTCTTCTTGATCTTCAGATTACATTTTGTTCTGTACTTGAAGAAGAGCTCAAATGTGTGTTTGTGAGGGAGTAAGATACTAATTACTTCTACTTTGTTTGGATCTTTATGTTGGTAAGGTAAATGACAGTAATAATCAATTTACTTTCTTCATTCCTTGTCTACTATTTACTTGGAAAATATTAGAGGAGTTCACATACACAGCCTCATGCATACTGAGAGAGATTAGACACGCCAGCTACTACTTTTGTTGCTTCTTTTCAGTCATTGTATTGGCAGTGATGAGCTCGAACTGGGAACTTGTAAGGATGGTGAGAGGTTGCCACAAGTGTCATTTGTGTCTTCTCAAGGAAGATGGAGGTTATCCTGTAGATTGTGGATTTCTTTTTGGTGGCATTATTTTTGATGGGTGATGATGAAGAAAAGGTTACCTCGAGAGGTCACATAAGGGGGCATCCAGGGGCTGTGGGGGAGGGAGGTGGATGAAGGAAAGGATGAGGAATGTGGTGGCGGTGCTGAGCTGACGAGGATGGCGGAGGCGTGGGCAATAATGTGGGTTAACGTTTTGGCGGCTTGGGCGAGGGTATGTTCAGCAGTGAGGTTGTATCTGAATCAACGCCAAGGAAAATGTCCATGTTTTAGAGGTCGACATGGGTGTTGACAGTGACTCGGAAGTCGATGCAGGCGAGCGATAGGGCCTATATCTCCCTTGCTAGATGTTGAGATGATGAGGATGGCGGTGGCGTGGGAAATAACGTGTATGAAGGTTTTGGTGGCTTGGGCGAGGGTACGTTCAGCAGTGAGGTTGTATCTGAATCAACGCCGAGGATGTCCAGGTTTTAGTGGTCCACATGGGTGTTGACAGTGACTCGGAAGCCGATGCAGGCGAGCGAGAGGGCCTATATCTCCCTTGCTAGATGTTTCATCAGCTCTAAACGGTGTCCTCTTTATGAAATCAGGGGTTGCTTGCTGGGAAGTAGGAAGGATTAAATACGATACAATATTACATCCTTTTAAACTTCAAAACACTTGTGACCAATAACCATCATGTCTTGCTCCACTATAGGTATGTGTATGCCTAGGATTTGTTGATGATTCCTATTGGGTAACATTCACTATCATGCGAAACATACACAAATCCTTTCTCACAATTTTCGTTCGTGAACTTTGGTACTTCCTCTCCTACAACAAGTTGACACAAATTGAAGAACCTCTCTACTCTAATTCCACTACTCTTTTGTACATATGATAATCACCTCCACCCTCAATTGCTACAGTGCTTACATCCAGACTGATGCCACTCAATCTTCAGCTTTTCTAGTATTACCACATAGCTAGCTTAGCTCACTGTCTCTACATTCATCATATGAGCTCCCCCACCCTTTCATTACCCAACATTAATATGATACTATAAGTCTATAAGCTGTACCACTCTAAAGATACTCGTTTTTATCGTTTCTCACATTGCCCAGAGAACCACCTAATTTTTTTTAAAAATCATATACATCCATGCACCATGCGGAAAAGTCCATTAGAAATTGACAAACAGAAACACCAAAAACCATTTTGATTTAATGCACCAGATATTGTACTTAATGGTAAAGGGCGTTGCATTTAATTGTATGATATACATCCTTGTTTTTACACCAAAATGCCCTTGTCTTTCAACTAGGACAGACTTCTTTTATTCTTAGGGGTATGTCATTATCGAGCCATCCAAAATCATGAGAATTGGTAGGTAAAAAGCTGTACACAAAAGCTTGAGCTCAAGTATTGTGGGTTGAGAATGTATATAAAGCCAACTTAACACTTTCCCCATACACACATGCCACCATAACTATTTGGGTTGCAAATGCCCGTTTGGAAAATGTCTAGCGGATAAATGACATATTTAGAGAGAAATAAATAGTCGGGGATAAATAAATGTCTGGCAAGATTTGAACCTTGGATCCGATGTCTGGCGAGACTTGAACCTTGGACTTGATGGAGGATATATAAATGTTTGGCGAGACTTGAACCTTGGACCTGATGTTCTTTAATTATTTTAAATAATAACTGTACTTGAAAGCTTTAGCTGGATGGTGATATCTAATACGATAGATGTTAATGCAATGTAACAAGATTTTCCTTGATCCTCGATAGTGCATGAGGGGCTAAGTGCAATTAACTAAAAAACCCAGAAGATATATTCAAATCCCTCTATTTAAAATATTGTCTGATATATCTGAAATATTAGGTGGCATGTCGTTTTGACCCTA
The DNA here is from genome assembly GCA_029216955.1 of Iris pallida. Taxonomy (NCBI): domain Eukaryota; kingdom Viridiplantae; phylum Streptophyta; class Magnoliopsida; order Asparagales; family Iridaceae; genus Iris; species Iris pallida. The sequence goes on along the minus strand of JANAVB010005596.1, from coordinate 13,719,966 downwards.
AAACGAATCTGAAGTAGGCTAAATATTTTTTTTTTATCTCTGATATATTGGGTTAACCCAATATGTTGACCGATATGCTTTATGTTTAAATATTGGTTTATATAGCGACTACCGGGTTAATTTGGATTGGATTAATGTATATACTGTATAGTTTTTGAAAGGTTATAGCCAATGCAAGCTAAACGTTTTTTTATATCAAAACCTAAAACCGATTAGTACTTCTAGTGACATCCGATCACTTTATGCCAATCCTTTTTTTAATTCTTCTTTTCCCTATGTAGATCCTTCATTGAACATGATACCTAGGGCACTGATGTGCATGACCACAAGGGATGATGCAGAGTAGAAATGGGTAGCTTCTACTTTTTTATTATCTTAGTGTGCAGATTAATAGATTATTATGATTATAATATTTACGTATTACCATGTTTCCTTTGTACAACATGGTCACTTGGTATTGACGATCTGCGACAATAATTTATTTGATGGTGTATTTGCGCAATGTGAATATCCGTAATTTAGAATTTGACCTAGTTTGAGTTCCCATTTTCAAATTTGATTTGTTGCTACTTCTTGTTCAATGACCCTCGCTAGTTAGTTATAAAGTAATGGTTTTAGGCCGAGTCTTTTGAGTAGTTAAAGGAAAACGTGGGGAATGGAGGATGAAACATTTGGCATTATACCAAGTTTAAATGATGCTAGGACTCAATAATACCAATAACAGCATCCTGATGTTAGGGTTTAGAGATTCCCATGCACACATACATACAAAATCACCACAACCCCAAAGCTTAATAATTTCTGAAGTAGTTACAACATTTTAAGTGTAGCTAGAACCTTTTTTTCCTTTCGGTCTGGTAGTTTAAGTGACCAGTTGAACGTGCAGTGGGTTATGGCAAGAAATCCAAATTAGTACCAGTCTACAAGGTGCAAGGTGCAACCACCGTAAAAATGTTTTTAAGCCTATAAATCTTTGAGGTTGGACTTTCACCAATTTATCATTTTTCAGTGAGAAGAGGAAAAGCTGTATGCATCTTTAGTTCTAGAAAAGTACATTACACTAATTTAGTTGATGCTCTTTATTCAATCATTGGCATGACTTGTCTTATGTTTCTGGTAATTTTCTGATTGTGTTCCTACAGAGTCCAGGGTTAATGCGTGCACAGGTTTTAAGGCAGATTAAGGAGTCTGCACGTGGGATCTACGATTAAAGTTATTTTCTAACTTTACCTTTTCTTTGTTCCTTGCACAGGGTTCATTTGTTGTCAAGGTTAAAGGGCCTGAAGGGTGGTCACTGGACCCTGATAGTGTAAGTCGATGGCTGAATATTCTTGATATATCTTTCCATTCACTGCAGATTCAGAATTGGAGCCATTTACACTTTTTTTTTCTTTCCTTGTAATGGTGTGATTGTTATCTTTCAGGTTCCTGCTGTTGTTGACCAAAATGGGTGCAATGCAAATGCAGATATCAATTTCCGTTTTACAGGGTCCGTTCCCAGTGAAACCTTTTCCCTTCTACAAGATTTTACCTATTGACATGTATGCAATTGCCTTGTGAATCCTCACTTTTTTGTCATGTCCATAGTTTCACGATATCAGGAAGGGTATTGGGAGCTGTTGGTGGAGAAAGTTGTTCCTTAAAGTCTGGAGGGCCTTCAAATGTAAAGGTTGAGCTCTTATCTTCCTCAGATGACCCTATTGCATCTGCTCTCACATCAGCCACGGGTCATTATTCGTTCACAAACGTCACTCCAGGTCTGTCATCTTTTCTTCCTTTGAGTTTTTATTTGATATATGTGGAGATTTGTGTATGCTGGCCATCCAACAGATAGAAGTAAAATACTTATATTGCTCGACTTATTTAGAACTCTTTCCTCTGTATGCGATTTCACCTTTCATTCTCATTTACTATGAAAGGATATAGGAATTAGTTTTTTGAAAAGTATATATTAATCTTAATATTAAGAAACAGTTTTCTTAACGTTACATCAAGTATCACAAATCGTTTTCTAAATCGCAGTGTGCTCTGGTAACTGTGAGGAGTTCATCTCTTTACCTCACACTTAACCTGAAATGTAGGCAAACTAAAGAAAGTATATTGAATAAAAATTATCTGAATCTATAAGTTCTTAGTTCTTGAGTGTTTGTGTTCAACGAGTCTTAAAGTTCTACCTATCAAAATTGTTTCATTCATAAATGTTCTATTGCTTCTTCTTTTTCAAGACAATTAAACTTCACTAAATCTTGGATACTTTATGGAATCCCATCATCGGATCAACTGAGACCTATTCTCAAACTTAATTCTAATACAACTGTACATCTGAAGTTCCTGTAGCAAGCAGTGTTATCCTTTGACGTTATATTAATTTCTTTCATGTTAATATATGAACGCTAGATTATTTTGCACATTATATTGATATCTTTTTCCTTTTTTTGAGCTGATAGCCTGATATATGTATCTTTGTGCAGTTTTCTAAATGCAATTCTCTATCATGAGTGGATGGTTTACAAACTGTATTTATTTCGAGATCTTCTTTCATCTATACTCAAACTTAATTCTAATACAACTGTATATCATCAAAAGTTCCTGTCGCAATCAGTGTTATCCTTTGACGTTGTATTAATTTGTTTCATGTTAATAGGTGGATTATGAACGCTAGATTATTTTCACATTATATTGATATATTTTTCCTTTTATTGAGCTGATATATGTATTTTGTGCACTTTTCTAGATGCAATTTTCTCTATCATATGAGTGGATGGTTTACAAACATAGTTATTTTGAGATCTTCTTTCATCATATTCCGTATTTTTGCTACAGGAAAGTACAAATTACGCGCCTCACATCCTAATTTGGAGATTGTAGTTAAAGGATCAACAGAGGTTTGAGATCTTGTCATGCCTTTTAATTGCAGAAACTAATTTTGATATTACTTACCTGTTTTCTCTCTGTTCCCCTTCTTTCTATTGTAGGTGGATTTAGGTTTTGGAAATGCTGCTGTAGATAATATCTTTTCCGTATCTGGGTATGATCTTCAAGGTTCTGTAGTGGCTCAGGTACTGCAGCAACTGCAATTTACTTTATTTAGATTGTTATTGTTTTTCCTTTCACACTCTTCTAGTTAGTTTCAAGTCATTAAGATGACACAAAAGTAATATGAGCTTAACATAATCTGAAATTTTAAGGTGGACGACTATTAAACATTGTTCAGGTAGGTAATGTTAACAATTTGGAGACTTTGATAGTTCCCAATTGTATTTTTTTTATTTTTATAGATTCTTATTGGTTTGCTCATATGCTTGAAAAGGAGTATGTTTGTGTACATAATTTTGAAATTGTCTTCAATCGGTGGCTGGTTTAAAGTTTTAAAATTTACAGCGTGATGTAATTCCACGAGACCTTAATATATGAAGTATGGTTGACACTATTTTGATAAAAGGCTTCAATGGTGCTGTTTGTATGCTGAACATGCACATGTATAAAATATAAAGGTTTTGAGGCGTACTAAAAAGGACTTGCTTTTGGGCGCATAGGAAAAGTTTTTGATGCTTATCTGATGCAACAGTATTTTTTTTCCATTGGTGCATTGGTATTCAGTATATATATGACAACTATGCTCTCATCCTTTCTTTTGAAACTAGTTTTATCTGACCAGTACGCACTTATTTGATTTTAAGAGGAAAAAAAGTTGCAAATATTGGATTTATTTGTTGCTTCTCAAATGACTTGTTTTTTATAAATAAATATATACATAAAGATGGCTTGTCGTAGAAGACATAATATGTAGGACACATCTTGCATGTTGCAAACACTTAGTTTGTTTAATCCATGTGCTGCACTTTTCTCTCTGAAATGAACTTGTGTTTACCATACATTTGTACCATGTTTCTGCAAATAGAAAATAAAAGTTGGAAAAAGTAAAAATGTGACCCTAAGGGCTCGTTTGGATCAAGTTTTTGTATTCCTAGGAATATGTTTTCAATTCCTTTCCCATGGGAAAGGAATTCAACATTTCCATACCCATGTTTGGTTAGGTTGGGAATTGGTAGTTCAAAATTTTAAAAAAAATCATCTCCATGTTTGGTTTACAAAGGGATAGAAATATGAATTTATTTAGTTTTCCTTTAATACCCTTTGAAAATAAAAAGAGGGTATAGCCGTCCAAACAAAATAGCCAAGCATCATTCCTAGGAAAGCAAATATATTCCTAGGGGGGGCTTGAGAATAGCTTTCCCAAGTCAATGGGAATAGCTTTCCCCCCTAAGCCCCTCCTATTCCCTCCTCATTCCCAATCCTAAACATACCAAACATGGGTAAGAAATTCAAAACCCATTCCCAAGCCACAAAAACTTGAACCAAACGCCCCCTAAGATTTCATCAAGGGCCTGCAACAATATACCAAGTGGCTCAAACAAACTGCAGCAACCACAGAATGTAATTTAAAGAATATTATAAATGATCATACATCAGTAGTAAGTTTTTGCATTTGCCTTATTTAAATGCGTTTCTATATCTAAACATATACATGATCAGGATCTGTCTCTAGTCATTACAGATTGGGATGACTGAATTTCCATATCTTACTTTTTGTTGGCAGGGAAATCCAATTTTAGGAGTACATGTATATCTATATTCAGATGATGTTTCACATGTGCCTTGTCCCCAAGGTGTTGGTAATGCCCCAAGGCAGAAGAGTGCTCTTTGTCATGCCGTATCTGATGCAGATGGGAAATTCATGTTTAGTTCGCTACCTTGTGGTAATCTCTTTATGCAATCATATTTGTGTACATTACGTTCTTCCTATATGCAATCCCCTATGTGTCTCTAGATATTTAACCATCTTTCTGTTGCTCTTGAAAGACAACTACTCTCTTAGATATTTAAATTTACAAATGCATACACCTAAGAGCATCATGACATGTATTTAATATAACATTGGAATAAGCATGTGCTTCTTCATGGTTCTTGATGCAAATGCATACTTCTGGTTTTCGCTTGGCACTGTTGCTATACCTTTCAACTATTATATAATATAACATGGTAGTAATTTTGTGTCACATAAAATTTGATAAGAATTTTGTTAGAGGTAGACATTTACCGTCTGCCTGTTTACTCTATTAAATTGCTTTTTAATTTGGTCATATACATAATGGGACTACATTAACTTGATGTGATGTTTTTTAGTTATATAGAAAAAAGGCTTTTGTCATTGTCTGATACGTATTTGTTTCGGTTATAGGTATTTATGAACTTTTACCTTACTACAAGGGCGAGAATACAGTTTTTGATGTTTCACCCCCATCAATGGCTATATCTATGGAGCATCGTCATGTTACGGTCTCGCAGAAGTTCCAGGTTTGTCTACCTAACATATAGTGGAATTTAGTTTAGGCTTTCCATCTAGCATTGCATGTTTATAATACTTTTAGGCCACTATTCTTAATTTTTGTCGTGATAAAAATTATTTCTTATCCGAGTGTTAACATTCAACTTAAGGTGTGTTTGGTTGCAAGCAAGTGGAGTTAAGTGAAAAACTGATTTTACGTTTACGAAGTCCAGTTTATGGAGTGAGCTTTTGAGATATCTTGTTTGGTTACAAAAACTTTTGCCCCCTTGGAATGACTTAAGGCATGAATTTGTACACCTGTTACATAGTGAAAAGTAATAAAAGAATACCTTTTTTTATTATATTCCACTTTCATGCCACATCCTCCTTGGGAGGGAGGATGTGTGATTCAAAGCATAGTTTGCAGTATCGGTCGGTACTGATCTGATATGGCCGATACCAATACGGTTTGGTATGTCCTGATTCGTTACCGATACTGACAGATATAGACATTGGGGTCTCTTTTTCGTTCAATTCGACAAAGAAAATTGGACAAGAAAGACCAATCAACAAGAGTGTAAAAGCATGTAAAAGAAGAAAACTTATCTATCACATGTAAACCAATCGGCAAAAGTAACTACTATTTCATTCAATTTCAAAACTATTAAGAAACAACACCGAAAATACTTAAAATTATGCCTAAATGTACCAAATATATTTTATGTATTGTTTATAATTTATTAATAATTATTTGATTTTCGATACCAAAAATTTGTATACTCCGATCCGAAATCGTCGATACTGCCGCCGATATTGCTGATCCCGATACTCATAGGAATGGTCCGATACCGATACCGATACCGTGAACCTTGAATTTCAAAGGGGACAAGGCCTACTTTATCTAAATCTAAAATTGAGAAATGACAATCAAGCCTTACTTTCTTGTAACCAAACAAAGACTTAATGCATGAATTTGTACACCTGTTACAAAGTGAAAAGTGAAAAAAGAACTTTTTTTATTATATCCCACTTTCTACCACATCCTCCTTGGGAGGGAGGATGTGAGATTCAAAGGGGACAAGACCTACATTATCTCTAATCTAAAAGTGAGAAATGACAATCAAACGACACTTTCTTGTAACCAAACAATGAAAGTGACTTTTACAGTACTACCACTTTCACTTCACTTGCTTGTAACCAAAGCACACTTAGTTTACGAGCTTCGTATGCTTATCGTCAAGTTTGGCGTCTTGTGCTTTACTTTTCGTCCCTTTCAAGACAAGATTAGATGCACACTTCAAGTTAAAGAGGCAAGACACTAGATATTAGAGAACTCTATATTCAAAATTACAGGTGCACCCTCAGGAATATGTGGGAATTCATAATTTCATATACATATGCCCTATGCTTGTGTAGGTCTCTTTAATAAATTACATTGACATATAGTACTTTCCCTCCCTCCATTGAAAAATTTAAGAATATGTTACACGGACACATTCGACACGACGTTTCAGACACGTTGACATGGATTCCGCACCTATTTTGATGTGTCCTACTATGTTTAGAGTGTCCGTGACGTGTTCGATAGACACTGACATGAATTTTGGAGCTTCCATGCTTCTTAGGAAGCAAATTTAAGAAAAGAAAATGATCCCATACCGACCATTGCATTTGGGTTGCTCTTCAGTTTGTGTAGTCAATGATACTTATGCTTACTTTACAATTTAGAATAAGGCAAGATGTTGTACATTGATTACAGGCCTTTGACAACTTTCTTGTAATGTATCTGGGTGACAAGATGTTATTATCAAGTCCATCTGTACTGATGGTACCACAATTTCTAAAAACATATGGTACATGTACGACGGGAGTACTTAAGATTATGTCTTGAGCTCAAAAACAACTAGCAACATTTATCATTAATACATTTTTTGTTGTCAAGCATGGCTAATGTGGTTGGGCTTGGAGATACAAGGACTTAGAAACCAGGTTAGTAGTTCAAACACTCCTGGGTGCGTTATGCCCTTAAATCTTGGAGGGGTGTGTGTGTGTAGATTGATAGTTGGACCTAGAGAAGCAGCCTACTCGGTAGATCGTGGGACTGACGGTCGGGCCAATTAGAGTGTGCAATGGAGATCGGTCCTAGCGATTGATCAAGAAAGGATGCACCGAACACAAAACCGAGGACTGACATGCGGAGAATAAGAGCCTAGGCTAGGCCGGGGAGATCTAATAAGACCCGGACTTAACCCCGGGGATGTAATACAATTAACCAGGTGCAAAAATGGATAGAATCTAAAAATTTTCACTGTTGTCATCAAAAGAATTTTAGGCAAAACTACGTAGTTCAAGTTCAATATAAAGTGTTTGATTCTAAAAAATCTAAGCTGTATTTTAGAAGACAAGGTCATACCCAATGATCTACACTAGAGAAGTATCCAGTATACCTTTGAAGTACCCAAAATTTAAAATAAAATAAATAAATAAGAATTAGGGTACACATGCGGTACACGTACCTAGGAGCACCCAAGTACCCGGTACGGGTACGCCTTCCTAATTGGAAATGCTTCATAGCTTATATATGAACAATTACAAGCATATATGACAGGCATGATAGTTGTATACTAGTTGGTTACTTTATGCTTAAGTTTGACAACTTTGTCTATGCTATTTTGCTTTACTTTTCATGAAATGTATATGCAACTTTCAATCGACATTTCCATCTTTGTACTTACTTTAGCTTGCTGGAAGTACTTCAAACCTTGCTTGAAATAGATTACACAAGTATGATAGATTTAGAGCTGTGACGTCGTAGGGTTCAGTGGACTTCAAATAGTACAATTATTCTATAAAGTACCAAGCTATAACATGGAGTTTATCTTTATCATCTTCGAAGTTATCATAGATGTTATGAATGAAACATTTAAGGAAATGACATGAAGTGTGCACTCATGAATAGGCTAGCTAAGCTCGTCAACCTTGTCATTGCCTTATCCTTGCTGCTTCTGTCCAGTAAAATGTCTAATTTGTGATCTTCTCAGAAACACTGAGGCCACACACCAAAAACCCATGATTAGCTCAGATCAAATGCACCAGTATAGAGATGTCAGTTTTTAGGGTTTTTTCCCCCACCTATTTATACCTGAGACTTATTCTTTGACAGCTGCACTTTCTAATCTGTTATAGCAGCTAACATTTCCCCATTATTCTTAACCAGGTTACTGGATTTTCTATTGGCGGTCGTGTTGTTGATGGCAGTGGTGCTGGAGTTGATGGTGTGAAAATAAAAGTAGATGGCCAACAAAGGGCTATGACAGATAGTCAAGGGTATTACAAGCTTGATCAGGTATTTTATTAATGAGGGGTGCTCCATATGGTCCGTTATTCACTGCAAACAACGTTATTGTGCTTTTTGTTGCCAACTGCTTAGAGACATAAATTTTCTCATATTGCAAAATTCTTTTTGTCATAGCTGCTTTGCCTAACCTTATCTCGCCTTCGTATAGATACTTAGAAATGCTTTCTGTGAAATGATCAGCTAGGATCCTGTCGATATAAGATTCTTCCAGTTTTCTCTACCTTTTGTTGGTTACCGTTGTTTTTTAATACTTCAATTTAGCTGTAACAAGTGGGTTCAAGTTTATCTGAACCTTGACCTGTACCTTACCAGATTTACTAGTAAAGATGAAGATCCACATTTTGCTGATTAATCTGCCCAATGCTCTTTAGAAATTATTGTTTCGGGAAACATAAGCTAATTTTCTTTTTTGGTAGGACTGGATCAAATCTGGTTCTACATGATCAATATTTTAGTCAGAGGATCTCGAACCAGGAGGTTTGGTACTCAGATAGAGATGGATACTGGTTGGGCCTGTCTCGTTATCTTTGTAGCTGGTTTTCCACATAAAGATCAAGGCTAGCAAAGCCACACTATAAATTCCCTATTTTCTAACTAATTCCAAATCCTTTAGTTTCAAAAAGTTTCATGACTTTTTTTATGTCCTAGTAAGTAGTGTGTTTCCTTGTCTTATCAATTTAGACAGTATCATAGCAAATAACAAATCATTGCAATCATCAGCAAAGAACAGACCGTGGCACTTTATCCTAAATTTGGGTATTGTTTTAATTAATAATTGAAACAAGAGTATGAATTTAAACCCAAGCCTTGGTGTGAGTCTACGGTGATGGAAAATGCGTCTTTCCTCCAATTGTCCTCATGCTAGTCACTCGACTTACTACTTTCATACGTGTCCATAATCACATTAACATAACTACTAAATAGTAGATACTTGTTACGTTATGTCCTAGGAACCATATCTGAGGTCCTGCTTTAAATCTGATATATTTTTTATTCTCTCTAAATTTCTCAATCAGTCGGCTTGACAAATAAAGGCTTACACGATTTGATCTCCTAGTATAAATCACTGAACGTTTCTTATCTTATTCTTTGCTCAAATACTTGATAGTAAATCACTGAACGTTTCTTATCTTATTCTTTGCTCAAATAGTTGATAGTAAATCACTGAACGTTCTCCAAATCATTCTAATTTCCTAAGGTAACATACCTTCTAATTTCATATTGTATTCTTTGCTCAAATACTTGACAGTAAATCTGATTTTTCTCCAAATCATTCTAATTTCCTAACGGGACGTACCTTTGAACGGACGGAAGTTATGCAATATGATAAAATTGCTTTATAAAGAACTGCCAACATGCAAACTTCTAGAAAGATGGGATCCATATAGCCCACTCTGTATTTAATAAATAAGGGATGTATTTATACTATTTGTAGCGTTAGCTTGTTTTCCTATGAAAAGAGCGAATTTGACTTTAATCAAGGGATTATGGTTCATAGTAATTGGTCTCTCTATCTCTCTTTCCCTTCTCTTACTGCTCTCTGTTATATTTTTGTGTGTGTATATGTCATCATCATTGTTAGCCTTCTCTCCATCATAATGGGTTGGATATGGAGCGCAAACTCCATTAAAAACTGATAAAGTTTTTATGACGGCTGTAAGCTGACATCAACCCTTTTGTTGGTGTGAGGTCCTAGCTAAGGTACTATGAGCATGAAGGGCTATGCCACAAATCTAGATGGCTAGTTGACAGGTAGGTAGACCTACCTTTTGGCTATGCATTTTAAGCTCACATTAAAAAGGAGCACCCTCCAATTCCCCTAGACTATGTGCGCATATGCATGTATGTGTTTGTGTATGTAATCTAAGTAGACTATATGGACCTCAGTTAGATGATTTATACTACCTATCTCCAACACGATCATTCATGCAAGCCTTTACCATCAAGATAGGGTTGGATATGGAGCATGGCATGCATTCTTTAAACTCCGCAAAAGAATTGATGGAATTCTTCTCTTGCTGTCAACCTGCAACGACCTGGTTCAAGATTCCTAGCTAAGATAATTCTGTTCTGTCAAGATGGTTTACCTCTAAAGCTTAACACGTGTCTTGGCCTGCAGTAATAATGTGCATGGGAGGGATTTGCAATGATAAAGCCTAGCAGGTCACTTGGTAGGTTATAACTAGAATCCTAAAATTACGGGTCAAACATTTGCCTCATGCAACCAGGAAGATACTACGGCCAACACAGAGAAAGAATATGCATATATTTGATACATGTAATTGAACCCGTATGTAGGGCACAATATATACCCATAAATGACATTGCCATACTATTTGGTGTTTAATCAACTTATGTGCAAAATAAACACTGGTTAGGTACCTGTTTTATCTGCTAAATTGGTGGAAAGGTGCTTCTTCATCTAGTTCACTAACCTTCTCCTTTTTACATTTTTGATCATGCCTTTATTTTAATAGGTTACATCCAAGCATTACTCAATTATTGCTGAGAAGGACCACTATAAATTCAATACTCTTGAGAATTTCTTGGTAAGACGTGCATTATTTAATTGAAACCTTTTATATCTTCATTTGTATACGAAACTTATTCTTTTAGTTTAGTTTCTTATAATATTAGACACACAAGTATTAAGCTTTGTCATATCAGGTTTTACCAAACATGGCTTACATTGATGACATTAAAGCTGTCTACTACGATATCTGCGGTGTCGTTCAATCAATTACTGGAAATACCAAGGCAAAGGTACACCCATACTCTATTTTTATTATTATTGATGAATAATAGGCAGTCAAATAAATGTTGAGTGATTTCCAGGTCGCACTGACACATGGACCTGAGAATGTAAAGCCTCAAATGAAATTGACCAATGAGAAAGGAAAATTTTGTTTCGAGGTATTTATGATCTTTTTCCATTCCTTTGTTCATTGCTTTTATTCTTTGATCTCCTTGAACTGATTGGTATTCTTCAGCTTTCTTATATTTTCTTAGTGGCAATGTTTTTTTGCGATTTTTTGAGAATCATACAAAATGCTGCCTCCAACTTCTAACCAAAGCAATAGTTTCATGTTTTATATGGACAGTTATTTAATTGTTTACCTTAAGCACCTTTAAAGAAACAACAAAGCCTTTATCCCAATTTACTAGGGTCGTCTACCTTGAACTAAAGGAGTTATGTAATAAAATTTTGAAGCCATCCTCTGGTTGAGACTATTTGTTCATGTAACATCTTTTCCAAAATGTTTGAACTTTAAGAAACACTACTTATTGGAACCTTGGAAAAGTTGCAAGTGCATAACTATCTGTAGACGTAATTTGGTGCTAGCTTAGAAGTATGAGTAACATTCTTTGACTTCTCCACAATGTTGCTTGAGTACGGGCACGGATACGGCACGATATATATGCAAGTAACATATTCCAACATAAGCATAGAAGACCGGTAAGCTTTCTCCTCTTTCCTTTTTCTTCTTCTCCGCCCTCTGGGTGCTGTTACATATTTATTGTAGATCGGAGAAAAGAAAAGAAAAGATAGGTTTAGGTATAAAAGTTGGGTCGGGTATGTTAGAGGCGTAGGGGTATAAGTTAATCTAGATTAAAAACAACCCATATCTGAACCGTTCTCGGATCGAATCCGGCCCGTCTTTTCTTTCTTGTTGACTGTTGCAACGGGTTTGACCCATGTCCAGACCATATCCGGCAGTCCATTACGTACTCAAGGGGCACATGCACCAATTTGGCATATCCGTACAATATATAGCCTTTTCATAATTGTTTTTGGTCTTCATCCTTAGCTTCTAGACTCGATTGTTACATCTAAAATTTTGCAACTCTGTGTTTGCTTGTTGTATATTTTATTTTATTTTATTCTTGATGTTTTAAGAATGGTATTAACTAGATAATCCTGTAGGTTCCACCAGGTGAATACCGATTATCTGCTTTGGCTCCAACTTCTGAGAGTTCTTCTGGCCTTCTATTTTCTCCACCACATATTGATGTCAAGGTTGACCGGCCATTACTCGACGTTCAGTTTTCTGAGGTAAAAGCTTAGACGAGCTCAAATGTGTCTCCTAATTGGTTATTATATGATCCCTTTATTTAATTGTACAGAATGAAGCTTCACATTGTCTAGCTCTTTTGTATTTATAACTTAAGCTTCAAATGGACAAATTTTTTATTCCACACTACAATCTGCTACTGATATGCAGGCGCAAGTCAATATTCATGGAACTGTACTTTGCAAGGAGAAATGTGACCCTTCTGTTTCTGTATCACTTACAAGTTTGATGGGAAAGGGTAGACAGGAAAAGAAGACATTGAATCAAGAGAACAATGACTTCCTCTTTTCAGAAGTTTTTCCTGGGAAATATCGTCTTGAGGTACGTCATTATTATTTTTATAACCCTATTCTGTATTTGTTCATTGTTTGATAGCCAACTGTTATGGATTCTTGCATTAGCCCACTCTCGAAACCTTTACTAGTGGAGACAGCAAATGACATTACAAAGAAAGCATTTATTAGTGACACTTATATACAGCCTCATGCTTGTGACTTTGGTTTCAATTTCATTCATTGCTCACTGTCTTAGGTCAAACACATCGTGTCATCATCATCATTGTCTGAGGTAGATAGTTGGTGCTGGGAGCAAAGTTCTTTTGACATAGACGTTGGCACTGAGGACCTGCAGGGAATTGTCTTTGTCCAAAAAGGTTATTTGATCAATATAATTTCCAGTCACGATACCAATGCATACTTCCAGAAACCTGACTCGTCACCTTTTAATTTATTCATAAAGGTAACACAGATTGCTTTGTGGTTTCTAATTTAACTGATCTTTATCCAACCATCCTCTAAGCACTATTCTCTTTAATTTGCAGAAAGGGTCCCAAAGTATTTGTGTTGAGACTCCTGGGGAGCACGAGCTACACTTTGTTAACTCATGCATTTCCTTTGGTAGCTCATCGTTGAAGTTTGATACCTTGAATCCAGCGGTGCGATGCTTGTTCTTTCTTAATACATCAATTGTTTGTTTAGAGTCTACATTTCAGAGCCCGTGTTTACAGTTTCTTTTTCTATTTCCTGGTACCCAGCTAATACGAGTCCTAATTTTTGTGCTCTTCGTCACAGCCTATATATCTTACTGCCAGAAAGTACCTGCTCAAGGGCGCAATCCATGTGGACCTGAACATGCTTCAAGATCCATCTGGTTTATCTGAGCGGATCATTGTTGACATATATAACAAGGATAATGTTCTTGTAGATAGTATAAGCACTAAGCATGTCACCAATGAGATTGATCAAACAGGGCTCACTGTTTATGAATACACATTGTGGTCGGATCTTGGAGAAGAATTCGTTGCTGTTCCTCGATATTCAAGGTACAATTATGGTCATTTGAATAAACGTTATCTTATTTTTTTCCTTGATGTTATCTTTCTTGTACTGAAGAAGCTAGATAATTTCTTGTTTCTTCGAATTAATATTGTAGTTTTGGTGAGAGCACATATTTTGTGTTTACTATATATGCAATATTTCACGAGAGTGGACTCACCAGATGTGTTGTCACTAAGCAAAAAAGACATGTCAGATTATTTTTCTTGAAATATGATATAAGATGTATAGTTTGTAAATAAAAATAATTATGCACTTCTTTTTTCATTTTTTCGCAAGAAACAAGGGCTATAAGTCTTTTGTAATTTATGGTCGTTCATCAACTTGGCGTCAACCCTCTTATGTGGTGCTGAAACATAGCCAACTAGCTATGAGCAAAAAAACTCTTGCCTTCAACCGTTGAAGACACATTAGCAAGTAAGTAGATCTACACTTTTGCTCATGCAGTTCATCCAACCAATGGGAACCCTCCAAATTCCTCTAGACTTTGAAAGAGTCTAGGTTCAGAGTTAAATAAATTATTTGCTATAGGAAATTGCATTCATCTCTCTTTGGCACATCAAGACAAAGAGCATAAAGACATGATATCCCCTCTCTGCATTTGTGTAACTGTGCTTTCTTTATGCAAGTTGGTGGCTCTTTGTTTTGGTTAGCCGTATTGATAGTACCAAGAAACACTGAATAATACAACCTTTTATTTGAAATCTTATCATAATGGTTTAATCAGTTTGACATGTACGTGCTCTGTTATTGCAGTGGTAGCCAAGAAAAAGCGATCCTATTTTATCCAAGACAGCGTCGTGTAAGTTGGCCAATGACCATTCTTTCAACTCAAATATAACTTTTTGTGCTTGTCTGACCTTTTTTGATCTGACAGGTATCTGTTACAACCGATGGTTGCCAAGCTAATATTCCCACAATTACTGGTCGAATTGGGCTGTACCTGGAAGGATCAGTATCCCCACCTATTTCTGGTGTTAATATAAGAATTCTAGCAGCTGGGAAGAGCAGCTATGCTCTTCTAAACGAAGGTGATCTTGCAATGGTGACAGAGACAGGAGAAGATGGTTCCTTTGTTGCAGGCCCCTTATATGACGACACAAGTTACAGTATTGAAGCCTCAAAGGTTTGCGTTGTTTGAAAGCAAATAAAGTTGGTTAATATTTATGATTAGCAAACTGTTTACATGCACAAGTTTGTGAGAATGACTCCTTTATAGTTTATTACAGCATCTTTGTTGTTACTTAGTGTTGGCGATTTATTGTCCGGAGCAACGGACTTTCATTTACGGATAGTAGTGTTATTGTTTGGTCCTTATTTTTATTTCTAATTTTATTGTATTAATTAGTTAATATGTTCATTTACTTTTATTTTCAAGTTCTCAAATTCAAAAAGTGAAACTTCTGAAGCTTGCCCTCATTTTTCTTTAAGGTTTATATCTTCATGGTATGTGTTTTGCTCTTTAATCATTGGTATCGATTGACAAATCAGTTGGGTCTGTAGAATTTTGAAAAAAAACTTTTGATGACCATATTTTCTTCCTGTTTAGATTCCTTGATTAACTTAAAGAATATGTTTTTCGTTTTTCTCTAACTGTATCTATTATGTATCTGATCTTGTGCTTCTGTGGATGCAGGCTGGCTACCATCTTAGACGTTTGGGGCCTAATTCATTTACTTGTCAGAGGCTTAGTCAAATTGTGGTGAATATTTATGGAGGAGAACCTGGAGAATTGTTCCCATCTGTTTTGTTATCATTGAGCGGTGAAGATGGCTATAGGAACAATTCAGTGAGTGGTGCTGGTGGAACTTTCAGCTTCAGTAATTTGTTTCCAGGAAGTTTTTATCTACGCCCACTGTTGAAGGTGCCCTCCTGAGTCTTTCTTTGTTGCATATTGATTTGTTTCTATTTAGGTAATAAATATTTTTGCATATCAATGACTTCTTCGACAATTTCTGATTAATCTAGGATAGACAAGTTAACATGAGAATTTTTTTCCTGTAAAATATTTTATTTAGTTTCACGGGCAACACTTTTTTCCTCCTATATGTACTGTTGCTTTTCGCCTATAGCCTATAGTGTCTAAACTATACAAGGGAAGTAATATAGAAATTGCTTGGTACAGTTTCAATTGAATCTTTTCATATGGAATCTTTATCACATATTGTGTACAAAGTTCTGAATGTTGAATTATGGAAGATGAGGAGACATAAAAAACTATATTTTGGCCGTATAATTGAAGGTCAAGCTCATTTGTTCCATAGACTCTTATTTCCACTTTCATATTTGGTTGGTCACTTCTTCATTGTATTGCTACATCTTCATTAAGCATGTCTTCTTTGTCAAATGACTCCTGGCTGGAAATATAAGAAAGAGATGAGCTTTATTGGAATCTTTAGATGTTCTCAAGTCTGTGGGTGCTAGGTTGAAATCTTTTTCTGTTCTTATTATTATCTCCCATGTGATCATTATACAGTTGTCTTTATGTAGTGTGTGATTGTCAATTTGCTAGCATTTCACAATAGATCTGTGATATAGAACCAGTGAAGAACATAATATTTCTTCAAAAGGAAGGTTGAGCAAAAGTATGTTTTCTCAAGTGGGGTTATTGGATGGAAACATGAGACGAGACCAGGAACAACTAGGGGTGAGCAACGGTTCGGTTCGGTTTGAACCGAACCGAAAATTTCAAAACCGATTGGACCGAAATCCGAAAATTGCAAAACCGAAAACCGGACCGTAATTATGAAAACCGAACCGAACCGATTTAAACCAATTCGGTTTTCGGTCGGTTCGGTTCCATGGGAACATGTAGACCGGGTCTAAACTTAAAATAAATTATAACTTTTACTTAGGCAGAGCCTGAACAAGCTTGGAAAAAAATTATGAAACAATAGTAGTAACATCTCACACTAACCAGCCTAAAGAGTTGAATACTTAGGAAAATGTCATATTGTTTTGCCACCTTAACCAAGTTGGCACCTTTTCGTCGTCAATTTTGGTAACAGTCTACAAAAGTGGTATTGTGGTAACAATCTACAGTATACCAAGTTACCAACAACCAAAAAAAAAGTTACCAACAACCAACTACCTAGGAAAAATTGGCACCTTTTATCTACCATTTGAACAATGAGATCCTTCTTCCAAATAACTATCAAATAACACAAGAAATGACCTTAACAAAGAGGCTGAATGTGAACGTCGGAATTGATGTTGAGCTCGTGGCACGATGACGTCAGACTCGGAGAAGTTGAGCTCCTGTAAAAATAGTGCCTCCTCCTACAAGCCTCTTGCACCCTGGCGATGACGTCGGACTCGGAGACGTCCTCGGCATGGTCGACGTCGAAGAGTAGATGCCGACCTCGGCACAGGTCTTCCTCTTCGTGGAGACGTAGGTCTACGAGTCATTCCGGCTCCCCACGGACTTCCTTGACGATCTCGTGCTTGATTTCTTGGGTTCCCGTCGATGATATTTGGTGCCGACGAAATTGACAAAGCCATTGAAGAAGAAGGAAGAAGAAGAGGGGAGGGATCTGGAGGAACAAGTCTTGCTCGGCAGTTAAAAGTAGCCCTTGGGGAGAGGAAGAGACTCTTGGCCTTGGGAAGAGGAAGAGACTTTGGCTTGGGAAGAGGAAAATGTTAGATACGGCTGGAGTGGAGAGAGATAAGATTAGGTTTATTAGGGTTTTTATGTTTTATATATAGAGGAGTCAGTTTTCGGTTCGGGTCGGATTTCAAAATTCAAACCCGAAATCCGATCCGATAACCAAATTATTTAAATCATAAAACCGAAGACCGAACTTCACTTTCGGTCCGGTTCGGTTTTCGGTTAAAAACCGACTATTGCTCACTAGGAACAACTGGGCATGGATTCTCTCCCCACATGCAATGGAACGAAGACTTTCAACCCGAAATCTCATTATGATCATTATGTGCAACAGGAGGCAAGGTTATAAATGGCGGTAGACGGATGTGCGGCGGAAAGGGTCCGCCTACCTCCTAGCCGCCTAGACGTTTGATACATTTTGGGCAATTTTACTATTTTACCACTGTTTTTTGCATAATATGCATATTTTAAGGGTGTTTTATGCATAACTAAGTTGTAGAACAAATATTTATAAAGTTTTAGTATTGTAAAAGTAAATCATAGGTCCATAATGCTTGCAAAACTGTTTTTCCTAAACATCTAGTCAGCTATTGCTCCGCTTAGGCGCCCGCCTACGCCACTCGCCTCCGCCTACGTCGCCAAATCTCCGCTGGCCACCTGCTCCACTGCCAACGGTGAAAGCGGTACGGTGAGTGGCAGCCTAGCGCCTAGGCGGCCGCCTCGACCGCTATTTAGAACACTGACAGGAGGATCAAATAGATTATTAGTAATTAACCCCACGATAAGGTGTTTCTCCTTACAGGGAGTTTCCACGCTCTGTCTCTCGCTTATGCTCAGTTGAATCTGCCTCAAATTTCGAACAAATGGACTTATTTCGTATCTTATTTTAACCTGACGAACTCATACTTCTCAACATTCCTAAAACAGGAGAGGAACACCTCCTTCTTAGGCATATTTCTTGATTGCTGATCATTCTAATTAATAAGCATGGATGCTCTTGTAGCCAGTGTTTACAATTGTGATTAAAATTTCATGAGTGCTATGCAGATATCCGGTACTCCATAACTTCTTCATGTACTTCTTGCTCTTGAATATTTGTGTACAAGTATGATGAGTATTGAAGTGACATTGTAGCGAGTCGAGATTCTAGGAAATGGTGATGCAAAAAGATATGGAGGAATATCAAGTCTTTTGGTCACTATGTTGAGTTTATGTCCCTTTTTTCTTTATCTATAGTTAGCTAAATAAAATTTAATTTACAATTTAGATATGCTTTATGGTCCTTTTAATATGATCATCTCGAGCCTTGTTGGCCAGTTTCTGTTAAGTGCTCAAGTCTTTGTTTAGTTGGTCTTTACAACTGACACGTCAAGATCTGTTTATATTGATATGCTTTATTGAGTCTTGGATGCAGTAGAAAATTATTTTAAAGGGTTATTCCATGATTTAGATAAATTTATATCAACGGACATATTTAGTTCAAATCTTTTAGATACGCAATTTTAATCAGCATGGAAAGAAAAATATAATTTTATCACTGCTGTAGGAAACTTTGAAAAGTTGGATGTGTCTCATCTGGGTACAAACAAGATGTATTCTCCTTTTTCAGTTCAGGTTTGACCCAGATGCCTAAAACCTAGAGAAAGTAAACTGTTACGTTATATCCTGATTTAATATTTAGCCTACATGGATCAGAGAAAGTAGTTTATGCATAATTTAATTTGAACTATCAGGGATCATGAGAGAGGAAGGAGGGAGAAATGTAGGTCCTTGCTATTCTCCTCTCCTGCTATCCTTGCACAACTTCTACTATTTCCAAATGAGAAAATAGGCCACACAGTTGCTACTCTCCTCGCTTACTACATTTAACCACTTTTCCTGGTGCCTTTCCTGTCCCTTTGTTTCTCAGTTCATTTTCTCCATCCTTTGTTGCTGTATATGGCAATGACTCGACAGCACTAAGGCTTTAGTTTAGAGCCGATTACAGGCTGCTAGTACCTCTAGCAAGTGTGATATATTGATAGCAAGTCAGCCTTCAATTTATGAATGTTAACCATTGAATAGTTACTCGAATCATTGCGGAATGCCAAAATTTTATGGCTAGACTTACAAACCAACAAGTTTATACTTCGAAAGTTGATTGTGATGTTAATGGGCTTTAAGTCTTCCGAAAGCCCTTGTGCAGTTTACTGTAGAGAAGATGCACATATGTGGACATGAGATGGGCAAGCATGTGGGCCAAACATGTAATGAAAAACATGTTACTAATATGTTGCAAAGAGGATTTATGGAGAAAATAATTTCTTGTTAGGGTGCATCTCTGAGGGTGCGCGCACGGTAATGGGGGTGTCTGGGGGTGGAATTTTTGTAGGTGAAGATGCATTGGGTGCGGGTATATGTATTCATGTGCATGAAAAAACACACACAAGTGTGCTCTTTTAGCTCATCTATCTACACATGTGCAGATGTTTTGGTATTTGTGTAAGCAATTATGTTTTAACTTTGAATATGACAGACTGAAATTATATTTGATTAATCAAAATCTTACCGCCCTTTCTGTTGACATGTTTTGGTGGAAAACTTGAGGGTCTGACAATACGCAGTTGTCTCTGTCACTCTACTGCACAAAAATTTCTATTTTGTATATTGCAGTAACTGCACTTCTGAAATGCATGTATATGCAGCAAACAACCAAACTTGATGCAGTTGGCGGCATATTTTACTCCCAATGACAATTAATTTCGATAGCTGATCCTGTAAGGATGACGAAAGCCTTATTGATGCTTAACCACTCTCTCTCTCATCAGTCATTTCAAGTTTGTAATCTTTTGTTTGTCTGATTCTGACTAGTTATCTTGTAAAAAACATGTATATAAATGGTGAGCACCTTTATTATATTGATGTCTTCTTCAGTAAGCATTACCTCTCTATATTCTTTCTTTCTTTTCTTTTGAAAGAATAATCAGAAGATTCTTGTTGTCAGTTCACTTATAAACTGAGAACTTATACCATTAGTGCACATTCACATTTTTAGTATGTTTGGTTGGGTGATTCTCTATTATTTTCTTTCATTCTTGAGCTACTCTTGCCTTCACTTTGCAGGCAAAGCTAGATGGCCAATCATTTTCTACATATGCATCATCTAAATCTTGTCCTATGAAACTTGGTTTGCCAGTGGAGGAGCAAAACTTGCTATCATCCCATTTTTAGTGTCAGAGTTCCCGACCAAGGAAATTGTTAAATGAGTCTGGGCTTGCCATAAACCTGTGAAGCCAGTCGTAGATGCATAGGGTGACCTATCTTTTGTTAATAATTGTTTTTTTTATCCATGCAACCAAGGCGTAGTCCTCATGGATTTGTGAGAGTGGCTATAATATCTACAACAACAACAAGGCTTTTGTCCCAAATTTTTGGGGTCCGCTGTTTGAATCCTCTTCTTCCATTCGGCTATGTTAATGATCTTGTCCTCTGTAAAGTTAACAAGATCCATATCCTTCTTTAACACTTCAAACTATGTTAGTCTTGGCCTAATTCTAGTCCTAGCGACTCCATTAATATTGCTCCTCCTTAAGAGTGCATTTATGGATGTGTTACACGTCCGAACCACCTAAGCCGATTTTCTGTCATCTCGTCCTCAATTGGAGCCACCTTTAATTTGCCATGGATAGTGGCATTTCTTATTTTGTCCTTTAATGTGTTGCCACTCATCCATCTTACTTACCATTCGTATTTCGGCTGCACTAACTTTATGGATATATTTCTTAATTATTCGACCCTCTTAATTACACAAAAATACTACAGAATTAAAAAGAAAAAGGAAGAAATTAAAAGGAGCATATGGACCAATGAACGAAGAAAATGTTAGAAAAGGTAAGAACTCATAGCAAACTTCTAGCCAAAGTAACATAATCACTTGATAATGGTACATACGAAAAGATATTGTTAATGGTGTACATGCATATATGAATAGTGTACATGCATATATTAATAATTTAGAGCATGTACATACAAAACAGTTCAGATCTAACCTAGCCTTAAAATACTATTCACAATAATATTCACCAAACCGTTTGTTACTCACAGGCCTCCTCTGCCACCATCCCCCACAGCCACTATTTGCCTGCCCCGACCATCGCCCACCCATTGTCACCACCACCACCACCACCAGTGTTTTTAAAGGCGCCGTCCAGGTGCGCTTTGGCACCCAAAAGCGAGAGGTGATGTTTCATAGCTTAATCCAAAGATATGCGAGGTATCTTCTTTAGACGACGTCTAGACGAGAAATGAGCCAAAGACGAGATTAGGCGAATGGGTAATTAGACGAGCTTAGGCGCACTCCTAGGTATGTTAGGTGTTTTATGCAGCTTTTTTTTTGTTTGGATTTTTTTATGTTTTATGAGCTTGTTAAGGGGAAAAAGACGAAAGATAATGAGACAAGAAAATTGATGAAGAAAATCTATCAATCATGAGGATGAAGATTTTATTTACAATGATTATATTGATGATAATGTTCAGGATGATCTCTTAGTCTTAGATGATGAAGATGAATGATAGGAAGAAGAATGGTTCGTTAAGTCATTTAGGAATGTGGAACATTGATTCGTTGATTATCTTATGTCATTTAAACAATTTGTCTTATATTATAATGACTTATGTGTGATGTTATTGTTTTTAAATTTAATATTGTGTTTCATAGACTATTTTGTGATTTTATTTAGTTACTTTATTGTTTTCATGGTAGTTTGGTAATGTTTTAACTCTTATCTTTTGTTTATTGTCTAAAATCTCAAAGTTTGATAAGTTTTTAGGGATATATCAGATTTGGATAACATAACATGAGCTATAAAAGTGACAAAATGTGTTACGAAAAAGAAAATTTGAGAAGCTGCCTACATGGTGCTTTTCTTCTCCAGACGAGACTAGGCGCTCCAAGCGATGAGGCGAGACAACTCGTCTGGAGTGCCTAGAGCTTTTTAAAACACTAACCACCAGCACCACCACCGCCAACAAAGCTTTCATCCAAATTTTCTTGGTCGGCTATTTGAATCCTCTTTCTTCCATTTTGGCTCTGTTAAGGGCCATGTCTTGTTTAGCACTAACAAGGTCCACATCCTTCTTTAGCACTAAAAACCGTGTTAATGTAGGCTTACCTCTAGTCCTAGCGGATCCATTAAATGATATATTGTCGCTCTTCCTTGCGGGACATCTATGGGTCTGCGTTGCACATGTACAAACCACCTAAGTCGATTTTTTCTCATATTGGCCTTAATTGAAGCCACCTCTAACTTCCCATGGATACGATCATTTCTTATCCTATGCTTTAATATATTAATTTCCACTGTTGCATCTTAGCAATGCCAATTCCAGTTTCTAAATGTGGCTTTTATGGCACTTCATACTTGTCTACTAGATGACAGTATAGAAAACAGCTTTTTTGTTTCAACATTACTAATGAGGTCTTTTTTGTCTTTCAGGAGTATTCCTTTTCTCCTGCAGCAGTTGCAATAGACTTGGAGTCTGGAGAGTCTAAGGTGGTAGACTTCCAGGCAACACGCGTTGCGTACAGGTCTGTGTTCTTTTTCCTCTATGCTCAGTTTTCAAATTTTTAGTGTTGCAATTAGGAGATTAATTTAGATAGGAAAAAGAGGAAATGGAATGGCTTTCTGGAAATTAGACATGGAAAAGCACCAAGGGATGCTCTTGTCTAAGCATTTGCAAAGATAGACTAATCATGACGAGTTAGTCCAAATAAAAGCTAAGCTCATCCTTAAGCCCTAAATTGTAGGGGTCTCAGGATTATGTGACTAGTCTGACTCTATTGGGGTGAATACTTTTTAAATAATCCATATCAGCTATGCTTGTGAAATACTGTGGGAAATGGAAGTTGCTTCAAGTGAAATTTACAAAAAGAAATTTACTAAAACCCACTTGGGATTAGACCATGATGCTTGTGCAGGGTTTATCAACTGGTGAGCTAATATTAGGATGCTTTAACCTGTATGAAGATTGCCAATGTCTATACAGAAATAAGGGATTAATAAACCTAGGACTACATAGTTGGGGTATTAAAGTGGTACTTACACCGGGTAGATAATCCTTCTTCCCCTGGTTTTAGCGTTTTACACTTGGTAATGTACAAAAAGCTACATATAAAGGTTGACATTGTAGTTTAACAAAGAGGGTTTAATCCACGCAATAGGTCAGAACACCCTACAAAACAAAACGGTCCGTTTTAAGGGGAAAGACCAAAAATTGTACATGTATTAAAATACCCTAATTAAGTGAGTTACATGTTCTCCACTAATCCGGATCAAGAGGATTTGTTGACACTTTACAAATCTTGCCTTGGGGTGGTTTTGGTTTGCTGGAGCTTATCAAAAGTTGTCATAACTGCTTTTGTGCAATAAGATGTTGACAAAACTTTGTTAAGCATATATCTGAAAGCTGGAAGCCATATGATGTTTAATAACTTGCTTGTGCTGAAATTATTGAAAATAACCAAACTAGACAAGTATTAAAAGAAGGGAAAGGGTATAAGATGGAATGTTCGGGGAAAAACACATGATAAGATGAAGTGTCATGAAAAGTACCTGCGGCTTTTCAAAAAAAAAACCCCTTGTACTAAACAAAGTCATGTACTGTTTTTAAAAAAACAAAAGTAGAAGCAACTTCCATGAATCCAAACCCTTCCTCAATTGCTCAAATAGGAGGAATGCCAGAGAAGTTGGACCCAAGAAAGAAATTGTTGATGCTGCCTACAGAAACCAAGAATTAACTAGCATGCTTTACAATAAATTACGGTGAAAATAACAAAATTATTTGCTAATTTAAACCTGAAGAAATCAAGGTTTCACAACTGTGATGCAAGGACTTTGATTTGTTAACCCTGTACTAGTGTTGCCTTAGTTTTTAAAATTGAAGGGATGTCAGAGATGTTGAACCTACGAAAGAACTTTGTGGTGTTGCCAACAGAAATCAAGAAATAAGATCACCTGTCAAATTAAATCATAGGTAAAAAGAGAACAAGATTTACATGCTAGTTACAAAGGTAAAAGAAACCAATGTTTTATAAATTGATGGGCTACATAAATCAATGGTGGTGCGAGGACTTTGATTTGAATTCAATATGACCACCAATTGTTGCATAATTCATTTGGAAGCTGGAAAACGAGGTTAAGACTACTCAGCTGGCATAGAGTGGTCTACGTACGTCTTGGAAACAGAACATTTAGGGGTGTCAACAAGTCACATTTTGGTCCGATTCATGTAATATTCAAAATCCTATAAGCTTTTCAGGTTCGTATTCGTGTTTGAGTTGAATCCTTTCTGTTCTATTTGGATTTTGTCTGGTTTCAGATTTAATGTAGCTATATTAAGCTTTTTACAAGTATTTCAATATAGTTATCTAACTTCTAAATTAAGACATAACAAAAATGACAACAACAAAGCTTTGTCCAAAATTCTGTTGTTGGCTATTTAAGACATAAACTATATTTTAAGATTATATGCGTTATGATTTTTGTACTTTAACAATAATCGAACACATGAAACATAACCTAAAAACATTGACGAGTCTTGAGACACTTATTTAAACATTCTATAGAGCTTTCAAACTTTACTACAAGATGTTTGTGATAAACTCTATTATATGTAAATTGGTTTCAGGTTCACAAGATGTCATATCCTTTCTGTAACCATTAATGATTTCGGATAACTTTGAAATCCAAACCCTACATTCCTATAAAACAGGATCAGTTATCGGATACCATACCATTGCTTCTGGAATATAGTGATATGGCAAACAAAAATTTAGAATTGTCTCCACTAGTTGAAGTGCAAGACATTAACCAGAAGCCATGTTCAGAAAGGTCCCTTGAAACTTGAGTTGAAGACATCCTGAATTTTTACCTTCACCAAGTCACCATTCCTTCTCATTACCCAAGTCTTAAAATTCATCTTATGGAAAATGGAAGAAAAACACAACATAGACTAAGAGTTGGAAAATGTTACGAAAGAGCATGGGAAAGCATGCAAGAAAGCATCTCGATGAGTTGGAGTTGCTGTAGAAAGTCATCTCCTTCCAGATGCTGAACTAGACATTCTGAACTGGGGATGTAGAACATTTAGTTTCGAGAGAGAAACTTCAACACCATATAATTAGGAGTAGCACCTAATTATAAACTTATACATCACCATGCAGACTAAATACAAAATCTTGGCAAGTTCAACTTGTCTATACATCATGTTAATCAAATAACTGTAGTGTATAAGTTTGATATTGAACAACATTCTGACTTGCTCTCACCATTTGGGTCACTGGTGTCCCTGAAAGATTTAAGATAACATAGAGCTACCTTTGGATCACTTAGCAATTCTTTGACTGTAGTTGTAATTAATGCTGAAAAATGTAATATTCTTTCTTTTGACCTAGCAGTCACGAATTTATATCTTTTTTTGATGTCGTGGATTATAGTCTATCTTTTTGTATCAAGGTTGTAGGAATATACAAAAGGAATAAAAAGACAAGGACTTGTTTCTTCAAAGTACTGAAACAAAAATCTAAAGAAGCAATGACCTGGTCTTTTGGACTCTTAGTATAATTTGGCATTACTTAGTTGCTTTGGATTATTATTCAATGATTCCTTGCACATCTGACTTTACTTCCACATGTCTTCATGATATATTTTAATTCTAGTTTTCAAGTGTTCATTTTTTGCCTTCTCCTAAGAACATAATTCGCTTGATAATTGTTCTTTTTGCCTTATTTGATTCTATATTCAGCTTCAGTTTCTGTTTTGAAGCTTTATAAGATATATCCCCCACTAATGAACAAGACTTGCTTGTAGCTGAGATTTCCCTAGATCTTCTATATTGCTTTTAGTTAGTCCATCTCACAATCGTTTACTGAGGATTATGCAATTATTATTTTTAATGTTTTTGTGTTGATCCACTCACAATCATCCTTTAATATATCAGTGCAATGGGAACTGTATCACTACTTTCTGGCCAGCCAAAAGAAGGTGTTTATGTTGAGGCTCGATCAGAGTTAAAAGGCTATTATGAGGAGGCGACAACTGATAATCTAGGAAATTTTCGTCTTAGGGGACTTCTTCCAGACACGACCTATGTAATAAAAGTAGTAGCAAAGGAAGACCTTGGACTTGCAGGAATCGAACGAGCTTCTCCAGAATCTATTGCCATCAAGGTGAAGTTTTTGTTGGCCATCAATAGTTTACTTTCTTCTTGTACGTCACAGTAATTTCAAGTCATGCAGTTCGAGTGGCCAAGCCATATGAGCTCAAAGGCAACCACGAAGTGAAAAATATAAATGATGATCTCCAAAGGACATTCCAGATAGTAGGTTGTACATTATATTGAAAACTAGGTAAGAAATAGAGACCATTTGGTGAGTTAGTGTTATGGTGGGTTTTCCGTGGTCTCTAGAGTTCATTCACTTAACTGTGGCATAGCTTGTTTACTACACTAAAGGTTTTGAAACATTGCGTGCCTTTTTACTCCAGGTTTAAAAACACGCTACTAGTATTGCTACCAGACCACTTGATGAGTATTGGTATCAGCAGTTTTGGGAGTTTAATCACTTTCAAGTTTGAGTATTTCTGACACTTAAATAGTTCAGATTTGTATACCGTTTGTGTTCGTATCAGTGAATAATTGTTTGAATGTATGATTTCTATGAAGCTGTAACATTATATTTCAGATTTTGAAACAAGAAAATTGAAGTAAAACCAAAACATGCCCATGCCTTAACCTAGTAAAGTTGTCGAAAGTTTCTGCTGGTCAGTCTTGTGTCAGGAAGTTTTTGCCAACTTTGAAAACCTTTCATAGTGTCAACTTATGTTTGTAATGGCCACTTCTGGTATTTTATCATTCTAAGCATCATCCAATGCAAGACAATTTTGACCAGTTTTGGTGCCATTACAGACCCAAAACTTGGTAACACAAACCCAGATAGCTTGGTACCCAACTTGCTGTATATTTAGCTTTCATTTGTGAGTTACTTAGTGAATAGTCCAATTCTCAGGAAAAAAAAAACTTCTTGCATATACTTGGGCTGTATACTGCCCACGCATACTAGTGAAATAAATGATTTCTTAGAATAAGGCAATGCCCAGTCGGTTACCCTTGTACTACTGATGTAAAAAGAATGTTAAGAATACACCATTAGACCAAAATTAAGGTAATAAAGGATCGCCTATATGTTGATTTGTTTTTTTTTAGGTTATCCGACTTTCTTTGTTGTTCTCCTGAATTACCACTATTGCAGTTGCATGCTCAAGGTCAGATTATACTCTACTTCGAATTTTAGCCGTATGTGGTGCATCTATTATCTACAGAGATTCTCAATCATGTCTTTTTTATGTGTTAGGCTTTCTATGGCACCTGATATCAAGGGCTCCAATGCCGAGTTCTCAAAGTAGGATAATGTTGCTTTATCTAGGATCCCTATATTGTTGTCTTGTGAATTCCATTATCATTGTTAAGTATTAGTAGTATTATTCGTAGTATTGGACTTTAGTCCCACATCAGATAAAACAATAGTGAGAGGGGTTAGCCTCTCCTATATCTATGTAACTCTCTCATCAATAATAATCATCCCATTATTCTATTTTATATGTACCAGAGCCATAACCCATCCACAAAACAAAACCCTAACCCTAGATCCCCCCTCTCACACCACCCCTTCCCCTGCTACTGCAGCCAACCCTCCACCACCTGTCCCCACCACCTGCCCCTGTTGCTGCAGATGCTGCCACCACCACCTGCCGCCACAACCAGCCACCCCTCCCCTGACCCTGCTGCTGCTGCTGCCACCACCAGCCCTCCCCCCACCCCACCCCACCCCACGCCAATCAGCTGCCCTGCTTCTCTCCCCTCCGCCCTATGCTCCTGCCCCCCCCCCCCCCCCCCCTTCCCAATCACCTCCCCCTCTATCCTAGACTAAAGATGTCCATAAACCCTAACTCTTAACCCAGTCGGCATCTACCCCAAACCCTACCCGTCTTTCCATATAAAAAAAATTGTTGGGATCCTTGGAGGGTAAACAATTGTTTGTTTGCTGGACGACTCTCAACATCGACTTCAGGAATTAACAAAAAGGGGACAAATTGCTTGTTTTGCATAAGTGAATCTTTGTTTCTGTTCTTACTTGAACTTCTCATCTGGATCTAACAGAGGGTAACCTGGGTTGTCTCTCTGTCCTGGCTTGTGTGATCCATATTTAATCTCCGCTTCCAATACGCGTGCCGGTTCTGACCATGTTTCTAGCGCATTGGCAGAGTTGATGCGATCAAAATTGGACATATCAAATCGTGTCGAATCAGGAACACTTGAGGGATGACTAGCACTGTGGCGAATAGCAGTGCTACAAATACTAGTGTCAGAAACACATTGGCGGGACCAACAGGCATTGGCATGACGATTTCATCGATTCAACTTGTCGATCGACGGTTGGACGGACCAGTGGGCTACTCAACATGGCAAAAGAAGGTAGAGAAGACGTTTCGAAGAATGCGCCTGTCCAAACATCTGCCTGACAACCCTCCAGTATAGACTGATCCCATATTTGAGCAGTAGGAGATAGATGACAGTCGACTGTTTACACAGTTGATGAATTCAATGGAACCATCAGTGGAAACCATGGTTCAAAATACGAATTCGTGAAGGTGTTATGGAAGGTTTTGGCAGCGGTGTTTGATGGAAAACGTAATTTGTCTCGTAATTATGACTCAGTCGTTGGCATCTATCGAGCAAATCAGGGAGACAAATCTCATATAGACTAATTACGGACCTTAAAAGCTATTACTGATGAAATCGATTGCGTATTACCTCTAACGACGGATATCAATGAAACGAGGGCTCAACATGAGCAACTTCATGTCATGGCATATCTTGCCTCTCTTTGTTCTGATGTAGATTTTTCGCTCTCATATTATTGCTGGATTTGATGTTCTATCTCCAATGGAATCTCACTTTCGTGTCCTACGAGCAGTGAAAGTCGTTGAAACAACTCCGGATGATACTCCTGTTGATCGATCTGCTCTTGGTGATGCTCGTGCTGGATTTCGTAGTGGTCATGGTGGATGACGTAGTGGACGTAATGCTGGCCGTGATGGTGGACGAGGCAATGACGGTCGTGATGGAGGTAGACCGTGCACTTGCTTCAACTGTGATCTGCAAGGCCATTTTCGGTGGCAGTGTCCTAAAGCTCCCGCAGCCAATGTTACATCAGATGTCCCTGATGATGGCATTCGATCTGTTCTTGTAACTGCAGAGTCATATACAGATTTTCTTGACTTCCAAAGCTCAACGTCGTGATGAAGCATCCACTGTATAGTGAAGTCGAACCAGTGGTGATTGACTTTGGTGCGTATGCTCACATGACTGCTGACGCAGGTATGATTCGCAATTATGTATCGTTGGGACGTGTTTTCGATATTACTGTTGCCAATGGTGGTTCACTAACAGTCCGTGGATGTGGAAGTATCCGTCTTTCTTTCGGACTGTCACTCAATTCCTTATTACATACACTTGGAAACTCGTTCAGTTTACTTTTAATTAGTCAGATTACTCGCGACATGCATTATTTGGTAACTTTTATTTTCCTGATGGTTGTGTTTTTCAGGACCTAAAGTCCGAAAAGACTGTTGGTAAGGGGTATATGGCTGGAGGCTTATACCTGTTTGACGTATCTCTTCTGTTGTTTGTGTTGGCATGAAACTCGATCCTTTCGAGTTACATTGTTAGTTATGCTATCCATCAATCCAAGCTCTCCAAAAATATACTCATCTTTAGATGTTCGTGTTTCTTTTTCATTCTGAGTTGTGTCGTTTGGCTAAGCATCACCGTGTTCACTATCCGGTAAGTCATAATAAAATTGCATCCACTCCTTTCGAGTTGGTGCATTCTGACATATGAGTACCTTGTCCGGTTGAATCAATGATGGACTTCAAGTACTTTGTTACATTTGTTGATGACCACTCACGTGTCACTTTTGTTTATTTGATGAAAAATCGTTCCTTTATTTGAAATTTGGTGCAATTTTTCTGCAGAAGTAAAAACATAATTTGGTGTTCTTATTAAATGCTTTCGAAGTGACAATGGACATGAGTATCTATCTCGTGAGTTAAATACCAATCTGTCCCGCAATGGCATCATCCACCAAACTTTGTCCTTACATCCACAACAGAATGATATGGTCGAGCGCAAGAATTATTTTCTCTTGGAAACAACATGTGCTCTTATGTTTCAAGCACGTACTCCCAAAAGATTTTGGTCAGATGCGGTACTTACAACTTGCTATCTTATTAATCGCATGGCATCGTCAGTTTTCAATTGTATTACTTTTTTTCGGGCATATCTCGAACGAGAGCCGTTTTCTCTACCTCTTAAAATTTTTGGTTGCTTGTGCTATTTTCGGGAGACTCGACCCACTCTTTTTAAATTAGATCCTAAAATAATCTAGTGTGTTTTCCTTGAATATCCTAAAGATCAGAAAGGGTATCGATGTTTTTTACCTACCTTGAAGTATTTTTTCTCTCGAGATGTTACGAGTTTCCTCCACTTCCACAAACTACGGATCCAGTTTTCCAAGTTTACCCAGAAGAGAATTTCTTGTTGTTTCATGTTCAAACACAACAGCCCTCCATAAGGGTGCCCTCCCCTACTGAGCCAATTTTTCAGTCTGACGGTCCGCAAACATCGGGTCAGTCAGTACTGACGTCGTCCGAACGATCATCGCGGATAGTGCCCACGGTCACATAGTCATCCTCCTTCTCTAGTTCCGCTGATTTGCTTCTGCCTGTTCCACCAGCTCGACATTGCCGTGTCTGTCATGATCATCCTTTGTATGTTACAAACTACAAACGGCTCGCGAGCCACACTCGATCCTTGATAGCTACTATTGATGGGATTCAGATTTCCAATACTACTGAGGAGGGTCTCAAAAATCTCGGTTAGCATGTTGCTATCGAAGAGAGGATGAAAGCGCTTCGGGAGAACCATACTTGGGACTTGGTAGATTTGTCTACTGGTAAGCAGGCAGTAGGTTGCAAATGGGTGTTCATGATCAAGGTAAAATCGGATGACACTCTTGATCGCCTAAAGGCTCGTCTGGTGGCTAAAGGATATTCTCAGACCTATGATGAGAATTATTTTAAGAGCTTCTCTCCAATTGTCAGGATGAGATCTGTGTGCGTACTCTTGGCCTTAATTGTTCGTTATGACTGGCTATTACTTCAGCTGGATATCAAGAATGCATTTCTCCACGGGGATATTGTAGAAGAAGTATATGTGATGCAACCTCCCGGGTCCGTTGCAAAGAAAAGTGCGTCATCTGCAGAAGGTCCTCTACGGTCTCAAACAATCACCTCGTGCGTGGTTTGGTCTGTTTACATATGTTACTCAGTTTGTCATGTTCAATCAAAGAAGGATCATTCGGTATTCTACCGATAGACGTCAGCTGGAAGGATACTATTTGGTGTCTATGTTGACGACATTGTGATCACGGGAGACGACATCCATGGTATCGCAGGACTAAAGAAGTTTTTGGAAGAACTATTTAAGACCAAGGATATGGGATCAGTGAACTACTTCTTTTGCATTGAAGTCACACGGGATAAGCGGGACATTGTAATGTCTCAAAGAAAGTATATGCTGGATATACTAAATGATGCAGGAATGATGCAAGCCAAGGGAGCAAATCTCACCCATGGATCCAAGGACAAATTTACACCTAGCCGGGGGGGGGGTCCTGATTGTAGTGCCCCATCCCGCTCAGTCAATCGGAGGAATCAAAATGCTGAAGGCGTTCAGACTTAGCCTTGCAAAGGCGACTCAAAGACATCGCCCGGTCAAGGCGACTGCTCACTCAGGTGGGGTAGTTTCGATGAACTCGCCTCATCTTAGCCTTCACATATAAATCGCATGTTTTCAACTTGCACAAGTAGGCTTGAAATAAAAGAGACGAATCCACATAGATAAGGGAATAATTCCGACGGGTTGAATTGAGTTAGAATATGGAAAGGTCCAATGGTCGGCTTAGAGTTGGTGCATGGTGTGCTTTGAAAATGACACTCGATTCTTCGTCCTGTGGCTTGGGAGAAGGAAAGTTGGTTGAGTAGGCGAAGTTATGAACGTAGCCTAAGTCATAGGCGTCGTCCGCATGAATGCTTGATAAAGCATGTACGATCCATTGTCCAAGGCTTGGCATAGCCTTTGCCCGCCCTATTGGTTGAGCTGCATTGCATAGCTTGTGGCATAAGTCTAGGCGACCAAATAACTTGTTTGTTCAAGCACGGTCCTACGACTTCCACTGCTGGGTGTATCCACATAGTCTTATGGTCTCAAGATCCGTCATATAGAGTATGACTTGGGCGGAGGTGTCGCGTAGAGTTCAGTTGGCTTAAGGCACGATGCACATACTTAGTATTTAAGGCACGAGCTACGGTTGACTTCAAGTCGAGTTTAGAAAGAGGGCTATCAAATGGTCGTTCTGAGTTGAGTAAAATGATAGGATAACATGGAAGAATGTTCGCGACCGTGGGTCGTCGAGATGGTCTCAAATGATAGAAGTCTTGGTATTGGTTTTGAAAGAGATGGTAACACTGGAAGAAGAATGACTGTGTGAGACGTCAGTTTGAGTCGAGTCTTGCATGGTCATTGGACAACTTGTCGACAAGGGTGAAAGTTTCCTCGAGCGACAACCCGTGGCCACGGGATCGTTTCGGCCTAGGAGGAAACACGGTATAGCCGAGCTGGGAGTACCGCTCATGTTAGTCGGGGACTTTCAGCGGGGATCGCTACTTGCGCTGAAAGTGCCTCGACTAATAAAGCTATAAGTCCAAAGTATAGCTTGTGGTGCTAGTGACCTCATATAGGTGGGTCGGCACGAACGGCAATCCACGTGTGTGCCTTTGGATTGAGTTGAGTTGAATGTGTATACAGTTAGAAGACAGTGTTTGGGCCTAATGATTGGCGTCAACATATGCGACGTGCTTCGGCATGAGTTGTGACATCGAGTCTTAAGTTGTCGGCATATAAGTTGCATAGTTTGGATTTGAGTTGTCTTGAGTTTAAGTCAGGAAACGCCGCAAGGCAAAGTCGGTCGAGTGACACTTAGCCTACAAGTTTTGATTGGGTCAGTGGGTGATCAAAGTAGCAAGGGCCGCGAGGCGGCGATATGGTTAAGTCACACTGAGTTGCGAGGCACGACACGATGGATTTGTAGCATGGTCACGTGGGAATGGAGTCATATCGAATGGTTGCGTCTCTGATTTTGGGACGTAAGGCAAACACGACTTGATAGGTTAACGTTGTTGGCATGAGAAGGGTCTAGAGGCAAGGTATGAGTTAACGTTGTTGTTGCAAGCACGGGATGGTCTATAGGCACAAAATAGGCCAAGGCGTCGGTCCTAAAATAATCCTAAGGAAAGAGTAGAAAGACAATCATAAAGGGACTAAGTTGCACAAAAATAAATTAACGTGTCGGTTTTGTATGGGTGGACGAGGAGCTCATTCCACCAGTACAATTGAGTACTGACACCCACATAGTTTTCATGTGCAGTCACAGGTAGAAGCTCGTGGCGCGAAGCTCGCTTGGATGCGTCGAGGCACGGAGTTCCTTGGCGATTCGAAGCGTGCGGCCGCATGGAGTCAAGACTTATACGGGACATAATGTATGGACGTCGTCTTCCGAAGCATCCGGTGGCTCAAGATTTGTATTGAGAGATGAGAGAGAGTTGAGGGACTTGTAATGTAAGAGTGAGCTTGAGTGACTTGTAATCTTGGCCTTGCGCCCTTTGTAACCTTTGTTTCAATATCAATAAAGAGCTTCTTTTGAATAACTTGTGTTTTGCTTCAAATTCTGCTGCTATTATTCAATGTCTCTGCTTGGGACTTCTGTGTAACGACCCCGTCGCAGCCGCTGAAATCGGCCGTTATGGAACCCGCCTTGCATGAGCGCAATCTAGGCTCGTGCGGCATCACGCCTTAGCGAGGACGATCGCTCCTACGGGAGCGGGGCGTTACACTGATGACCAATCTGGATCAATATCATCGAGTGGTTGAAAAACTCAACTACTTGGCGGTCATGACTCGTCCGGACATTGCCTTCATCGTAAGTATCGCAAGTAGATTTATGGTTTTTCCACGAGTTCCACACTATCCGGCAGTTCTCAAAATTCTGCGCTATATAGTCCAGAATTTGGAAAAAGAAATTCGGATGAAGAATCATGGACATACTCGTGTTGAGTGCTTTACCGATGCTGACTGGGATACAAGTCTGACGGATAAACGGTATACATCTGGCTACTCGGTATTTATTGGCAGAATATTGCGCCATTGCTCATGGCACAACAGAGGTGTTATATCTGAAACATTTTCTACAAGAGCCGGGAGAAGAAACAATATCTAAAATAACAGATATGTGGTGTGATAACCAGTCTGCTATACATATTGCTACCAATCATGTATTTCATGTAAGGAAGAAGCACATTGAAATCGACATTCACTTTGTCCGTGATGAGTATAAAAAGGGGATGATAAAGTTTCACCACGTGAGAGCAGGTGATCAAATAGCCACTATCTTCATGAAGTCTTTTTTGGGTCCTCGGGTTCAATTTCTGTTTAACAAACTGGACATTATCGACATCTATGCTCCAACTTGAGGGAGGGTGTTAAGTATTAGTAGTATTGGGCTTTAGCCCACATCGAATAGAACAATAGTGGGAGGGGCTCCTATTTATATGTAACTCTCTCATCAATAATAATCATCCCATTTTTCTATTTTACAATCATCTATTGTTTACCAATGTGAAAAAGGATTGTCAATTCCTTTTTTACATCTCAAACGAGCTCCTCGGGTTCCCTTTCATGCTTGGTCATAACAGCACATAGGACAGTCTGACACAGTGAATATCCACAAGATCTGGAATATCCGTCAGATCTCCATTTTCATATTGGAACCATAAAATACTAGTGGCATGTTATTTGGCTCTAGGCTTATGTTCTAGCAATAAAATAAACCTTTTATTTTCTTCATTCTACTTTAATTTTAATGTTTCTTAGCCTCCTATACTAAGTAGGTACTTCAGATGCTTGGACATGTAGACTACTGGTTCGGCTCAATCATGTTCTCTTTCTTATCAGCATTAGCTGCATAACCTTTTTCTTTGGGAGCTACATGAATTATAATTAATGCCATGATTGGGAGACAGTCTGTTCTTGTTATTACATTCTTTTGTCGTTTGATTTAACATTTTGTTAGGCATGCTTGAAGTTTATTTATTTTAGGAACCTCTATTCCTTTTTTCAGGTTGGAACCGAGGATATCAGAGGTGTGGATTTCATAGTATTTGAACAGCCACAGATGACCATAATAAGTGGTCATGTTGATGGAACCAACCTTGAAGTGCTACAACCACATCTCTCTGTGGAAATTAAATCAGCTAGCGACTCATCTAGAATTGAGAGCATCTTTCCTTTGCCTCTCTCTTACTATTTTGAGATACGTGATCTGCCCAAGGGAAAGTACCTTCTGCAGCTCCGTTCTGCACTTCCATCAAATAGTCACATATTTAAATCTGATATTGTGGAGGTTAATTTGGAAAAACAGCCCCAACTTCATGTGGGCCCTCTCAGATATGAAGTTGAGGAACATCATCACAAGCAGGTATGTGGAACTTGTTGGATAACATAATGTAAGATCGTCACTTGAATATTTGTTCTTGTTGTTGTCGTCAAGATCGTGAGCATATTCAAAGTTGTTAATTGATTGTATATTGGCTAACATAATGGAACATTCTTAATTCTTTGACGTAATATAATACAATGCAAGTTTTAAAATAATTATATGTATCATTAGCTACATGAAATTATATAATACATTGCAACTTTTAAAATAATTATATGTATCATTAGCTATATGAAACTAGTACTAAAATCTGCTGATGATTGCATAAGAAATCAACAATCCAATAGCAATTATATGGTTTCTCACATTGCTCCCATCCGAATATACATTACTTATTTTGCAGCGATATATTAAAAGAATATGAGTCCCTTAGAATTCTCCTAGGACTTTGTCAAGTTTGACCTTGCATTAAAGTTACATTAATTAACTTAGGAAACTATTTGTAATGTGAACCTAGGGCATGAAAAAATTGGTAGAACTATCAACTGGACACGCACACAGATATATAGAGACTAGAGAGAATCTATTCTGTATTTATCATCATCATCGTTGCCTTCAAGGATCAGAATGGGATTGGCTTGGAGCACAAGACAATTCCATCGAAGAATTTGACTGAGTTTTATGATCTGATGTCAACTTGACATCAAGCATCTATATTGTTGTCAAATCCTAATATCTATGAGCTTAGCGGGTAGCTACACCTACTATTGACTATGAAGATAACTTGAGTCGGCATCAATTAAAATCACACTGGCTTTAAGTACTATATTAGTCTCTAGCATGAAAGAGTAAGATCAAATTTCTCATCAATTTCACTGCATGTTCTTGATGCTACTAGTCACAGAAATGGTGCAATGACTTGTACTTGGTTTCAGCATGATGCTATTGTTAATTTTTGTGGTGCAGGAACCAACACCAGCTCCATTGTTCCCTCTTATTGTTGGTGTGTCTGTCATTGCTCTCTTCATCAGTATGCCAAGGTGATTATATATATCTCGCCTCATTTTGACCAATCAGTTGAGCCCTTCAATAAACTCTATTAAGTCTTGTTTCTACAGGTTAAAGGACTTCTACGAAATAGTTTCTCACAGTGTCGGACCAGCTCAACAAACATCTTCTACTGCCGCTATTAAGAAAGATGTACGAAAGCCTGTTCTGAGAAAGAGAACATACTAAAAAGGATGGGTCAACTACCATCATCATATACTGCAGCTGTTGAACAAAATTGAGTGAGAAACCCATTTGAGAAAGCCGAACATGTTACAAAGGTTTCCGACATTGTAGTATAGTGGATTTTTTGCACAACTCATCTAGCAATCTCTGTTCACCATTTTTTTGGTGTCTGGGAGACGTAAAATTTTGAACCGCTGGTGGTTGAGAGAACTGATCTTTTTATTTAGCACTTGTGTAATATTTATATTTCTTGAATTTCGCAAAGAACAAGAAAAAAAATCTCTTGGTGGCAGGTCCGTTTTGGTGGCTAGGATGATTCAGATTCTAACTTAAATCTCCAGGTGCTTAGCCATATATATTAAACATTATAGTTGCAAAGTTCTTCATATTGAGCAAATTAATTGTATTGCAGTATAACATCAACTATTGTGCAAAGTTGAAGAAGATTGAAGGATGAATCAACATTTAATTTAATGGGTTACTTTTTTCTCGTCTCAATTGTTTGTCTTCCAAATTGCCACTTCATGCTGATTTATGTTCCCCTAGGATTTTAGTTTTATAAGTAAGCATGTTTTGCGTAACGTGCTCCTAAATCAGCATGAAGTTTCGTCTTAAAACTTTATAGGTTGATAAAGACGTTGCACTGAACCATGGCCGTATGTAACAAAATTAGCTACTTCGATGTAGCATGTGAACAATTGAATCTGTTTGAACTTTGAAGAGTAAAAATAATGATTGACGTGCATAAAGTGACAACATAAATGATCTTGTATAGTTATTTGTCGACCGCATTCATGGGTTATTGTTTGGAACTAGGGTTATGGTAACATGTACTTTAAAGTAGGGGTGAGCATTTACCGAAAAATTTGACCAAATACTGACCGATTGTACCGATGCTCACCACTTCTTTAAAGACGCATGATATGGTACTCCTACTAGAATATGATAATTCATCCATAAATAATACTTGGTACTCCTACTAGCACATTAATAAATATAAATTTTATATTAATAAATGAACATTTTAAGCAATGTTTAAAAATTGGACCGATGATCGAACCTATTTTTTTGGTATAGGTCGAACTGGGGTTCAACCGGAGTCCAAATAGACTTGGTTGGTTTGGTTCAAATATGTAAGATATTCATATTTACTTATTGGTTTGGTTTGTTCTTAGTATGTTGTTTTGGTTTAATTTTACAACTATAAGGACTATCAAAACCAAACCAGGAATCAATGGTCCAAATTTCAAATGATATTTTTTTTTTTGAATTTAAAAACTAATAAAATATTAACAATTGGTCGGTTCAATTGTGAAAATTTGTTGAACCTCGATTTTGAAAAAATCTGACGGTTCTTTAAATGAACCGATTTTAGTCGGACTGGACCAATTTTTTTTGGCATAACAACCGCCGGTCCGGTCCGGTTCTTACAACACTGATTTTACTAAAAAAAATTGGTTTACTTATGGGAGTTTTTATATAAAATGCACATTTGAACATCAAAGTTGAAGTCAACTTCTTCTTTTTTTTAAGTCTGTTTTTATTATTATATAGTACTAGTATATATGCACGTGCCTTATACGTATTTCATAATACTTGAGAAGAGTAAACAACCACCTTTTAAATTTTCTTCTTCTGTACTTAATTACATAACTATCCATATTAAGTTTAATGAACAATTTCAATTAGTAAACATATATGATGGCATTTTCGGGGAAAAAAAACTTCTATGATGAAGCCTACTTTTCACATTATATAATAGTATAGATATATAGTAGTATAGATAATTTACTATTGTATTGACATAACCGGTCCCAAGGATTAGGACAAATTTGATTATATTTGTCCGGCATATGGTTCAAGGTGTTAATTGGGTCGGACAACCAGCAATCCGGTGTTGGCCGGGCCAGTCAACGCTACATCTATTTTCTCCATCAATCCTCTTTCTTAGTTCAATTAATTATGAACTTTTAGAATTGTTTTACAATGCTAGAATGCTACATGTATTTTATTCGGAGTTTGTTATCCAACTTCAACTTTAGTCTTAACATAAATTATTAATATGTCTCATTTATTTGCTAAATATAGAAATGTTTCTGGTTTTCATTATGTTGTTTCTAAAATGGAGCTAAAATATTGGGGTGAAATACCTTTTTTATATTGTTTGACTGCGATTTTCGATCCTAAAATAAATTAGATGGTGTATTTATATTGTTAGACGATTATCATGACAATATAAACGTTGAGGTAGGCAGCTTATGTTGGGGCATTTGTATTCTTGACATGTAGAGAACTTGTTCTCTACATGCTTAGTGAAGTTTTAGTCCAACATCGAAAATGCATCATGTGGTATCTCAACATATATAGGCTTCTATGTATTGTTGGGATGTGCACATGGGTGGTGACCCAAAGGTGGGAACCATGTGGGTGATTTTACTAAGAGGTAAGAATAAGGCTCCATGGTAAGCTTCTAGCTTTTTGCTCTTGAAAAATTTATTTCCATGGGAGCTAAGCCCCATAGGGGCTTAGTGACTCGGACTCGGGGTTCGGGCTCATGAGACGTTTTGTTGGCGTTTTGTTGGCATGATACGTATCTGGTTACGCAAGAGGCACAAATTGCGGCAGAACGTGTCTTTGCATGTTCTGAGCGGTTGCTCCATGTTCGGGGTGATTATTACCACGTCCCTAACATTGTGCTAACCGGGCAGTTGTTGCAGGGGCCTATATAAGGTCTCCTCCTTCTCTCTCACAGTAGGGAACTAATACACAGGTAGTAGACAGAAAGTTTACAAGTGTTTAGAAGCTGTGAGAGAGAAGAGAGGTATTGTACTAGCGTTGAGTTTTGCACGGGAGTTCGTGTTCATCCGAGGAGTCAGAAGAGCAAGAGTGTTCCAAGTTCTCCGACGAACTTGTTGGTTCCTGGAAGCTATTCGTGTGGGACGAATAAAGCTTTGAGCAACGGTGATCATTCACCCCAGCAGGAGTTTTTCCATCTTTCGTCTGTCACCTTCTTCGTTTATCAGAATTCTATTAGCGCACTTTCGGTGAAGTGTTCGCGTTGGTAGAAATCTGTGCACCTTCTGTGAAGTGTTGCATCACCTTCTTCGTTTATCATAATTCTATTAGCGTACCTTCAGTGAAGTGTTTGCGTTGGTAGAAATCTGTGCACCTTCTGTGAAGTATTGCATTAGTGGAATTTCTGTTACGTACCTTCTGTGAAGTGTTACGTAATAACGATTGTTTTTACAATTGTTACGAATTCTCAGTTTTCCATCGAAAAATTGTGCCCCGGCACTAACAGCTTAAAAGTATAGATTAAAGAAAATTTAGATATTTTGATTACTTTTTATATGAAAAAGGAAATTGTATGGACTCGACCCGGTACAACCATACAAGGTAGTACTAGTAGCTCTAGTTTAATGTCTAAGTTATCTCATGCTAAGTATATAAAGGAAGAAAGAAAAAATAACCTTTCCTACGAATTCAAGAATTGTCCATGTATTTAAATTTTTATGATAAAGATGATGATGATTATAAATCATAGTTTTCAATTTTACAATGGTGGAAAAGACACATAAAAATCTTATCTTATACTTTCTTTTTTAGCGCATGATTTTCTAATGGCTCAGTGTACACGGTAGCATCAGAATATTATAGCATCAGAATATTATTTTAGTGCAAATTTAAAAATACTAAGCAAGAAGAGGACCAGAATGTGTCAAATATTTTGGAAGTATGCGTTTGCGTTCAAGATTGGATTCATACCAAAAAGAGGACTCAATACTTAAGAGATGAATGTGCTGATAATAATGAGTTGGACTTTCAGTCTCTTACTATGGACAACCTACTGGAGAAGCAGATGAACAATAAATTGGACAGAAGACCGAAGATGTGAAAATTTTCTTCCAAATTTAATGTAAATACAATTTTTTTACTTTCATTTTTTAAAGTTTATAAAAAAATATTATATCAATTTGCAATTTTAATTAAATTAATATAAAAAAGTATTCACTTCAATTTTTTTTAACCAACCCGTGCCAACCCACGTCCGATCCTAAACCGGCCCGAACCTAGCCCGGTGAGGCTTAGTCCACTCCCCACTTGAATCCGAGCTGGTTCGACTATCAATTGTGCGGTTCGAACCAGTCCGACCTGTTTCTTCTCTGGTCTAAGCCCGACCCAGCCCAATATAGGATCAGATTG
Organism: Iris pallida; assembly: GCA_029216955.1. Classification (NCBI taxonomy): domain Eukaryota; kingdom Viridiplantae; phylum Streptophyta; class Magnoliopsida; order Asparagales; family Iridaceae; genus Iris; species Iris pallida. The sequence goes on along the minus strand of JANAVB010005596.1, from coordinate 13,678,180 downwards.
GTCAACAATGAATCGGTCGGCCCGGGCCTATTAACACCTCACATATAGTGTTATGTCGGATGAAGTACGAAAAACCTCTCCATGGATAGACACATTTTGCAAAATAACACCCGATAGACGTTTCAACAATTAAACTCTCCCGCAATATATATTTTGATCAAAATGCATCATTTCTGTTGACTAACCGTTTATAGTGAACATTAGTGACTATTTTTTTTAAATACCCAAAATACCCCTTCCCTCCCCCCTACCTCCTCCTCCGGCGCCCCCTGCACCAACCTCCTCCCCGCGCACCCCCGCCCCCATTCCTCCCCCCTATACCCCCCCCCCCCACCCCCCCCACACACCACCACTCCTCCTCCATGTGCCCTCACCCATGTTGCGCCGCCGCCGGTATGCCGTGCCGCTACGCCACTGCCTGCTGTCGTCTGAGAATGAGGGAGGTTTGTCGGAGAGAGAGGAAAGGACAGAGAATGGGGGAAAAATTTTCCGTATAGTTATAATCATTATTTTATGCATAATTTAACATCGGTTAACGAAAAAAAAAATCTAATTTAGGGTAAACTGAACCAAAATAAAATTGTTAAAAAAAATTTAAGCTAGAGATTTTTTTTTTCTGCAAGTGTAAGGTGGGGGTGCACTTTACCCGTGTTATGTTTAATTTGTAACCTTTTTTTTTTTTTTCCTTTTTGCTCGTGTCATTGAATGGCTGAATGCCTATGTGTACATATAGTATATAAATCTTGATTATGAATTGCCACTACAAAATTGAAAAGTAATGATAATAAAATAGCAGGTCCGAGTCACTCTGACCAATTCGTACTTTTTGAATTTATGATCATAAGTCATTATATAAACTTAATCACCAATCTTTATAATCAATTATTATATTATTGACAAATTTTGAGTTCTTCACTAGTTTTATCATAATTTAAGGTACACTATTTTTGAAGCAAAAATTTTGTGTTGTAACCAATTTATTTTATCTAGAGATGAGAGAGTACCACTACCAATCTCTACAAAAAAAAATTGATCGAATATCGATTAAAAATATTTCTAAAAAATTGAATTAAAATTATGTATCGATACCGAATTGTTGAACTGATTAAAAAATAGTATAGTGATAACCGTTTGAGTATAGTACAATTTTAAAAACGAAAATTTTCACTGAAAGCATAAAAATTTTATAAAATTACACGTAAAGCACAATATTTTCAATAATTGCATACGGAGCATAAAAACGCCAATCCGAAGAATGTTTTTATTTAAATATAAATTAATTTTGACGTCCGTTAACGAGATAACGAGGAGTCAAAAAAAAAAAAAATGCCAGCATTTTTCCTGAGGGAAACGTCCATCCGAAGGACGTTTTCTGCTTACTTGTCACCCTCGACTGCCGTGCCTGTAACCCTTCGGCTGCCGCACCTGTCAAAAAAAATTATCAAAAAAATTTAAAACCTGAGGGAAACGTCCTTCGGATGAACGTTTTCTGTTTTCCTGTCACCCTCGCCTGCCGGTGAGAAAACACACCGGTGAGTTTCGTTTCTCTAAGTCATCTCTTCCTTACTCTCTCTTTCCCAGTTTTTTGATGTAACAAGTCAAGAATACACAAATTCCAAAGAACAGTCCAACTCTACCCACCCCCACCACACTTTGACCAACATAGTACATCAAACCAACCCCAAGAGTGGGGCCCACGTGTCATTGTAGTGGTGAAACTTTAGGTCAAATAGGACAGGTGAACAAAGCGGACCACTTCTTCTTCTTCCATTTTCTCTTAGGGCCCGTTTGGTAAACCGTATTTAGAGGTGGAATTTGAATTTTTATGGATTTGGAGACAAATCCACGGAATCCTGTGTTTGGTTGGAGATGGATTTGGATATGGAAAGTATGACAAAATCCAAAACTTGAATTTGGTTGGATTTTGGAGAAAATAATAATTATTCTTTAATAATTTCGTTAAAATATTTATTATTTAATAATTTTGTTAAAAATTAGTAAATTAAAAATTAGTTAATCTTTAATAATTTCTTTAGAAATTAGTTAATTAGTTAATTTCGTTATAATCATAATTAATAATTTATTAGTATTATTATAATATTAATTAATAATATTTTATTATTTAGTTAATAATCATAATTTACTAGTATTATTATATTATTACTATAATATTAATTAATAATTTATTAGTATTATTATAATATTAATTAATAATCATACCCTATGTTTACTATTACTAATTAAAAAATTGGTTAATTAGTTAATTTTGTTATAATCATATTAATTATAATATTAATTAATAATGTATTAATAACTATTTTATTATAATCTTAATCAATAATATTTTAATCACAATTAGAATCATATTTTATAATAATTTACTAATCATAATAATATTGATTATAATTACTATTTTTAAAATATTTAATTTATAGTTAATTAAACATTAATTATTAATTGTTACTTAATTATTTATTTATTACTTAATTGATAATTACTTAAATTATAATCGTTAATTAATAATCATTAATTATTAATCGTTAATTATTAATCGTTATTTATTTAATTATTAATAATAATTACTTAATTTATAATCGTTAATTATTAATTATTACTTAATTATTTATTACTTAATTATAATTACTTAATTATTAATTTATAATCGTTAATTATTAATTATTAATTTATTAATTATTAATTATTAGTTATTTAATTTATAATTACTATTATTAATTGTTAATTATTATTTATTTAATTTATAGTTATTAATTATTAATTATTAATCGTTAATTATTAATTATTAATCGTTATTTATTAATCGTTATTTATTTAAAAATTAACTAATCATTAATTATTAATTTTATAATTAATAATAACTAATCGTCAATTATTAATTACTAATCGTTAATTATTAATTTTTAAATAATAATAACTATAATTAATCATAATTAATTAATAGCTTAATTATTGATCATGACTATAATTTAATTATTAATCATAAAACCAAATCCTATGTTTGGTTGGAGTTGGATTTGGAGTTGGATTTGAATAGTAAAATCTATGATTTGGATTTGGAGGATTTCTAAATCCAAATCCAAATAGTAAAATCCGGTTACCAAACAAGCCCTTAGGCCATCTCCAATGGGGATTTCTAAAATTGAGTTCTTATCCTACTTGGCATTGTACTTTAAGGAGATTTTTATCCTAGTTAGAAGGGTTTCTACATAAAAATTGTAGACATACAAAAATGGTCTCCAATGCTTCTCTATTTTTATCTTATGTGTCACATAGTAAAAGGACTAATTTAATAGTATGGGGCTCAATATTAATTGTCATGAGAGAGAGGAGAATTTCTATGAGAGTTTCTACATGTAGAAACCCTCCTAGAAAGTTTCTATCATATATCATTGCCACCTAGGATAGAAATGGTGATAGAAATTACCATTGGAAGAAGTTTTTTCTAAAATGGATTTCTTCCATAGAAATAGGGAAGATAGAAACCCCCATTGGAGATGGTCTTAAAATCTCTCTTCCTGCTCTCATAACAGTCAATTCTTCTCACTCTGTTTCTCTCCTAAACTTCTCCGCCGGAACAGTATACGTCCTCTTCTGAAGAAGAAGCAGAAGCTCTACAATACACTGTAGCCAAATCTAGGGTTTCCGGAAAACTCGGATCCGGCGATGAACTCGTGAAGAAGCGACAGAGCCAGAAGCTTACCGATGGGCAGCGTCCTCGGCAAGGACGGCGGCGGCGGCGGCGGAGGAGGAGTAGGGGGAGGAGCCGCCACGAGCAGAGAGCCGACTGCCACGTGTCTTCTGACAAAACGTCTTTAGGAAGGGCGTTTTTTTTTATACTTTCCTGTGACGGAAGCTAACGGAGCTGATAGGATTTCACAAAAAAATTAATTTTAAAATAAAAACGTCCTTACGAAGGACGTTCTTGTGCTTCAGATACAATAAGTAAAAAATTTGTGCTCTACGTATAATTTCATAGATATTTAATACTTTGTGTAAAAATTTCTGTTATAAAAATACCGAAAATACCCAACCCATTACCCCCAACAAAGAAACAAAAAAACTTCCCAAAACAGGAAAAAAAAAAAAAAAGCAGCAGCAGCAAAAACTGAGCCCACAAGAAATGATACATTGTACGACCAGTCGCGTAACAGGTGAGCCGGCCGTCGTGGGATTCTGCTTTCCCATGACCTGTCCGCTGTGGCTGGGGCCCATAGTGGCGACCGGCCCACGTGCGTCTGCGTGGGCCGGGCCCACGACTGCGGGGGTGGGGCCCGGTCGACGTGACGCGGCGCGAAAGGCAAAATCTAAAATGGAACGAACGCATGTTGTAGTATTGTCCCTGCGTTTCCATCAACGTGTTCATCCTCATCCTGAAGATCTTTAACTTGTGGGCCTCAGCCCATCTGCGCTTAATGGACGGTCTGGATACGTCTTCCTGGGCTTCTGGTCTCCAATCTGTGCCGTTGGATTTCCGATGTTTTGGAATATTCCAAAAATCTAACATCCGTCGATGTCTCATTATTTGGAGATAACTCTCTTTGTAAAATTAAAAGGCGGAAGGTTGAATCCTATACTACACAATTCGTGTGTTTAAGGTTTAAATTGAATTATATTATATATATATGTCATATTAGAGTACTAAAAAAATATTTTGGTGACTTTTGCACTTTAATCAATATAATATATAAAAAAATTATTACGATAATCATGTAAGAACGAAAATAGATTAGGACTAAAATAATTACCTATGTTTCCATGACTTAATAAGTCAATTATTAATAAGTAATTTTTTAGAGTTAATTAATTCTAATATATATATATATTTAATTTTCAAATAAGTTTCCAAGTCATTTTAGGATGTTTCTAATGTATCAAACTAGGGGTGAGCATATAACGATCGGAAATCGAAAACCGAACAGAATCGAACAATACCAAAATATGAAAAATTTCGGTTACAGGTTCGATTTTCGGTTTGGAGATTTAAAATTTTGAAATATCGGTTCGATTTTTTATTCTTGGTCTGAGTAACCAAACCGATTTAGATTTAATAATTTACTAAACTACTCTCAATTTATATATACTAGTATTTTCGCTAACCCTATCTAAGGGTACTTTTTCCTTCCGTTCTCTATAGGCACTTGTCGTCACTTCTTTGTGCTCTCTCTATCATCATTCTATATGTACTAATATTTTTCACAATTTGGAATTGTAATAATTCATAAATGTAACAATGCTAGAGTTTCTGAAGATTTTTTATTTAAATTAGCTCATTTGCTAAAATATAAAGGCTCGACCCATTGGCCTATGAAATCGAACCGATCGAAAATCTAACCGAATTAGTTCGGTTTGGTTTTGTTCGATCTTTATAAAAAATGTTTGATTTTGGTTTTGAGAAATATAGTTTATGACTATTTTGATTTTTATATATTTGGTTCGGCTTGAACCGAATCCAACCGTTGCTCACACCTATATCAAACCTCACTCTAATCCAAGTTTATCAAAATTATGAATTTTTTTTAATTAGCTATTTTTTTGTAGCGAATGCTACATTGAATTTTTTTTTAATTAGCTATTTTTTTGTAGCGAATGCTACATTGATTATTGACAATTATGACAAAAGAAAGAGAGATGCATATATAGAGAGAAAGTAAAACATAAATGTTCAATTTTATCATCCAAAGAATTTTACTCAAAATTAAAGTGTAATGATTAAATCTTATCCATAGATAATTACAACATCAAATATTTTTATTATTATTTATTATCGAGATTAGTTATAACTTATAACATCAATCATGAAATTGTACTTTTTTTGGTTGGTTAGTACATTATTTTCTGTTTTGTTCCCGAACACAATTACCGTAATGGAGATCGGGTAAATAATTCATTATGATGTGGTTCTTATTTGGTATCACAACTTTGCATTGTATACTTGGTATTTCAATTTTGTCTTTAGCCAATGCACCTTGAGGAGTGTAAGAAATTAGAATTGGTTAATAATCGAACGTTTGTTATGGTGGACAAATTTTTTGCCAGACAAAATAGCAAAATTGTAGAAATTATTTGTCCATTCTAAAACTATTTATGTATAGCTAATTTAACTAAAATATGTTATTTTGTAAAAAGAAAAGTTGTTAATTTAGGCAATATTATATAGGCACTGCAAAAATTACTCAGGACTCTCCAGGTATTTGCAAGTTTGTCATCCAAATTTTTTTTTAAAGGGCTGTCTACTATGAGTACATGGTTGTCAAATTTTTTGATAGTCCTACCAATATAGTGGAATGTCAAAATTTTTGAGAGACATACCAATATAAATTTTGATAGCCAAGATAAATCATGGATCCAGTAATGACCGTAGAAAGTCTTCTATGTTGTTAGGATTTAGATTTTTTGCAAACCTGTATCAATTATGTAGTAGGATCTATCAAAAATTGCGAAGTTCATAGTTGGTATTTCCTTAGTAAAAAAAATTTAGTGACAAACTTGCAATACTTTAATACTTGGATAACTCTGAGTAGCTTTTGAAGTGAATTTATAAACTTTTTTAGTTTATTAAGAGGAATAATGCTATTTGTCTCTCCAAATTATTTCTCAAATCATCCCTTTTTGTGTGGCAGTTTGTCACGCCCCAGAACCAGAATACTGGAGAGCGGCGGAATGACTCAGCCAGCTACGTATTACGGGTAGATGAATACCGTATAATACGATCAATGCTGTCTAACCAGACGAGGGGGTGCATACTACATGAAAGTCTTTCTATGGTCATTTCACATCTATTGTCTCAATCATGCAAACAAAAAACAGGAAATAGAGAACATGCAAGATAAAGCAGTAAGGCGTCCCAAACGCTCAGTCAAAATGTTCTTGAGATCTGGCTTTACAAAACATAGCCAGATGGTATAGCAAGGTATACACAATTATTATCAGCTGCAGTCTGACTTTAGTTACAATTATGCAAAAGTAAGTACAAGACGATCCGACCAACATGTCGGTGCCAAACGGCTAAGTATAAAGTAAATGACAAAACGAGCGGTGAAGTAAAGAAACCCACTCGAGTCCTCCTGCGATCATTCCCCTAGTATTGACCATCTTGGAGGTAGAAGTAAGCTGGATCCTCGGGGACCGGCTCTAAATCTGGTCATGCAAAACCAGAGAGGTTAGACCTCTAATAGCAAGTACCACAAGGAAGGACGATATGAAGGATTAAACCAGTAAGTAAGAAAATGTAATAATAGATCTCTGCTTCCCACTAGGATTCACATAACATCACAACACTTCGAACCAACCTCCCAACCAAACAAGGACAGAAGTTGGCCCGTCATGTCCTGACATTCTGATCATCTCAGTTAGGCAACAGAGTAGATACAGTACACAAACAAATCATCTTGAACGGCCAATCAATTCCTACGGCTTGCTATTGTGAGTCTCAAGTTATCCTGAAATACAAAATAGGGATTCCTCAGTTCTTACTATGCGCAAGCAAGGCTAGTCTATCCAGTCAATCAATTGCGCCAATCATGTAGTTAGACGAGTCCCAGCGGGACGCCCGCCGTTATAGCATGTACAAATATAAGCAGATACTGTTCCCTGCCCGTGTGACAGATTTACAGTATCTGTGGGAACCAGCCGGCCCGTCGGGCACTTAATAGTCCCAAGGGGGCTGCCATGTAAGAACTCGAGAATCCATTCTCTCCATGCCATTGTTATTTTATTTGACTTAATGGTCTCTACGTTGAGTGAAGTTCCATGCCGTGAATCATGGTCATTCAATGAGTACTTTCGTACGGAGTACGATATGCGCAACTCTACAACGATACCTGTGCGACTAGGTTGTAGGTCTTACATAGCGTGATGCAACAATCAAATTAACCACGGAATAATCATGCCTTGACCATAAAGTACACATGCCGTCTTTGTAAGATAAATAGATAATTAAATAATAAATAAATAATTTGAAACCTGCATGTGCCTGTATGCCAATATTCGGGATTGGCTAATCGAGTACAATAGTTCATTACATGAACGTGTCTCATTCATTCAATTCAATAAGACGACTAGCCAGTCTCTTAGTTCCAACTAGAAACGCATGATCAATTATTAGTCAATGTCACAATCATTATCAATGGTGACAAGGCATGAAAGTCAATCAATATTACATAGGGTCGGGTCTATAACTCTCAGGGTTAAGTTCTAGTCATACTGGGTATCCATGGATCAATCAGGACACAAGGCGCATTTTACATAACAATCCATTTTAACAAATTTAACATATCATGATTTATCAAGAAATTTACGCAAAAAGGCGTAAGGATATAATAGAAGAATTATCATGCCATCATTAAATGAATAGGTTGAGGAATAAATAAAAACACCCAGGTCAGGAAGTCACGCCAATAAGTCTATGCTAAGGCAAAAAGTCATGCAAGAAGTCTATGCTTAAGACCAACAAGTCACGCTAAGTCTAGCTGGAGTGAGCGTGGAAAATGGGCGTGAACAGTGAGCGTGAAAAGTGATACACGCTGGCAAGCGCGAGCGTGAAAAGTCACGCAAGCAAGCACAGCGTGAGCGTGAAGGAAAAATCCACGCACGCACAAGAGAGCGTGACTAAAAATCTACGCACTCATGGAAGTGTGCGTGACTAAAAATACACGCAGACTCGTGGATGTGTGCGTGACTAAAAATACACGCAGACTCGTGAGAACGTGAGCGTGACTGAAAATACACGCAAACACGTAGAGACGTGTGCGTGACTCAAAATACACGCAGCCACGTAAGAACGTGTGTAGTGCCCCGAAATTTGTGATACGTATTTTATACGTGTTCATATTTCTGACCCGTATTTTTATTTTCTTTGATTAGTTAGTTGTAGTTTATTTTCATATTTAGCATTGTGGTTTAATTGTCATTTATCGTTCATGGATTAATTCTGATTAATGGAGCTTGGTTTATTGAGTATTTCATGGTTCATCATGGCATTACATTGGCTTGGTTTGGTTCGGTTTAGTGGGTTTGGCTTGGTTTGGTTTTATGTGGAGAACCACTCCCACCTACCACCACTCCCACCATAAATATCAATCCCACTCTCTCTCTTCCATTATTACTCATTACTCATTTCTTCTTTTCCATCTTTACTTCTTCAACCACCAGGAGGGAGAGAGAGAGAGAGCTTAGGCAAGTGCAAACTTGCTTCATGATGGATCTCAAGTTTTATTGTTCCATTCTCTTCCTTACTTGATTCTAAGATACTTTAGAACTTGGCATTTTCCGTTTTTATGGTTATATTTTCATAGATCTAAGTTTTAAGTTCCTTCTTGTTTAATTTTCTTGGTTTTGATCTCTAAAAACTTGGTATTTCCAAAAACTAGTGGTTCCATGTTGTAGAGAATTCGATTTCATGCAGTTTTGGCTTTTGTTTCGCTTGATTTCGACTCCGGATGAGGAAGTTATGGCCTTTACAAGTTTTCGGAACTTTCATGGCTGAACTTGCTGTTTGGGGACGATGAACCTCATGCGCCCGGAAGGCCATGCGCCGGGAGGCCATGCGCCGTGAAGTCCCGACAACGCATCCCTTAACGCCGAGCGTGTCATACGCGTAAGTTCCCTACGCGCATGTACTGAAGACGCAACGTGAGTTTCTCATGCGCCGATTTGTGCAGGAATCTCATGCGTCGATTCGTGCAGGAATCTCATGCGCCGATTTGTGCAGGAATCTCATGCGCTGATTCGTGCAGGAATCTCATGCGCCGATTCGTGCAGGAATCTCATGCGCCGATTTGTGCAGGAATCTCATGCGCCGATTCGTGCAGGAATCTCATGCGCCGATTCGTGCAGGAATCCCATGCGCCGGAATTGCTCTATTTTACTGTTTTTGCCTGTTTAAGTTGTTTTGTAGCTAGAATCTTGAAAAACTCAAAACATGAAAGTTGTAGAGTTTCTCCTTGGCTTCAAAAATATATATATATATTAAATATATTATTATTTAATTGTGCAAGTTTCTCTCCTCCTTGATAACTGGCATGACTTGATAGTGACCCGCCGTGGTGCACTCCTGACAAATAGACTTGACCTGATAATTTGACATGATAACTTGGCATGAAAATTCTTGATAGTGACCCGCCGTGGCGCACTCTTGACATGATAAACCTGACATGATACTTCTGGTAAAGCCGTTGCGACGGCTGCCTGACATGATAAGTATGAATGACCTGGACACCGTAGACGATTGTGCTTGTACAAATGAACCCGTCTTGTCTTGCATCATATCTAGGACGGGGACCCCTGAGTACCACGGTCAGGGTTACCCACTGAAATGGACTAAGGCTAATTACTAGAATAATTCAGTAGTTCATGGAGAGACTTTCCCAGTTACCTGTTGCCCCTTTGATCCTGGCCTTATATATATATATATACATGGGATTTGTTGCTATCCGTCGAGATGAGCGCACTTCCAGCCCGCCGTCGAGTGTGGTACCTTAGGACACATGTATCTTACTACAGTGTGTCTGCTATATCATGCTATCTTTTTTTTCTTTTCTTTGCTGGGGTCACTCAGGTAGCAGCAGGCGGGTAACTGGACTTGGAAGAATCTCATTGTATCTTGCTAGTAACTAGGCCTGTGATAACCCTAGTTAGTTAAAGTATCAAGCCGTACTTATTGCTTGGCCGTGAATGATTGAATAGAGTCTAACCCTGTCTATTCTTGCCTCGATCCTGTACAAGATTGTTACATGACATGATTACTTGTGCTTGCTTTAACAATAAAGATTAGAGGACCAGTTCTGTTCAGGCGAAGGGTTACAATCCCGGTCCTTGTTTGGTTTACGGGTTGTAACCTGGCTCCCGGAGCAGTTCTGTGTTCTCTCTTCGTTTATTGTCTTGTTATACCCCATGACATGCTCGACATGCTTTACCTTACTTCGAGATCGTGATTATTTACACTAGCCTTATTGATAAATGGTGGGGATACCAAGTTCCGTTCAGATGAAGAGTTACAACCCCGGTCCTTGTTTGGTTTACGGGTTGTAACTTGGTTATCTGAATAGTCCCATGGTTATCTCATCGTATATCATCCTGTCATGCTTTTCCAATATGTCATATCTTTTATTGATTCTGTACAAGATTGTCTTTCATATTCACCTGTCATGCTTTTCTTAAATTATTGTCTTTTATTTGTAATTATACTCTGGAGCTAATTTGCTGGTTTTAGTTCCTAAGTGAAGCCTCCTTTGTGGCACTTGCTCTTTCTGGGGTCTGACCCAGCTGGTTTTGTATGGCCAGATACCGGAGCAGCAGCAAAGGATCTACCTGTCTTCCAGCCCGATGGTGACCACCAGGCGTAACCAGGGCAATGAGTGGGTTTTATTTTGCTCTCCCACTCCCTTGTAAAATATTCTTTTGAGGCGTTTAGCCGCCGAGCAAGTGTTAGCTCATTTGCAACTTTATTTACTGTCTGCCTACGGGCTGTAATCATGATTGGCAACTCGAGGTTGATCATGTATGACTTAACTCTTGCTAGTCCTTACATTTTGTACGACTAGCTTCATGATCATCTGGATATGTAATGTTTGGGACGCCTTACAATTGTATATTTGGTGATCTGATATCTTGTGATTATTATTAGTTGGTTGAGATTGAGAGAATAGGCTATTTTATGACCTTAGGAGACTGATGGCTTATAGATAAACCCTCATATTTCTAGACAGCCGTGACCGTATAATGAGATGGATTCCATTTCATCATACGTAGCTGGCTATGTCTGCCTCCGCTCTCCAGTATTCTGGTTCTGGGGCGTGACATGGTTTAAGTGGTGGCCCATGCAGGTCTTGTCAATCAAGAAATGTGAGGGTTTACCGGATAGATGTCTCAATCTGTACTCGCCTTTGATCTCCACTCGTATCTTCTTACCTCCTTGGATCCCTGACTTGATAACATGCTTGCATCATTGTTCTATCATGGTCCTTCCTTAATATTTCTGATGTCATTGCTTCAGTGGCATCATTCCTGTTGATCAGCCAGAAGGAGTTCGGCCGGCAGACCAGCAACAACAAGAAGATCAAGATCAGTCCTCAGCAGCCGCCTCCCGAGCCATGCCTTCTGGAGAACCAGTGCCCCTAGTCCAGCCAGTACATCCAGCAGGGTCAGAGGATGGGGTCTTGATAGGGCTCATCCGTGAGTTGCTTGCGTCTCAGGATCGTCGAGGTGATGCCTTGCAGCAAGCAGTACAAGAAGCTATGAGCGGAAGTGGTCCTCGAGGGAATAGTGCGGTCAACAATTTCAAGCGCCTGAACCCTCCCTTCTTCGATGGCAGTGAGGATGCTATTGCTGCAGATGCATGGCTACAGGACATTGAAGTTATCTTGGAGGCAGCCAGGACCCCTGAAGCAGAGAAGGTGGCGGTGGTGCGCCTGCAGTTACTAGATCTAGCCCGCAACTGGTGGGCTATGCAAGCAGCGAGTCTGGGCACGCCTGTTATGTGGGCGGTATTCAGTGATATGTTTCAGACCAAGTACTTCAACGCGGTGGCTAGATATGACCTGCAGGCCAGGTTTAGTAATCTCAGGCAGATGAGTAGGACGGTCGACAGATATACGGCCGAGTTTTCAAGGTTGAGTCGGTTTGCTCCCACCTTGGTGGCAACCGAGCTAGACAGAGCACAGCGATTTCAGCAGGGGTTCTACTTGGAGATCATATTGGCAGTAGAGCAGTTCGAGTACACAACTTTTGATGCCGTCTTGCGAGCAGCGAGGAGGCACGAGTACACTTCCCGAAGGATAGCGGACCGGACCGGAGATCGGAAGCGGTCTCGCGACCAGATGAACCAATCCTCAGCACCGGCCCCAGCAGCTAGGGCCCTGACCATTGGAGCTACGAGGACAGATTCGGTTACCTCCTTGCAGCATTCTGCCCCGATCTACCCCCAGCAGCAAAAGCAGAAGCGGCCTTTTACAACGGGTTGTTCTCATTGCGGAAAGCCCGGGCATGTTGTTACTGAGTGCCGCAGAGCACAGGGATTGTGCTTGGTTTGTGGTTCGCCGGACCACATGATAGGATCTTGTCCGTTCAGAAACAGATCATCGTCGACAGTAACTAGTCCCTCGGTTATGGGACCAGCACCAGAACCAGCTCCAGTTCACCAACCACAGCAGCTTCCGTTCCCAGGTCCATTGCCGTCTCAGGCCCAGGCCTTCCAGCAACAGAGGCCTCAGCAGTTCGCCCTGGCCCAGGCCCAGATCCAGAATTGGCGGAGAGATATCTGTGTCCTATTGTCTTGTTTTCTACCGTCGTCATGTGGAACGCATGTCATGTCTCATGTGTCCTAATTACAACGGTATATCCCGGGCCCGAGCCATGTCCTAGATCATTCGAAAACGGTTATTGGTACCAACCTTTTCGTATGAGGAGAGGCCCGTGTCCCTGTTGACCAAAGAGAGAGACCTCAAGCACAAGACTATCAGTTTAGTTCGTGTTGCTTGAGTTCATCGCTCCTTGGGAGAGTCAAACGTGGGAGTGTGAGGATGATATCCAATCACGTTATCCCAATCGGTTTGGCTCGTGAGGTGTAATATCTTCCTTATGCCTTGCACTTCGATTCCTTGCTTGCATGTATGATTGTATGATTGATTGATTGGTAGCGTAGATTGCTTGCGATAGTATAGCTGTCCCGACATCTCTAGCCTCTTGATTAAATTCTGAGGACGGAATTCTTTTAAGGTGGGTAGGATGTAGTGTCCCGAAATTTGTGATACGTATTTTATACGTGTTCGTATTTCTGACCCGTATTTTTCTTTTCTTTGATTAGTTAGTTGTAGTTTATTTTCATATTTAGCATTGTGATTTAATTGTCATTTATCGTTCATGGATTAATTCTGATTAATGGAGCTTGGTTTATTGAGTATTTCATGGTTCATCATGGCATTGCATTGGCTTGGTTTGGTTCGGTTTAGTGGGTTTGGATTGGTTTGATTTTATGTGGAGAACCACTCCCACCTACCACCACTCCTACCATAAATATCAATCCCACTCTCTCTCTTCCATTATTACTCATTACTCATTTCTTCTTTTCCATCTTTACTTCTTCAACCACCAGGAGGGAGAGAGAGAGAGAGAGCTTAGGCAAGTGCAAACTTGCTTCATGATGGATCTCAAATTTTATTGTTCCATTCTCTTCCTTACTTGATTCTAAGATACTTTAGAACTTTGCATTTTCCGTTTTTATGGTTATATTTTCATAGATCTAAGTTTTAAGTTCCTTCTTGTTTAATTTTCTTGGTTTTGATCTCTAAAAACTTAGTATTTCCAAAAACTAGTGGTTCCATGTTGTAGAGAATTCGATTTCATGCAGTTTTGGTTTTTGTTTCGCTTGATTTCGACTCCGGATGAGGAAGTTATGGCCTTTACAAGTTTTCGGAACTTTCATGGCTGAACTTGCTGTTTGGGGACGATGAACCTCATGCGCCCGGGAGGCCATGCGCCGGGAGGCCATGCGCCGTGAAGTCCCGGCAACGCATCCCTTAACGCCGAGCGTGTCATACGCGTAGGTTCCCTACGCGCATGTACTGAAGACGCAACGTGAGTTTCTCATGCGCCGATTTGTGCAGGAATCTCATGCACCGATTCGTGCAGGAATCTCATGCGCCGATTTGTGCAGGAATCTCATGCGCTGATTCGTGCAGGAATCTCATGCGCCGATTCGTACAGGAATCTCATGCGCCGATTTGTGCAGGAATCTCATGCGCCGATTCGTGCAGGAATCTCATGCGCCGATTCGTGCAGGAATCTCATGCACCGATTTGTACAGGAATCCCATGCGCCGGAATTGCTCTATTTCACTGTTTTTGCCTGTTTAAGTTGTTTTGTAGCTAGAATCTTGAAAAACTCAAAACATGAAAGTTGTAGAGTTTCTCCTTGGCTTCAAGAATATATATATATATTAAATATATTATTATTTAATTGTGCAAATTTCTCTCCTCCTTGATAACTGGCATGACTTGATAGTGACCCGCCGTGATGCACTCCTGACAAATAGACTTGACCTGATAATTTGACATGATAACTTGGCATGAAAATTCTTGATAGTGGCCCGCCGTGGCACACTCTTGACATGATAAACCTGACATGATACTTCTGGTAAAGCCGTTGCGACGGCTGCCTGACATGATAAGTATGAATAACCTGGACACCGTGGACGATTGTGCTTGTACAAATGAACCCGTCTTGTCTTGCATCATGTCTAGGACGGGGACCCCTGAGTACCACGGTCAGGGTTACCCACTGAAATGGACTAAGGCTAATTACTAGAATAATTCAGTAGTTCATGGAGAGACTTTCCCAGTTACCTGTTGCCCCTTTGATCCCGGCCTTATATATATATATATATATATATATATATACATGTGATTTGTTGCTATCCGTCGAGATGAGCGCACTTCCAGCCCGCCGTCGAGTGTGGTACCTTAGGACACATGTATCTTACTACAGTGTGTCTGCTATATCATGCTATCTTTTTTTTCCTTTTCTTTGCTGGGGTCACTCAGGTAGCAGCAGGCGGGTAACTGGACTTGGAAGAATCTCATTGCATCTTGCTAGTAACTAGGCCTGTGATAACCCTAGTTAGTTAAAGTATCAAGTCGTACTTATTGCTTGGCCGTGAATGATTGAATAGAGTCTAACCCTGTCTATTCTTGCCTCGATCCTGTACAAGATTGTTACATGACATGATTACTTGTGCTTGCTTTAACAATAAAGATTAGGGGACCAGTTCTGTTCAGGCGAAGGGTTACAATCCCGGTCCTTGTTTGGTTTACGGTTTGTAACCTGGCTCCCGGAGCAGTTCTGTGTTCTCTCTTCGTTTATTGTCTTGTTATACCCCATGACATGCTCGACATGCTTTACCTTACTTCGAGATCGTGATTATTTACACTAGCCTTATTGATAAATGGTGGGGATACCAAGTTCCGTTCAGATGAAGAGTTACAACCCCGGTCCTTGTTTGGTTTACGGGTTGTAACTTGGTTATCTGAATAGTCCCATGGTTATCTCATCGTATATCATCCTGTCATGCTTTTCCAATATGTCATGTCTTTTATTGATTCTGTACAAGATTGTCTTTCATATTCACCTGTCATGCTTTTCTTAAATTATTGTCTTTTATTTGTAATTATACTCTGGAGCTAATTTGCTGGTTTTAGTTCCTAAGTGAAGCCTCCTTTGTGGCACTTGCTCTTTCTGGGGTCTGACCCAGCTGGTTTTGTATGGCCAGATACCGGAGCAGCAGCAAAGGATCTACCTGTCTTCCAGCCCGATGGTGACCACCAGGCGTAACCAGGACAATGAGTGGGTTTTATTTTGCTCTCCCACTCCCTTGTAAAATATTCTTTTGAGGCGTTTAGCCGCCGAGCAAGTGTTAGCTCGTTTGCAACTTTATTTACTGTCTGCCTACGGGCTGTAATCATGATTGGCAACTCGAGGTTGATCATGTATGACTTAACTCTTGCTAGTCCTTACATTTTGTACGACTAGCTTCATGATCATCTGGATATGTAATGTTTGGGACGCCTTACAATTGTATATTTGGTGATCTGATATCTTGTGATTATTATTAGTTGGTTGAGATTGAGACAATAGGCTATTTTATGACCTTAGGAGACTGATGGCTTGTAGATAAACCCTCATATTTCTAGACAGCCGTGACCGTATGATGAGATGGATTCCATTTCATCATACGTAGCTGGCTATGTCTGCCCCCGCTCTCCAGTATTCTGGTTCTGGGGCGTGACAACGTGTGCGTGACTCAAAATACACGCAGCCACGTAAGAACGTGTGCGTGACCCAGCCTTCGTCCCTAAGCCAGAAGATGAAGTTCCCGGCCAGAAAACACGCTAAGTTGGGAGGTCAAACCCATGAACAACCGAAATACAACAACTTAGATCTAGGAAAAACCAGCCATAGAAATCCAAAATGCTAAGAACTAAACTCTCTTGGAATCACAAGAAGAAGACAAATGAACCATAAAAACATGGTTCTCAAGTAGAAGCAAGTTTTGCACTTGCCTCCTGCTGCTGCTGCTGGTAGGTGGAGAAGTGATGAGAGAAAGAAGAAGAAGTAATGGTGAGGATGAGTAATGAGGAGAGAGAATGGAGAGGGTGGCTTTAAATAGGAAGGTGGTGGTAGGTGGGAGTTAATGGGCCGGGTTGAGGGGGTTCGGCCAAGGCCAACCCGAAAGCAAGCAGGGGGTTAAAAGCAGGAAATAAAATACAGAAGTAAATTGCAGGAAATAAAATGCAGACAATAAATGCAGATAATTAATTAACATGAAATTAAAGAGCAGATAATTAACATGAACTTATAAGAATTTAAATACAGAATAATACATGATAAATACTAAATAAATATACATGAATTGTATATGTATAAAAATACGCATTCTGGGAACGGGGAGTGACACAGTTGATGTGGCATGTTGATATGGCAGCTGATATGACAAATTTAAAATTAACATTAAAATTCAAATATAATATTAATATTAATATTAATATTAAAAATAATATTAATATTAATACTAACATTAACATTTATATTAACATTAACATGAAAAAAAATAAATAATTAATTTTTTAAGTTAAAATTTGTCAAATTATCTGCTATGTTATATAACACATAGGTCAACTGTCACATAAAGCATAAAAAATAGGTACCAAAAACATTACTCTATTAAGAGATGGTGGAGACACAGACACTGGAGGATTTCCCCAGGGGTGGCAGCACACAGTAACCCCCAAATCAGCAGCAAGCTCTTCCGCCCGCCGATCATCGCTCCCTCCCCCCCTTCCTCATTTCGCTCCCCCGAGCAAAACATGGCTTCCGACAGCCGAGGCGGTGGCAGCAGCCGCGCGCAGCAGCAACAGCAGCAGCAGCAGCAGCAGCATCCGTCCATGTCCTCCAACGCGTCCACCACCACCAGCAAGGCCATCGCGCAGTACAGCCTCGACGCCCGCCTCCACGCCGTCTTCGAGCAGTCCGCCCACTCCGGCGGCGCCTTCGAATACTCCCGCTCCCTCTTCAGCCACCGCCGCCCCGACCACAAGAACTCCACCAACACGAATAATAATAATAATAATAATATGGGAATCTCCGGCAGCAGCAGCGAGCAGCAGATCACCGCCTACCTCTCCCGCATCCAGCGCGGCGGCCACATCCAGCCCTGCGGCTGCACCCTCGCCTTCCGCGACACCCCCGACTTCCGCATCCTCGCCTTCTCCCTCAACGCCCCGGAGCTCCTCGACCTCCTCCCCCCAAACTCCGAGTCCGTCGTCCCAAACACCGCCGCCAACAGCAGCAGCGATCCCCCGCCGCTCTCCTTCGGCACCGACGTCCGCTCCCTCTTCACCCCCTCCTCCGCCGCCCTCCTCGAGCGCGCCGCCTCCGCCCGCGACATCGCCCTCTTCAACCCCATCTTCGTCCACTCCCGCTCCCCCTCCCGCCGCCCCTTCTACGCCATCATGCACCGCGTCGACGTCGGCGTCGTCGTCGACCTCGAGCCCGCCCGCTCCGAGGACCCCGCCCTCTCCATCGCCGGCGCCGTCCAGTCCCAGAAGCTCGCCGTCCGCGCCATCTCCCGCCTCCAGGCCCTCCCGGGGGGCGACGTCTCCCTCCTCTGCGACGCCGTCGTCTCCCGCGTCCGCGACCTCACCGGCTACGACCGCGTCATGGTCTACAAGTTCCACGACGACGAGCACGGCGAGGTCGTCGCCGAGAGCCGCCGCGACGGCCTCGAGCCCTACCTCGGCCTCCACTACCCCGCCACCGACATCCCCCAGGCCTCCCGCTTCCTCTTCAAGCAGAACCGCGTCAGGATGATCGCCGACTGCCACGCCGCGCCCGTGCACGTCGTGCAGGACGAGGCCCTCCCCCAGCCCCTCTGCCTCGTCGGCTCCACCCTCCGCGCCCCGCACGGCTGCCACGCGCAGTACATGGCCAACATGGGCTCCACCGCGTCCCTCGCCATGGCCGTCATCATCAACGGCCCCGAATCCTCCTCCTCCTCCTCCTCGCCGTCCTCCTCGAGGAACCCGATGAAGCTGTGGGGGCTCGTCGTCTGCCACCACACCTCCCCGAGGAGCATCCCGTTCCCGCTCCGCTATGCCTGCGAGTTCCTGATGCAGGCGTTTGGCCTGCAGCTCAACATGGAGCTCCAGCTCGCCTCCCAGTTGAACGAGAAGCACATCTTGAGGACGCAGACTCTGTTGTGTGATATGCTGCTGAGGGAATCCCCGACCGGAATAGTCACCCAGAGCCCCAGCATCATGGACCTGGTGAAGTGCGACGGAGCCGCATTGTTCTACCAGGGCAAGTACTACCCCCTCGGGGTCACCCCGAACGAAACCCAGATCAAGGATATAATTGAGTGGCTCTCGGCTAGCCATGGGGACTCGACGGGGCTGAGCACGGACAGCCTCACGGACGCTGGGTACCCCGGTGCCGCCTCTCTCGGGGACGCGGTCTGCGGGATGGCGGTCGCCTACATCACCCCCAAGGACTTCTTGTTCTGGTTCCGGTCGCACACCGGCAAGGAGATCAAGTGGGGAGGTGCGAAGCACCACCCGGAGGACAAGGACGACGGGCAGCGGATGAACCCGAGGTCCTCGTTCAAGGCCTTCCTCGAGGTGGTCAAGAGCAGGAGCCTGCCCTGGGAGAACCCGGAGATGGATGCGATACACTCGCTGCAGCTCATACTTCGCGACTCGTTCAGGGACGTGGTGGCGGGGGAGGGGACCAGCAATTCCAAGGCGCTGGTCGGCGGGCAGTTCGGGGAGATGGAGCTGCAGGGGATGGAAGAGCTCAGCTCGGTTGCAAGGGAGTTGGTCAGGCTTATTGAGACAGCAACGGCGCCCATCTTTGCTGTAGATTCGGATGGGAAGATAAACGGGTGGAATACTAAGATTGCAGAGTCGACGGGGCTCTCGGTCAGCGAAGCCATGGGGAAGTCGTTGGTCCAGGATCTTGTATTTGAGGAGTCGAGAGACGTCGTTGATAATCTTCTCCACCGAGCTCTGAGAGGTATTTTCTACTTAATTCTTAGGGTTCGTAGCGATATCGTAGTTATTCTTTTTTTGTAGGTTATGTAGCAAACTAAGATTAGCGTCGTGCAGGCGAAGAAGATAAGAATATGGAGATCAAGCTTAAGACATTTGGCTCACAGCAGCCTAAGAAAGCAGTTTATGTTGTTGTTAATGCTTGTTCTAGTCGGGATTACACGAACAATATTGTCGGTGCCTGCTTCGTCGGCCAAGATGTTACTGAACAGAAGGTGGTGATGGATAAGTTTGTTAACATACAAGGTGATTATAAGGCCATTGTACATAGCCCTAATCCTTTGATTCCCCCCATCTTTGCTTTGGACGAGAACACTTGTTGCTCCGAGTGGAATACAGCAATGGAGAAGCTTACAGGATGGCCAAGATCGGACATTGTTGGAAAGCTTTTGGTAGGAGAGGTTTTTGGTAGTTGCTGCCGACTCAAAGGCCCAGACGCGCTAACAAAGTTCATGATTGTCCTGCACAATGCAATAGGAGGTCAGGAGACTGACAAGTTTCCATTTGCATTCTTCGACAAGAATGGCAAATATGTACATGCATTGTTGACGGCATATCCGAGAAGTAAAGTGAACGGGGAGATAACGGGAGCATTCTGTTTCTTACAGATAGCTAGCCCTGAATTGCAGCAGGCTCTTGAAATCCAGAGGCAGCAGGAGAAGAAATGCTTTACCAGAATGAAAGAGTTGGCTTACATTTGTCAAGAGATTAAAAACCCTCTCAGCGGTATCCGATTTACTAACTCATTGTTGGAAAGGACAGAGTTAAGTGATGACCAGAAGCAGTTTCTTGAGACCTGTGCTTCTTGTGAGAAGCAAATGTTGAAGATTATAATGGATGCTGGTCTGGAAGGTATTGAGAAAGGGTAAGTTTTTCTTTTGCTCAATGTATTTGTTTCCCTATGGAAAACTGAATTACGAATTAGCTACATGGAAATCATTTTGAGACTAGCATCAAATTCTCCATTATAGTACGAGTTTGACCATTTCTTCAATTTCCATTGGTGCCTTTTTTTTAGTTGTGTGTGAATGAAAGTATCATAATGCAAATTGAACCATCATTTCCCCTTAATTGTACTCTACCTTTATTCAAAGAATGATTTGTAAATGATTTTGATAATGTCATAATTTGTGTGATTTGCTGACACAGAACAATTTGGTGTGTTTTCTATATACACTTCGCATTGTTCCTTGTAGCAGATTTATACATGGAAGTGTGGGAAGTAAAATTCTAAAGGCTATCATCCTTTAACCCCCTATGGCCCTACCTTTGTACATTGAAATTACTATTGGTACAGAGTGGTTACCAACTTGAGAGTGGTGGGAAATATGCAGGACACTTGATGGTCATAGTTTGCTACTTACCGCGAGTTATATAACTTTTCAACGTTTGATATTTATGCCTAAGGAGATGATAATGGTGCAAACGACATGAAAATGGGTATGAATTATTTTCAAAAGGAAAGGCACCTTAGTATCTATCAGTTTCTCAGGATATCTATAAGTGCAAGGAAGTTGCTCATGCATTAGGTTTTATTATTATACATGAGTTCGATGCAAGGATGCATGTGAGGAGCACAATCTTGACATGGACATATTGGTGTCATGGGGCGCATATTTGCTTGCTTGCACAAAGCTTAGGATTATAGCAGCGTAGAAGGTTTGCTTATATGGTTTCAGTGGCTAACTTGTTGAATCAACTAGACAATCGTGGAACCAGTAATAAGTGCATGTATATCTAAAAGTCACACCATTAGATAGAAAACACTCAAAGTCTCAAACAGATGGATTTGAAATAGATCAAGTTTCCTCAACAAGTTTGAAACTGATTATTATGGGCCCTTGGTTATAGATGGTAGTGGTTCTATTTGATAGGGCACAATTAGTTACTATCTCCACTTGTTGTAGACACAGTTTTGCCTACAATGGGAGAAACAAAATGTAAGGCAGATATCATTAGAAACAATTAATTAAGTGATACTTGTGAGGAACAAATTATAAAGCATTCGAGAAACTACTAGTAAACAGGAAAGACCATTCTGAATGAGCATAGATCCAATCCTGTGATAAATTAAATGAAATTGTATTTTTTTTCCATCTTTCATCTCCTCAGAGGAACACTATAGGCGTTTTGTAGCTCGTATTCTAAGGAGAACTCTAGACCACTACCCTAAAACAACTAATTGCGTAATGTGAAAGGCCAAAAAACCCCCACCAAAATGGATCACTTCCTTGAACGTGAAATACTGTCTGGCAACCCCGATGACTGGTCAACTGTCTGACCTGGAGCGGCCTCCTTTACTTTTCAGTCTATTGTTGCTTCTTTGCAATTGGGTTGACCAAGAGCAGGAACTAATTAACTGCTGCACATTTTCTGCTGGTTGAATATCAGTCAGTGGTTTAGCTATGGTATTTCTTTCCTTGAATGCATGAATTGCCGCTGCACAATAATTAGCCTCATGACCTCCCTTTTCCCTCGATCAAAGGAACATTCTCATTTCTTCTGGTGGCTTTATCTCAAACTGTTGAGCGTGTTGGGAGACACCATCAGAAGCTAAAGGTGCATTGGTTACTCATTTAAACTCAGATTTCTGAGTTTAAATGTTAAATGTGACCAAAACTGTTTGGATTGGCACACTAAAAAAACTGGTTTCAGAAACCCATGTCCAAAAACTAATGTTTAAATGTTACTTTCTAAAAACAGGAAAAAGCTACTTTCGGAAATCAACACTCTTTTCTGAGCGAGCGCTCCCCGCGCGCTCTCCCTCGCTCTCTCTCAAAGCACAATTTCTCGGCAAAAAAAGAAGCGGAGACCATGCACTCCATTTCCTCCTCCTTATCAAACACATCCACTCCTCTACCCACTCCGCCCCCTCCCTCTCTGAGATGGCCGGACTCGACCTCGACGACGGTAGAGGGACTCGACCTCGACAACGATGAGGGACTCGATCTCGTCGACGACCAATAAGGACCTCGACGACGGTGCACTCGACTGCGACCTCAACCTTGTTGAGGGGATCAACCTCGACTCGACCTCGATCTGGGACTTGACCTCATCGACGACTGACGACAACCTCGATGACGGTGGACTCGACCTCGACTCAACCGGAAGTGACTCGAGGACATCAATGACATGACGAAGATGAACTCCACCTCGACGAACTTGAAGACGAACTCGAGGACACGTCGATGACCCTGATCGAATTTTTCTAGGATTTTGAAGCTAGGATTAGGATTTTCTCTATGGAGAAAAAGATTAAGGTTAGAGTTTTCTCTAGGGTTAGGGTTTTCTCTTAGGTTTTTATTGTGCCGGACATGAATTGAGTTGAGGACTAATTTTTGGGGGATAGGGACATTTGTTGGGGACACAGAATGAACACATCTTAAAAATTATTTTTTGAAAAGTTTTTACCAAACAAAATTTTAACTCTTTCTTCACAAAACTATTTTTCAAATGAAAGTACCAAACGCAAACTCATAATCTATACATCCAGAAAACAGCTTTATGACATCTTCCCTGAAAACTATTTTCAAAATTTTTTTTTTTCAGAAAACCTATCCAAACGAACCCTAAAGAGCATAGTACTCGACTTTAAGAACGCCCAGGAGCACTCCAGTACAAAGCGATGCAAACATAGTTTCCAAGGATCATCTTTAACATGTAGGGGCAAAAACATGGCGACATTTGAAAGGTGGTAGTGGTGACCGGTGAAGCAAAGACAAGAAGGGTCATAATAATTGGCGAAGGAGGTAGTGACAAAGTTAGTTGATTTGGGGAGCGAGGGATAATGATTTCGATACCTTGAATGTTCAAGAAGCTCTCTTGGTAATCCTGTGTAATAGGCAACTATTAAACAGACTAACAACGAGATGGACAGAAATGGTGGAATACTCGGAAGATACCTCAAACTTGAGTATCTGGTTCTAACTTCTGAGGTGGATGATGACAGTTTTGATTGTCAGTCACATTTGGTGGTACGAGTCGGGATTGTTAACATTATCCAGGGGCGATGATAGGGACTTATCCATAGGAAATAGAGGCAATCATGATTACGAGGATCTACGAGAAGAAAAGGTGGAGAGTCATCATCGGCCGTGGTTTGGAGATAGGAAAGGTGTTTGTGAATTGACAATTGTAGGGAAGGGATAAAGTTTCTTTGGAGGCCTGTGAATTGGTTAGCTTGGTTTCGTTTCTTATCTGCATGCACAAACCATAACCAAAGCCCAAGATAAGTGCTATGGTATGACGTTGGTGTAGGCTGAATTAGTCACACTGACAAATCTTTTTACTGAAACTATTTGCTGAAACTTGCAAGGAAGGATTACAAAGCATTCAATTAAAACAGACAAATCTCTCAAAAAACTTTCTAGACTAACATAAATTCCACTTAATGATAAATTTAATAAACTGTCAAGTTTCTTCTTTCTTCCCTCCATGCAATAACCATGTAGACCTTTCTGTAGCCCCAACTAATATACTTTCTAACCAGAACAGGACTAAACTAATTCCCTAAATTTGCAATCTAGAAAATACGAAAGCCCCCAAAACATCAATCTTAACTGAACTGTACGTGACTTCTGGATCCTCTGTCCAGTTGGTTGCCAGATTGGACACTTGAGCGGTTAGGTTTGTACAAGCTAGAATACGATTTCAGCAGCAGACGTTTACCTGTTTGAAATTTTCTGCTATTTGGATGCCGGTCTGTCATTCAGCTATGGTGTTCCTTTCTTGACTTCCATCACATTTCCATATGTTTGTACTCAATGTCAGATTACTTTTCCCATAACAAGTTAACATGCTGCAGGATGATGTTGTATACAAAAGAGGTCATGAGAGAAACATCATGCTTGGGATGGATTAGTTCATTCCTTGGCCCATCTGCACCTTTTTCTTTCTTTTTAATTTTGTAGTGTTTTTGGGTATTAAGAGTATTGGGCAATTAAGAAACATGTCCAATAAAGTTAGTGTAGCCGAAATGAGAATGCTAAGATGAACGAGTGGTAATACATTAAAGGATATGATAAGAAATGGGAGTATTTGTGGGAAGTTAAAGGTGGCGCCAATTGAGGACAAAATGAGAGAAAATTGACTTAGGGGTTTGGACATCTACAACGCAGAAGATTCTCCCATAATGAGGAGCAATGATATAGTAGTTATTGGAGCCACTAGGACTAGAGGTAGGCCTAGACTAACATGGTTTGAAGTGTTAAAAGGAGAATATGGACCCTGTTAGCATCATAGAGGACATGGCCGAGCCGAATGGAAGAAGAGGATTCAAACAGCCGACCCCAGAAATTTGGGATAAAGGCTTTGTTGTATTGTTGTTGTAGTGCTTCTGGGTAAGAGAAGCTTTATGCAGACAAGCTACAGAAATAATTCAGTTTTTATCTTATCTAAAGAAACATACTCTGAAACTGACATCCAGTCCTGCCATTACCTAGGTATAGCCAATTTTAATGGTGGAATCTGGAAGTTCAAGTCCACTTTCTCATGTTTCCTTGTGTTTTCTTTATTTGTGTAAATTATAGGCTGTCAGGGATTGTTGTCTCGACGATATCGATTTTATGTTGGCCTTCTTGTATAATTATTCTATCTATTCCTATGGTGTCATTCTCAACTAATTGTTAGTCATACTTTTATTCACAATATGTTTTATTCTTTATGTACCTTTCTCTTGTATGTACCTGATTTCTGTTTACCTGCATTTTTACTGAATCATCATCACATTTAAACTGCCAACATATAATATATGCAGTTTAATTACATACCATATCTCCCGCCTACCATGTATTCTAAGTGATCTGCTCCTGTGGCAGGTCTTTGGTGCTTGAAAAGGGTGAATTTCTTCTTGAAACTATTATAAATGCTGTTGTTAGCCAATCGATGATTCCGTTGAGAGAGAGAAGTTTACAACTGATTCGAGATATTCCCGAGGAAGTAAAAGTGATATATGTATATGGTGATCAAGCTAGAATTCAACAAGTTTTGGCTGACTTTTTACTTAACATGGTGAGGTGTGCTCCATCTCCAGATAGTTGGGTAGAGATCCAGGTCAAACCAACTCTGGAGCAGAATTCTGATGGAACAGAAATGATTCTTCTCCAATTCAGGTCTGTTTCTACTATCCCTTCTCTGAAAGGACTAGTCCATATTATAAATAGTATGTGTTGATTTTGGTAACTGCAGGATAGAACACAAATTTTTATATGGCCGCAACACCTTGTACATATGATACCATTGTCTCTTTTCTTGTATAATGTACAACACTTTTTACATTGAAGTCATTGATCTATTACACGCAGTAGTTCATAAAGCAGGAAATATCCAGGAGGCCTTGAACTATTTTTGGACGTGGGAGAATAAGAAGATATAAACTATCTGGAGTATACTATTTGCAATAATGAATATGAATTCATAAAAAGGGGAACTTCTGAAATCAGGCCTTTAAAGTGTACCCAGTTCATACAAGATATATAGCTTTTAAGTGCCTAATAATAGGATGGAGTTTATTAGCAGGCTTTTGAGTATGCTAGCTTTAAAAATTCATGTATTTTATCCTTTCCTCAGGTAGATGTTGTTTGAATCGTACTTGGTCATTACTGAAATTCTACCAAGACGCTTGTGTAAAACGAAATAAAGTAGAAAAAAAGAGCAATAAGTGTGAACCAGTCACATGGTAAGTTCTCCACTTTCCAGTAAATTTGTTACTTTTATGACTGGCATGATATGCCTTTTGATTGGCATATAGTGAATGTTTTGTGTGGATTCCAAGTACGACAACCTGTGTGTTTGTTTAACTTGACCCAATAAACGCTGATCAGTTCCTGTAAATTTTGAGCCAGTAAGCAAACTTGAAATTTACTAGACCAAGGATGGTATTTTTGTTTTCGCCTTCTTTATACTGCGAAATTGATCCTTTAGATAGCTAACAAGTTTCCGACCGTTGGTAACGTCAATCATGTACCTTTGTTCTGAATCTTGGAAATACTTATTGTTCTTTTAATCTACTTCAGTATAGATTTCAACGTTAATAATAAAGTAGATGTTGGGAGTTGTACAGACATAAATTAACATGACTTCCTTGTAAATCATCCTTAATTCTTATGTGTTTGTACGTCTAATTTGTCGAACAATAAGTTTATCAGGACTATCTGATATATTAATACGTTCGAGTAGTCACTGTGATATCAATAGTTTCAAAGATGAGTATCTGAAAGACTTCTGTGTTGTAACACTAGTTGTTGCAGATGTAACTTGACAAATTTTAGTATATCGATTTAATTGTAGTTCAGTTTTGGACGAGATATGCTGAGATGTTGGTCACAAAAACAGAAGTTTGTTTCTTCTGCAATGCTCGTGTTAGCTAGAATTAGTTGATTTCTTTTTTCCCTTTTTGGCAGAATTGTTTGCCCAGGGGAGGGCCTTCCATCTGAGCTGGTCCAAGACATGTTTCACAACTCTCGCTGGGCAACCGAAGAAGGCCTTGGGCTGAGCCTGTGCAGGAGATTACTAAAGCTGATGAATGGGGAGGTCCAATACATCAGGGAGTCGGAGAGATCTTACTTCCTCATCATGATAAAACTCCCTTCTCGAAGAGGTGAAAGTAGAGGGAGTTGAGCTGCTCAAGCGCATATCCTGCTCATCAAACTGACTCCTATACAGCATCAATCGGCAACATCTCAGCCAGATTGCTTCAGTGCTGGACCAAAAGGCTTAATGTGGATAAACTAGCCCCAAAAGTTGCAGGACCGCCCCCAAATAAATAGACAGAAATTCCTCACTGATGATGGGAATTTCATTTTCTAAGATTCCAGTCATAATCAGGTTGAGCTCAGTGTCCTTTCCTTTGTTTTCTGCAAGATCTTGTACATGCTATTACATATTGAACGAAGTTGGCACGCTCGTCATGCTTGGTTTAAATGCAATCCCTGTAATTTGTAATACTGATCATGTCGGTTCGGAGACGGACAGATTTCCAAAGATGTTTTGGTTTGTAAAATGTTGAAAATGAATGTCTGGGGGGTCCAAGAACATGTACCCATCCTGATAAGAGTGATGCTGCTATATGTGTAACGTAGGAATGTCGCAACCAATGAATATGTCTCTGCTTGCAAGATGCTCATTAGTGGTTGCGGCGCATAGTTTAACATAATCTTGTTAATTTAAATGGCTGTACAGTGTTCACAAAGAGTCTACATGCTGCTTGTGTGTCTACTGGCAGTGAATGCTACTGGATAAGCAGCAGAACTGATATGGACTCAGGTGATGCCAAGATGTTCCTTAGGCTCATTGAAATGTTGCGTCCTTGCGGTATTTTTCATATTTTGCATGTCAATTCTATTTAGACCCCGTTTGGTACACTGCACCGTAATCGTAATGTAATCAAATAAATAATACCACAACAACAAGAAGGGGTGGTCGAGCGGTAGCACTGGTAGCAGATGGATGGAGTGGGCACGAGTTCGAATTCAAGTCCAAGTCCGAGCAAAGTAAAAAAATAGGAGGGATCCAGGACATGGATTGTCAATAATAATTTGCATTATCTCAAAAATAGATAAATAAGTGTATTTAGCATGTTTAATTACAGTTCTGAGTTTCAGGGCCGAGAGGTAAAAAAGACGACCAAAATTAGCTTCGGCTAAAACAACCCAACCTCCCGGCCGGTCCTGCATACAATGATATCAATAATAAGAGAAGCAATACAAATCTCCTAAATCCAAGTAATGGACTTATATATTGAAATTGATAACTCATCCAAATCCAATACTTTAATCAATGTATCCTTATGAAAAAATTGATCATATCAAAACGTTTCTGAGGTTGAACCAACTTTGAGTTTGGTAAGTGTTACTATTAGCCTGCGCACTGGGAACTGGACCTACCAATTCGCCAATTGTGAGTTGGCCTGTTTAACCTATAACGTCCATACTTGACAGGTACGAGGGAACCTTCAGAAACTGCAGCCAGCTTGCTTAAACCTCAACTAAGTAAGCAACCCAAGTAAACAAATTATTGAAAAATAATTTAAATTATAATTTGTTATAGATAACATTGTTCCGTGAAATTGAATCTACCCCGCCAAGAAAATGTCTCACACTTTAACCACATAGGTGTTTAGCTATAGTTAGATAATATTAGGTAGTTAAATAATTAGTTAAAATTTATTTAATTTTAATTATGTAAGAATATACATACAGTTTAAATGGCTCATTTTAAGCCGTTTTTGAATCTCTCTATAAAGACGACATACATTGGGTTGAAGTGGAGTCCGGATCTGCTGTCTCCAAACCTATTCGCTTGTGAATTCCGCCAAACCAAAATCAATGAGAGCCACAAGCTAATAGAGGGAGGACAAGTTTGGAAACATCATATCTGGAACCTTGAAGTGACTTACATCCCTATTTTTCAACTTCTAGAATCAGTTTGGATTAGAGATGCGTTTCATCCGAACTCACAACATACTTTTAGGATGGACTTGCCATTCATTTGAAGGCTCAAATCGAAGTTTAAACAGATTAGATTTCAGGGACTTGTATAAAAAAAACACACTCGAGAGTGATATAATCTAAAATTCCAACTAAACCACTCTCCTGATTTTAGTGGGTCAAAGTACAAGAATTGGTCAAAATACTTTGGATCGGTTAAGTCAGTCTGTTGGTCGGTCGGTGGTCAAGGGTCGGTGAAGTCACTTGCACAATAATTAGTAAGGTGCTGTTGGTTTCATAATCAATTGGTCACTTGTTTCAAGAGTTACATGTCAGTTCAGTTGGGTGACTCCTGAATTTTATATTCCAACAACATCTCTTTTCCTATAAAAATGTGACTTCCATAGTTTTTTTTACCACATTTTTATAGGAGATAAAATATAATTGGAATACGAAAGTTGGGGACACCAGATTTGCTCTGGTTGCGTCTTCCTAATCCAAGTGGCAGCATAATAGATATATCAGGTATGGTTGGATGAGTTCGAACAGCCACGAAGTCATGGGTGCGTTTATAGGAAAAAAAAATAATGATGTTTTTTGAACCGTAAGGACGGCTCGTGCTGACGTGGTGCCCTCCATTGGAGGGGTGGGCCCCGAGTAGCAGGGGATAGGTCGGAGCCAATGGAGGACCACGATCCATCTGCTCGTTCCGTCTACGTGGTTGGAAAAAGAAAAAAAAAAAGGCCCACCAAAGAAGGATTTCAGACAGTATATAGAATGCGGAAACCTATAATATTTATAAATATATATATATTTTTTATTTTTTGAGGTGTCCGACATAACATACGAAAATTTGTGTATACTGCATGCATATCTTTTGGACACATTGTCCTCAATTTTCACACACAAACATTCTATGTCTCTTCCGCAGTTTGATTTTGTGACTGTCCGTCTAACCAGGAAGATTATACACCTCTCCCTGGTGACTACAAGAGCCAAATAAGTTGGTGAAACCTATAATATTAGATTTTGACGGACGATGATTACAAAAGCTTCTGTTGAAGCTTTCTTAAAGGAGTTGATAATTTAATAGACGAGCCTGCAGTGATTTTAAAACTCTTTGAATCTCGTGACAGCTATATGTGAGTCAACTTGAAATGCCAACGACAACAATGAACAAAATATATATGTTCAACATTAACAAAAGACGTACTATTACCTTTGCTTCTTCAATCAAAATTAGGGATCAAAGGAAATGCATGCCTATTAGCAGCTGTTTGGATAAGACAAATGAGAAGGAGGTGAGGAAGTTCAAATATATATTGTATATATATGTATAATATATATGAACGTTTTATGCACTTTTTTGTCTTCACATTTTTTTTTAAATGTGTTTGGATTTAAAAAAAAAGGGTAAGAGAATGAAGGACGTGGGAAATTGCACTATAAAACTAGCAAACAAATTAAACTAGATTGATATTTAAGTATTGTTAATGACAGTTAAGTTAACTATTTAAATTTGTTAGTCCCGGGACTTGATCAAAGATGGTAAACTCGATGTCGAGATCAGAGGTTCAACAAACGTTCACCTTCTGATTATTCTCGAGATCCAAGAGGAACTCTATAATATGAATCTGATTACAAAAACAACAATAATCAGAAAGTAAATCTCACGTTCTTCCTTGCAATCGCAGTTGCAGACGGACAGAACTGAGTTATAACTCAGATGAAGGAGAAGAAGAAAGAAGAAAGAAGAAGAGGAAGAAGAAAGAACAAAATTTGAGACTTGAACGGGCTTCCTGGACTTTACAGACTCCCTTAACTCTCTTCTTGGTGCATCTTTCAAAGGAGGCCAAGGGGCTCTATTTATAGAGTGGAGTTGAGACTTCACCTCTTCTCCTATCCGATGTGGGACTAAAATACCAATACTCAAAAATAGAGTTTGATATTTTAGATCATCCCACAATCAGCATAGAAGTGTGCCAGTCCACGCCTACCCCCCGAACACTCCCGTGCATGCACGAGACATCCTGGAGTCCGTGTCCGAGTCCGAGTCCGCACAACAAAAATCAACTTGCATCCTTGTTGGATTTAATCCTTTTTTCTTCTAGAAAAATACTCCCACATGGCACAAACTTGTGCCCCACTACACCTCATGTGCACACCTCAACACAAGCAATGCATTATATTGAGATACTCACCATTTGGTGTAGCCAATGTGGGACTATCTTTTCTAGTCCAAAGACAAAAATACCAACAAAATTAATAGTTGATATCGATAGATTAATTTCGTTAATAACTACAATAGTTATTAAATAAAATTGATAATTATCAATTATTAGTTACATTTTTTTCCTCTACTAGTTAGTTATCTCAACTACTTAATATTATAAGTTATTCTTTTGGGTTTACTGTTCTTAACTTTCACCAATTTAAATGGAAGGAATAATACATCTATGTGATTTAATCCAACCCGCAATTAACTATCTAATATCAAAAACAATTATTGTCGTGAAGGGTAATTTTTTGTTAATAATTCCATTAATAAAGGCTAATTCTAAGGGCACACCACATTTTGTTAGGGACTAGCCCAAATTTTTTTAGCAAGTAGGACTGCCAACAAGTTGACAGTCCTCACATAAAGTAGGTCGACTGTCATTATGTTAGGACTCCCAACAAGTTGGCAGTCCTAACATAAAGTAGCACTGCCAATTTAGTTGTAATCCTAACATAAAGTAGGACTGCAAACTTAGTTACAGTCCTAATTTTAAAGGCGTCTTCTTATTCGAAACAATGTCTCGACTACATTGGCCGACGACGACGATGCGGCCACATACACGCTCGCCTCCCCGGCGGCGACCATCTCAACGCGGTGGCCACCGCCAGGCCCACCAGGCCCCAACTCCGCCGCGCCGACGCGCAGATGGACCGGATCTGTCTGGCCGCCATGGGGGCGTACGCCTTGTAGCGGAGCTCCACCATGCGCTTCCCCTCGAAGGTGTTGCACGTGGTCCCCCCAAACATCGTGATGGCTCCGACCGAGGTCGATTTTCTTCCGCGCGCGTCCGCCGGCGGCCACATCCAGAGAAACTAATTTTTTGGGGTGGGCTAGTCCCGAGTAAATTTTGCTTTTCCCCAGTAAAAGTTCTACTTTCATGGAGTTGTCCCCTAGTAATAGCTAGCCCATAGCAAAATTTGGTGTGCCCTTAGAATTAGGCTAATTCTAAGGACACATAACATTTTACTAGGGGCTAGCCCTTACTAGGGGACAGCCCATGAAAGTGAAACTTTTACCGGGGACATCTCAAATTTTACTTGGGGCTAGCCCACCCCCAAAAATTAGGGTTTTTCAACAGGACGCGCGCGGGAGAGGCACTGCCGGCGCGATGGCTTGGCGGAGGAAGAGGGCTTGCCAGGCCGGTGGACGCGCGCGGGAAAGGCGCTGGCGGCGATGGCTTGGCGGAGGCGGAGGGCCGCTGGCGGACGCGCGCAGGAGAGGCGCTGCCGGCGGCCCCGTGCGCTCCGGCCTCTCGCGGGAGAGGCGCGGCGCTCTCCGCCACCGGCTTCATCGAGAGGAGAGGAGAGGAGCCTGGAGGGGATCGACCTCGGATGGCCGGGGCGAGACCGAAGCGCACGGGGGAGGGTGTCCATTGGAGGGTCCACTGCCATCGAGCTCCGCTGCGTCTTCGTCGATGCAGGACTGCAACTAAGTTGGCAGTCCTACCTATGTTAAGACTGTCAACTTGCTAAAAAAAGTTGGACTAGCCCCAAGTAACGAATGAGGATGACAAACTTATAAATTTTTTGAAAAAAATTGAAATAGCCCTTAGCAAATTGTAATGTACGCTTAGAATTAGCCTTAATAAGGTTGGACATCCTGCCTACGTGACTCGTTGAATTTTCAACCTCATCTTATCAACATAAAATAAAAAATATATTAAAAAAACAATAAGAAAGAAGTAGCAAACTGTACGCATCGATGACATATTGGCCCCCCACACACCATCCCACCACCGCGAATAAAAACCAACCTACTCCCTCTTCCTCAAGATCCACACCTGCAAACCCCGATAACCCGATAAGGATCCGACAACCCGCAAAAAATGGACTCCTCCGACCAAGAGCTGATCCTCGTCGAGCGCGAGCCGACCGGCGTCGCGGTGGTCACCATAAACCGGCCCGGGTCCCTCAACTCGCTGACCCGGCCCATGATCGTCCGCCTGGCCCGGGCCTTCGGGTCCCTGGACCGGGACGAGTCGGTCGGGGCCATCGTCGTCGCCGGGAGGGGGAGGGCGTTCTGCTCCGGCGTGGACCTCACGGCGGCGGAGTCGGTGTTCAAGGCCGACGTGAGGGACGAGGAGACGGACCCGGTCTGCCAGATGGGCCGGTGCAGGAAGCCCATCGTCGGGGCGGTGGCCGGGTTCGCGGTCACGGCCGGGTTCGAGATCGCGCTGGCGTGCGACATACTCGTGGCCGGGAGGGACGCCAAGTTCATCGATACTCATTGCAGGTGTGATGCACAATTTGCAGTTTACTTACTTTGGAGTTTTAGGGTTTTATTTTATGCAATTAGAAATTTGTTTGAAAGATTTAAAAAAAAAAAACGACTTCAATGTAAATATCTATATGTTTGTTGTCCTTTTATAGGTAAAACATGTTCGCACTTCTGTGTTTAATGCGTTATGCTAGCAAACTGCGCGCATGGATAAAGTTCATGGAATTGAACTTCTGATAAATACACTATATAATGATAGCTGAAGGTTCTTACATGAAAATGGGCCTATGTTCTTATAAGGAAATGCAGCACACAGTACAATGCATCGACACGACGACACTGATTTTGGTGTGTCCAGTGTATTTTGGAGCATCTTTGTCGTTTCGTTTCAGTGCCACGATATGAATATTAAACTAATATGGAGTGTCTGTGCTTCCATGCGCCACGATATGTAAACTAATTTGGAGTGTCCGTTCTTCCATGGAATGGGACAATAGTTTTTTGTTTTGGACTCCATAATAGTTGCTTGAGATGTAAATATTAAGTACGCTTAATTTCAACTTGATACCCTCAACTATTACAGTTTTTCAACAAGATATCCTAAATTTTATATGCATCAACTTGATATCCTGAAAGAAGACAAAATTACCCTCGTCCATCCCCCCCCCCCTCCCCCCGGCTGCCCCACCTCCCTCCTTTCTCTCCACGCGTGCTACTCCTTTCTCTCCACGCGTGCTGCTGTTGCTGCCTCCACCGTCGATGTTGCCGCCGTTACAGTGTGTGCGCAGAGAGAGATTTTGGGGGGGGGGGGGGGGGTGGGGGTTAGTTTCGTCCTTTTTTCGTTTGGGTATAAATTTGAAAATATTCAATAGTTGATGTTATCAAGTTATCGAGTAAAAAAGTTTCAGATATCAAGTTAAAAAACTGGAATAGTTGAGGGTATCAAGTTGAAATTTAGCATATTAAGTATTTAGTGATAGCTGTGTACGAAGTAAGCTCGAAATGTTGAGTTTGGCTGTGAAGTTTGTGGAAATACTCATAAATAGAGATGTTAATGCCCACCAATATTATGAGTGAAACCGGTGAAACCTAACATGTTAAGCTTGTCTTCCTTAAAAGTACTAGTCACGTGCACGTGTTCTTTACCCAAGTAATTTTCGTCAAGAATCTCTTATTTTAGGCAATATGATTAATACAAAAAAATTCCTCTGATATTGTTGAAAAATTCATTAGAAATTTAAATTATATTAAAATAGTTTAAATATGATTTGAATATATTTAATTATGATTTGTTAGGTATGGTTTTAGAACTTTGAATATATATTTAGTTAGATAATATTAAAATAATTTAAATATGATTTGAATATATTTTAATTATGATAGTCAAAGACGTGCCTTACAACAAGGCACAACAGTTGTGCCTCGCATCTCATTATGCGAGACGCCTTTCTACGGGCACACCTAAGACGTGCCTTTCAGTAAGGCGCAACCAAAAAAATGTGCGTCTTTTCTGTGTATGTGTGTGTGTGTTTTTTTTTTAATTTGATATGTGGAAATAGCTCTCACCTTATATAAGTGTGGGAGGAAGGTAGCCCTTTTTACTGTTGCAAAAGTTGGCTACAATTGAATTGTAAAAACTAAAAATTACTAAAAGCGTGGTAGGAAGAATACAAATTCTTGTTAGTTCTGTTGACTGCTATTGTTGATCCGCCAGTTCACTTGGTTGTGATTTAACATGTTTTGTTGATTTTAATATGTTATTTGGTTTTTTTTTATTTTTTTTTATGTATAGTTTTTTTATTTTTTATTTTGTGTCTCGTTTCGCTCGGACGCATGCCTTGACTACCTTGATTTTCATTAAGATTTGTTATAGATATGTTTTTTTTGGACTTTTGATATATGTCTAGTTTGATAAACTAGGTAGTTTCATGATATTAGGATTTTAGGATTTCATACACGTTTGTTAAGATCTAGGAATTAATTAGGATTTGTTAGATATGTTTTAAGGCTTCGGATATATGTTTAGTTATATGATACCATGTAGTTTGATAATACCATGATTTTAGGATTTTATACACATTTGTTAAGGTCTAGGAGTTGAGTAGGATTTATTCTTTTTTCCCTTAATTACACAATTGTATACATACGGTTTAGACAGCTCATTTGAGCCATTTTGAAGCGTCTTTATAATAATAGAGATTAAATGCTCAAAGAGCAAACTTTCTTAGTGACATGAATACCCAATCGGAAAATGCAGCATGAAGTACACTGGCGTAAGTATGACAAAACACCAGAGTCAGGGATGCACAAAAGCAAAGTTGCATGATAGCGAGGTTCTCAAATTGCAGTAGCTAAGATGATCAAATTGCAGTAGCTAAAGCAATTTTCACTGATAAAGCAGATGAATTTGGAGTTACTTCCTGCAGCTGCAACCATATCTTCAGAGGCAAGAAGGTATTCGTCGCGGTAATTTGGCAATAGGCCCGATGCAGTCGCCAACTCAGTGAATAGATCAGATAGCTAATGAAGAAATTCAACCTCGTATAGACCAACTTTAGCATCAATAAATTCCAATGTATACTTGAAATTGCAGCTTCTGCAACTCTTGGAGACTATTGTTATTTAATCCTGACTAATAATTCAGGTTTGGGATATTTCCTTCGTGGGGCCTCTCTCAAAAGCTCTCCCGTGTCATAGGAGTAAGCCGGGCACGAGAAGTGTCGCTCACCTGTATGCCTATAACTGCAGAGATGGCCGAAAAATGGGGGCTTGTCAACCATGTCGTAGACAGTGGAGACGTGTTGAAGAAAGCCAAAGAGGTTGCCGAGGCCATTTTAAGAAACAACAAGGACATGGTTTTGAGGTACAAGTCTGTTATAAATGATGGCTTCAAATTGGACCTCGGACGTGCTCTTGCACTCGAAAAGGTCTGTTTTCTCCTAAACTTTTGCTTTTAGCCATCTCCAATGGGGATTTCTAAAATTGAGTTTCTATCCTACTTGTCATTGTTACTTTAAGGAAATTTCTATCCTAGTTGATAGAGTTTCTAAATAAAAATTGCGCACACAAAAAAACACTCTCCAATGGTTCTCCATTTCTATCATACGTGGCAACAAATAAAAGGATCAATCTAATGACGTGGAGCCCAGTATTAATTGGTATGAGAGTTGAGGAATTTCTATGAGAGTTTCTACAGATAGAAACCCTCATATAAACTCTCATCAGTCCATCCTACATCGCCGCCACAACATTTGATAGAAACCACTATTGGGAGAAGTTTTTTCTAAATTGGATTTCTGCCATAGAAATAGGGGAGATAGAAACCCCCATCGGAGATGGCCTAAGTCGAGGCTCATACAACTATCAGATACTTGTGCTTTTGTCGAATTACACATTGGTTTTAAGCTTCTACCTTTATCTTGCAGGAGAGAGCTCACAGCTTTTATGATGGCATGACCAAGGAGCAATTCGCGCAAATGCAGAAATTTATAGCAGGTCGCAGTTCAAGGCCCTCTTCCAAGTTGTAGACGATCTGGAACGGAAAGTTCAGAAAAACTTGCATCGTTCTACTAAAAATAATCCAGTAATTTCTGTATGTTGCATACACGCTTGTCGAATTATCAACTAATTTGAGAAACTTTATGCCCACTTCCCTGATCTTGTGGTTTCCCTCTGTCATGCCGACTGACATGGAAAATATTTAGCAACATCCTGTATATAAGATGAAAATAAAAATAATATGCTATAAGTAATTACGTTTGCAATGCAGAGACCATCAGAAAGAAAAGAAAGTGATTGTACTGAATTCTGTCGTCAGATTGTTACTATAGATTGTGCTGTACGTTGTTCTGTTAGAACTGAGACGTCGTTCTGTTTGAATTGAGAGGATGGGTTAAATTGGTTTAATGATCACTTGGATGATGGATTTTTTTTTCCTAGTGTTCGTGGCCTCCATAATAAAGGTGATTTTTCTGTGTCGTGATTGCATGCTGATGTGAAGTTCTGTTGCTCTATCTGCAAAAAGGTGATAATTTTCTTATTTTGTATCCGGAAGATTCACAATGTTCATTACTTCTGTGAACATTAGGTAGTTTGTGTAGTATTTATATTCCGAAGAAATAATGTCGATAAAAGTCTTTCGTCGCTCATCACTTGTGCACTTCATTTTGATTTGTCGAGTGAATGTTTCTCTGCGAGTCATCGTTAACTTTATTTCCATCTCAGGTCTGTGATTGAGTGCAAGCAATTGTTCAGCTATCCGTGACTGTGATTGCAGACATTTTTTTGTAGGCATGATTCTGGCGATTAGAGCATCAATAGTAAGGCTCATCCAATTTTTAGATTCTATATTCAGAATGGAGCTCATTTTGTAGACGACGGTCATTTTTCTCACCGGGAGTGGCCATTTTTCTCACCAGGAGTGGCCTGCTAAAATTGGTTCGTCTCGGCTAAATTTGTGTTTCGCAGAACTAAAATTGGTGTTCCTCACTACTTGACTCAGATAACTAGATTTCAAAATGAAGATGTATTCAAAGGTTTAGGCATTTGAAATTTTCAGCCACTGGCAAAAACACAGAAAAATTTGAAACCCAGGCATATTTTCTTTGCAGTTTCAGGTTGGGCAAGATGCCGATAGAAATTCTGCGTTTGATGGAACTGGAATCTGACTATATATGTTTGTTCCATGTAAACTATGAAACACATAAAAATCAGACTGGAGATCGACCCGGTTAGGACACTGAACCGGTCCAACCAGTGGATTAATCCGGATTGAACGGGTTATATATACTTATAATCTTACATTGAATATATTACATAGTAAATAGAAGTTGTGCATGTTTACTGTAGTATAGTTAAAAGATAAACATATTATCTTTGATTCCATGTAAAGTACAAAATAAAAGTCATGTCATAGTCAAACTGGTTTAAAATTCAACTAGTTCAGACGGTTCGATGGCCTGACAAGACGGGTCAACCGGTTTGACCGAATTTTTGGGGGGGAAAAATAGTTGGTCGGTGTTAAACTAGTCCGAAATCTAGCAGTTGACTGGTTCAATCAGTCGAACTTGTCCGATTTTTAAAACACCATCGATAATAAATTCCAAAGAAGGATATATATATATATATATATATATATATATATATATATATATATATATATATATATATATATATATATATATATAATGAGGCTTCAAAACGGTTCAAAACTGAGCCGTCTAAGCCGTGTATATCATCAATCATTTCTTCTTCTTTTTTAAAAAATAAAATTTCAAAATTAAGTACCTTTTTCTTATTTTCTATGTGGGAAACCGAACCCTTTCTCCTCATGTAAAAAAATTAAAAATCACCGGATACTAGAATATATTTAAAATTAAAATTATGTTTAAACTAACTACATAACATTATCTAATCAAACACATATTCAAATTTTTTTTAAAAAATCATAACAAATTATATTAAAATATTCTAATATAATTTAAATTTTTATATACTTTATTAATACTATCATTATTTTTTTATACGTACAACGTACGTGAACGTGACTAGTATATATACACAAACGTGTCATTCGAAGGAAGTGGGATAAGTCTGATGTACTTGAGGTGTTTGAGTAGGACTGCTGTTATAAGCTCCTCTCATGTACCTTGTTCAGTTTAAATAAGAAGAACCATTTGCTTCAAAAAAAAAAGTATATATATATATATATATATATATATATATATATATATATATATATATATATATATATATATATATATATATATATATATATATGGGAAAACTTGATGGTAAAATTTTTGAATTCCAAAAATACCCTTACATGTCTATATTAATTAAAAATGGTTCATTAATTTTAATAAGGACAACTTAATAATTATGAAGACTACCCCTTAATCTTCCTAAAGAGGTATCCTAAATTAACTAAAAGAATATTAAAATACGTGCAAGGCACGTGCATATATATATATATATATATATATATATATATATATATATATATATAATATATATAATAAGAAAACTTAGATGGTGATATATATATATATATATATATATATATATATATATATATATATATATATATATATATATATATATATATATATATATATATCACCATCTAAGTTTTCTTATTATATAGTAGAAAAAAAAAATATATAAATAAGAAAACTTAGATGGTGATATATATATATATATATATATAATATATATATATATATATATATATATATATATATATATATATCACCATCTAAGTTTTCTTATTATATAGTAGAATATATATATATATATATATATATATATATATATATATATATATATATATATATATATATATATATATATATATTTAGTAGAATATATATATATATATATATATATATATATATATATATTCTACTAAATATATATATATTTAGTAGAATATATATATATATATATATATATATATATATATATATATATATATATATATATATATATATATATATATCACCATCTAAGTTTTCTTATTATATAGTATATATATATATATATATATATATATATATAATAAGAAAACTTAGATGGTGATATATATATATATATATATATATATATATATATATATATATATATATATATATATATATATATATATATATATATATATATTCTACTATATAATATGAAAACTTAGATGGTGAAACTTTTGAATTCCAAAAATATCCTTACATACTTATACTAATTAAAAATAGTTCATCTATTCTTCTATTCTACTATATAATATGAAAACTTAGATGGTGAAACTTTTGAATTCCAAAAATATCCTTACATACTTATACTAATTAAAAATAGTTCATCTATTCTACTATATAATATGAAAACTTAGATGGTAAAATTTTTGAATTCCAAAAATATCCTTACATACTTATACTAATTAAAAATAGTTCATTAATTTTAATAAGGACAACTTAGTAATTAGGAAGACTACCCTTTGGTCTTCCTAAATAGTCTTCCTAAACTAATTAATAAATGTTAAAATACGTGCAAGGCACGTGCACATATGCTAGTATATATAATAAGAAAACTTAGATGGTGAAACTTTTGAATTCCGAAAATACCCTTACATACTTATACTAATTAAAAATATTTTATTAATTTTAATAAGGACAACTTAGTAATTAGGAAGACTACCCTTTGGTCTTCCTAAAAAGTCTTCCTAAACTAATTAAGAAATGTTAAAATACGTGCAAGGCACGTGCACATATGCTAGTATATATATATATATATATATATATATATATATATATATATATATATATATATATATAGATAGATAGATAGATAGATAGAGAGAGAGAGAGAGAGAGAGAGAGAGAGAATTTTTAGTTACTGCAGAAAAAATGGTTGACAAAGTAAAAAAATGGTTGACAAAGTACGTGCAGAATGTTAATCCTAAATTAATCATACCTGGCCGATTAAGAGCGAGCAAGTCCATTTGAATTTATTAAATCAACGCGAGTTGGTTCAAGCGCACCATTTGAATGACCCAAATAACTTTTTGAAAATAAGCATTTGAACAGACTTCCATAATCTAAACGGACCCCTAATTGAATTTTCGTAATACAATTAGGTAATTCGATTCTTAACATGTTGTGATTTTTTTTAGGTGTCTGGCACTTTGATGTCTTTTGGGCCCACACATTCTTGCATGTCTTTTGGGTCTATTATTCTCAATTTTTACACACCCACACCTCGTCCGCTCCATGGGCAGATTTAAATTATGGGGAGGTAGTGATGTTATATATAGAAATTCTTAAAATTGTCATCTTAATTAAACTTCAATAGAAAAAACAAAAATGAGCAAAAAGAAGAAGAAGTCAATATTAAAAAATATTTGTCCATATTGACAATATGCAAAAACATTTAACAAAGATGCGGCTCAAATTCATGCTCTCTTATATAGAAGTCCAAAGTACAACCACTAAGTTACTTTACTAATTTTATATTGGGAAGTCAAACTAGTATATATTTAATTAAAAAATACACAAAAATTTCTATTTAGTAATCGACATTTTGAAAAAGAAAAATGTGTGTGTGTGTGTGTGGTGTGTGGGGGGGGGGGGGGGGGGGGGGGGGGGGGGGGGGGGGGGGAGGAGAGAGGGAAGGGGGGGGGGGGGGGGGCCCTCTATAAATCCGGCCCTACCAATATCAGACATAAGGTTCCAAATAACTATCTAATATCAGAAAGTGCAGAAGAAAGAAGAGGAAATTAAGCACACATAAGGATGCAAACTGTGAGACTCCTTTCCCAATATCCGTATTTTTATACATATATTCGTATGCTGGTCATGTATTGTATATTTTCATGCTGAAGTACTGATAATGTATCTTGTACTAGTTTGCCACGTGTACCCTCACTACTAAAATAAGGCAAATTAGCGACGTCATTATACGTCGCTAATAATGGAAAATACGTCGCTAATCGTAATTAGTGTCGACTTTAGGGATGGAATGAAGATCGCTTTTAAGCTAGTCGCAGATGGTACATTCGTCGCCCTACGTCGCTGTTTGCGACGTGACAGCCGTGTCGCTGGGTCGTCGCCAATTTAGCGACGGAGAGCGACGACAACATGACGTCGCAAAAGTAGCGACGTAGGGCGACTACCTAGCGACGTTGAGTTCTATTTACGTGATGACGTGGCATCCCTGCCACGTCAGCAAGGGTAGCGACGTACAGCGACGTACCGACGCTAATTAGCGACATCCCCATACATCGCTAAGACGTCGCTATCCATCGCAGAATGCTGAAAAAAAATTTAAAAAATATAATGTGTATTTTGTTATGCTGTGTGTCTGTGTTTACAGTGTGTGTGGAGTGCAGTGTTCGAACCATCGACAGTTTCGCTTACTGTTCTATGTTTTTATCTTGGATAAAAAGAGCAACAGTTCAGGGTGCACTTCTCAGAGCTTCC
Source organism: Iris pallida (assembly GCA_029216955.1). Taxonomy (NCBI): domain Eukaryota; kingdom Viridiplantae; phylum Streptophyta; class Magnoliopsida; order Asparagales; family Iridaceae; genus Iris; species Iris pallida. Next base: position 13,635,186 of record JANAVB010005596.1, on the reverse strand, counting down.
TCTTCACGTCATTCACCTTCTCGGGATCCTGTACGACGTCCCGAGAGAGTGAAGGATGTGAAAATGAAGCTCTCAGAAGTACACCCTGAACAGTTGCTCTTTCTGTCAAAGATAAAACATACAACAGTAATCGAAATATCGATGGTTCCGAACACTACATTTCATATACACTGTAAACACAGACGCACATCATCACAAAAATACACATTATATTTTTTTAAAATTTGGGCAGCACCTCCTTTGTATATCAGATCATCGCTTATAATCCAGCGTAGGTATATTTGTCATCCCCGTCACAGATATCATCATAATTAACAGTCTCCCATCATAACAGTCTACAACTAATAGATGAATAACAGTCTCCCATCATGTAATGCCCGAAGTTCGCATTACGTATTGGGAATACGTGTACGTATTTCGGACTCGTATTTTTGGTTTGTCATAATTAGTTAGCCTTGGATATTTTTTTTATTTTATTTTTGCATGTTGCATTAGCATGGTTCATCATGGCATTGCATTGGCTTGGTTTGGTTCGGTTTAGTGGGTTTGGCTTGGTTTGGTTTTATGAGGAGAACCACTCCCACCTACCACCACTTCCACCATAAATATCTATCCCTTTCTCTCTCTTCATTTATCATCTTCTCCACCATTACTTCCTTACCTACCAGAGAGAGGGAGAGAGAGGTCTAGGCAAGTGCAACTTGCTTCATGGAGGAACTCTAATTTTATTGCTTCATTCTCTTCCTTATAGCATTTTAACTTACTTTAGAACTTGGCAATTTCACTTTCCATGGCTAGATTCTTGTAGATCTAAGTCTATTTTATTTTCGAAATTCTTGGGTTTTGATCTACTTGATCTCGTTATTTTCGATTTTTGATGGTTCCATGTTGTAGAGCATTTCATTCTGCCCCATTTTGACCTATGGAAGTTCAGATTTGGACTCCGGATGAAGGTTCTATGCATCTTGGTGGCCATGACTTCTTGGTGTTCTCCTTCTCGGAAATTTGGAGAAGAAGAACAGTACTTGACCGCATGAACATTTCATGCGGCAAGTGTTCTTAGCCGCATGGACTTTTTCTTCACTTAGCCGCATATGCGCCCTTGCCTTTCCTGACCGCATGAACTTATACTCCTTACTAGCCGCATGAGCCCTTGAACTGACCTGGCCGCATGAGCTCCTAACCGAGCCGTATGCGCTCCTTCATATCCTGGCCGCATAGGCGTATAACCTGTCTGGCCGCATAAGGCCTTGCTTCCGAGCCGCATATGCATCAGCACCCTTGGCCGCATGAGGCTGAGTCCATTATCAGCCGCATATGTACCCTTCACTCCCAGCCGCATAAGCAGCCACGTCGACCCAGCCGCATGGGCTTCTACTAAGCCACATGCGCTTCCTTTTATACCCAGCCGCATGATACTACACTTTCCAGCCGCATGGACCCGAACTCCTTCTTAGCCGCATGGACTTTTCCCTTATCAGCCGCATGCGCATGACCCCATCCAGCCGCATGGGCTGTTTCCTTTTTAGCCGCATGTGATCACTTCTTGGCTGCATATGCCTTAGCCGCATGACTCTTCTATAGCCCTGTGTATTGATATTTTATTAGATATTTTACGTCCATTTTATATCCTTACGCCTTTTGTCATGAACTTGATAATCATGAATTCACTTGATATGTTTGGAATTGATAATTGAGCATGACGTGATAGTGACCCGTAGTGGTGCACTCCTGACATAATAACCTGACATGACCTGATAGTGGCCCGTCGTGGCACACTCCTGACAAGTACACTTGATATGATAAACCTGACGTGATTATCTTGAATAGCTGTTGCGACGGCTACCTGACACGACATGACCTGTATAATTAATCTGGATACCGTGGACGATTGTGCTTGTACAAATAATCCAGTCCTGTCTTGCATCATGTCTAGGAGGGGACTCCTGAGTACCACGGTCAGGAGTACCTACTAAAATGGACTAAGGCTAATAACTAGATTAATACATTAGTCATGACGAGATTTTTCAGCTACAGGCAATCCCGTTACCTGGACACGCCTTGGGATCTGTAGCCTGCCGTCGAGTAGGGCACATTTCCAACACACTGTCATGTGTTGCACCCTTCAAGCTACCTAAGGGTACATTCGTTTCCTGGACGATGTACCCACCTGAATTCAACTCTAATTCTTTTAACCCGGGTAACCTGGATGGTCTGCAGGGCTTGTGGCTGTGGAATAATCTCACTGCATCTTGTTAGTAATTAGGCTTGTGACAACCCTAGTTAGTTAAAGTATCAAGCCGTAATTCTTGCTTGGCCGTAAAATAATTGGATGGAGTCTAACCAGTCTAGTCTTGCCCTGATCCTGATTACTGCATGACCAGAATGCCTGTATTTATTTTACCGATAAATGCTGAGAATTCCAAGTTCTGTTCAGACGAAGGGTTACAACCCCGGTCTTTATTTGGTTTACGGGTTGTAACCTGGTTATCTGAATAGTCCCATGGTTATCTCATCGTATATCACCCGTCCTGCTTTTCTTTAATTATTGTCTTTTATATATTTTTACTCTTGTGTTAATTGCTGGTTTTAGTTCCTAAGTGAAGTCTCCTTTGTGACACTTGCTCTTTCTGGGGTCTGACCCAGCTGGTTTTGTATGGCCAGATACCAGAGCAGCTCCAGAGGATCTACCGAATCTCCAGCCACATGGTGACCACTAGACGGAATCCTGGCAACGAGTGGATTTATTTTGGCTCTCCCACTCTCTTGTAAATTAATTCTTTTGAGGCGTTTAGCCGCCGAGCAAGTGTTAGCTCGTGTACATTTTTACTTACTGTCTGCCTACGGGCTGTAACATGGTTGGCAACCTAGGGTTGATCATGTATGACTAAAACTCTTGCTAGTCCTCACATTTTGTAACGACTAGCTTCATGATCAGCTGAATATGTAATGTTTGGGATGCCTTACTATTGTATATTTGGTGATCTTACATCTTGTAACTCCATTTACTTGCTTGTGATTGAGACACTAGGCTTGTTATTGACCATAAAAGACTGTTGGCTTGTAGATAAACCCTCATATATCTAGACAGCCGGGACCGTATAGTGGAGTGGATTCTATTTTATTATACGTAGCTGGCTATGTCTGCCCCCGCTCTCCAGTATTCTGGTTCTGGGGCGTGACACATCATAACAGTCTACAACTAAATATCATACATGTACTCAATGAAAATACCAACAAATTAAATATCACAAACATACATGTCCAACAGAGTCAACAATAATGAAAATCAGTGTACAGAACGGTCAATGGGTCCATAGGGCCAATACATACAAAGATGATAAAAAATCTACTGGATCACTGAGGACCCCTGCCACGCATCTGGGATAGCATGTACTCATACTGCTCCTGGGTGAGCTGCACCGTAGGGGTAGTAGGAGGCAGTACAATGTCTGGAGTCGACGCCGTCGATGGACCGGGAGGACTTATCTGCTCCAGCTCTCGCAGTCGCTCACCATGCGCAGCAAGGGTGTCACCCCCAGTTTTCATGAACATGGGTATTTTGGTAATTTTCTAATTTAAAATTATTTTAGAATTATTTATTTATTTATGATATTATTTTGGGGTTATTTGAGTCGGGTTCGAATTTCAGCTCAATCCGACTTGAAACGGGGACCCGGGATAGTTTTGACTCTAGTGGACCCACACACTAGTTAGCCATGGCCCACATGTTATTTATTTTAGTTAGTGGTTAGACTAATTATTTCATGATAGGTTTATTTTAATTAGAGTATTAAAACTAGACTAAATTAGCCTCAACCTTAAACCTTTTTCCAATATTAATGAATAGGACAAATGGGGGTGTTTTAGTAATTAACCAAATGGGACACCTAGCCTCTAGGGGCCGACCACAATGGGAGGGATAGGCTTGAGTTCATGTATCATTATCCACTCTAATTTCTCTCTTCTTTGTTCTTCCCCAAATTTAGAGAGGAACCCCCCATTGATTTCATCTCCAAATCAACCCCTTCTTCTACCAAATCTTCTTCATTTCTCCTCTACTCCATGGTTAGAAGGTGCTAGCCAAGTTTGGGAGGATTCGGAGCTCGTTCGTGTCCATTTTGAATCTCTACGTGTCGGTGTCGTATCGGAAGGCTTTTTCCTTTGAATCTCTCTCCCGGAAGGTATAATCTCACCTCTAACCCACCCCGACATGCATATAGGTTAATTTTTGACCCATAGGAATAACCCCCATGGTTGTGTCTCCAATTGTGTCCGTTTCGTGTCCTTTTGGAGACTTCTAGGAGTGTCCTATATGTAGGATCGTGTCCTAATGGAAAAACCCCTATTTGGACACATGTGGGATTATTTGTGTATTGATTTAATGTTGTTCTAACTTTTATTCCAGATTTTCTATGTGGTTTAGGAATGAGTTTTTCTATGTATCATATTGTATCATATTATATATATATATATATATATATATATATATATATGTGTGTGTGTGTGTGTGTGTGTGTGTGTGTGTGTGTGTGTGTGTGTGCGCGTGTGTGTGTGGTTTATATATATATATATATATATATATATATATATATATATATATATATATATATATATATATATATATATATAGAATGATATATATATATAAACCACACACACACATATATATATATACACACACAATATATATACACACACAATATATATATATATATATATATATATATATATATATATATATATATATATATATATATATATATATATATATATATGTATATGGTGAGTGGTGTGTTTGTGCTAGTTTAGAGTGTGTGTATGTGAGGTGTTTGAGTGTATATTTGTGAGAAGTTTAGAGAGGGGATTGAGTGTGTTGTAGAGAGGGTTATTGAGAGTTTGTATGTAAGATGTGTGGGAGTTATGAGTGGAGTTGAGGGGGGAGATACTGCAGCAACATTATATCAGTCCCCCCAAGGGGACTGATTAGGTTGGGGCTAAACAGTCCCAAACAGGGGACTGTTGGAGAGGCTGTTAGCAGCAGTCAGTGAGGGGGGAGATGGGCAGCCTATATGCATGTTTCACTCCTACTTTTGTCCCTTAAACCTGTCCGAAACCCAGCCCCCAGCTGTCTTAAACCAGTCCCTCTATTTCAGTCCTATACAGTCACAAACCAGTCCAAAACCTGCCCATTGGCAGTCCAAAACCAATCCATGTTAGCCCCCTAAACAGTCCCATGGACAGCTCTCATTTAGCCTATATTAGCCCATACATTGCAGCCCCAAAAACAGTCCAATACAGTCCTGAATTCAGCATCTATATGGCTGTCCATTGTACCTAAACAGTCCACATATTAGCTGCTAACAGCAGCTATACTAGCAGCAGTTTTAGGGAGGGTTTAGCCCCATTGGGAAGCCCCTAAACCCAACTAAAACCAGCCCATAGCTACCACTATTGCTGTCCCTTGAACCACCCATTTCCAGCCCCTAAACACAGGCCTTGGCCATCCCAAAACAGTCCATGTTTCACCCACATTCCAGTCCCCTTGCTCCCCAAAACCTGTCCTTTACTGCCTCAAAGATCAGTCCACATACTTACCCTTGGTTGTCCATATTCAGCCCATATTACACCCCCAACATACCCCCCTTAACTGTCCACAAAATTAGCCCATCAAACCTACCTATTGGCTGTCCATGTTTAGCCCTTTCAATCACCATTTAATCATCCAAATTTCAGTCCCCAAGCCCACCTAATACCACTCCATATCAGTCCCCTTTTTGCAAGTTTGTGGGTGTGTATTTATGAGTTTGTGTGTGTGTGTGAAAGAGCCTAGTGTGTGTAGTTAGTGGCCTATAGGTTAGCCTATGTGTCACGACCCGCACCCTAGAGTAAGGACACGAGACGTGGGTACGTCCAGCCTACGCCGCAGTGTCGACGGTAGAACGCTGTCCTAGGTCTACAATCAACTAGCAATATATCTCTAAACAGTTTATACTCCCCGAATGGGGGTGACATAGCAGTAAAACTCAATCACAACTAAGGAAGAGATAGCACGATATGAAATAGAACTCAAGAAAATAAATAGATAAAAAGTAGTCTAAGATAATCCCAGCAATATCCAGAAGTACATGGTCTCAGATACAGAATGAAAGAATATATACAACTCTGAACTCCAAATAAAGTCTAGCTAAAACATGCCTCAAGACTACATAAAAGAAGATAAGCCTAACTAATCTAGTCTAGGCAATCGGGGTGATATCCTCAGCTAGAGCTGGGTCCTCCTGAGGGTTCAGCTCGCAGGTGTCATCTAAGGCTGCCCCGTAGAAAATGTCCAGGTAGGCCTCCTCCTCGTCCTATATAATATTTTAACAGGTCCAGTCAGAACAGGAGCGAGTACAGTACATCTCAACAATTCATAGCAGGTTAGAAGATATAATCATGCAGTAAAGTAAGATACAAGTACTGAAAGAAGTGCAGTATGTAAACAGGGAAAGAAAGCTGTAATAGAAATATCTACTATAAATAAAGAGCTAACATGTGGCTAGTGAGTCAGAGTACAACATGGACATGTAAATGGCATGGGATGATTCTGATAAGACACTACAGAATGATTCTGATAAGATACTACTGGTGTATTATTCACATGTCCACTTCTACTCTTCCGTACCCCCAATCAATACACAAGGATCCAACCAGGTTATGTTATGATTCCATGCAAGGCCCCCGAAGGGTGATACATGGAGGTCCCATAAATGGGGATTCTAGGAGATTCTAGGATACCCAGTAAATGGGATAAGAGATTCTAGGAGACTCTGTGATCATAAGAGTATATGTCACAAGTGGTCGAAGAACCAGTGAAGCATAGTGATACGACATGTAAGTGAAACGCACAGAACATGTAGTACCCGATGCTCCCTAAGGATAACATCTCAAGAAGGGATCCATATAGTACCAATCCGTGTGACCAACGTGACAGTACAAGTAAAGTAATCTACTGCAGAAAATAATTCTAAACAGGATATGAAATGATCAGAGAATGTACTCGCCTGGTATCTGAGTGTCCAATATAAAAGTACTGTCCGAGGAGTGGTGTCTGGCTCCTAATCAGAACAACACAAGTCACAACAAGTCCAAAATGGTAAAATGAAGTCCTACTATGCATTCTACATAATTCTAGGTCAATCTAGGCCAAAGTCAACTCTTGGTCAACTCTGGTCAACCAAGAAGTCAACCTAAGTCAACTATGGTCAAACTAGGTCAACCAAGTCTAAATTAGGTCAAACTAGTCTACACTAGACTAAATTAGTCTACACTAGTCTAACAAGGCTAAACTAGCCTATGCTAGTATACTAAGTCTATACAACACAAGTCAAACCAAACATCACACAACCTAGTTGCATCTAGGCCTACATATGGAATCACATAGTAGTATATGTATATACACATGGCTACCCATATGTATACCATATATATATATATATATATATATATATATATATATATATATATATATATATATATATATATATATATATATATATATATATAATGGTGCACTATACATATATGTATCCACACACATATTTACATAATACATATATACTAATACACTATATAATATGTGCAAGGAAGATAGAGAGTTAGAGGGGAAGAGTGACAAGTGTCACATGTGTGTACAACATAGTGTAGGGTGTCAATGTGAACATGGCTAGTGAGGAGTGAACAGTGTGAAGGAAAAGAGGGTGTGTGTGTGAGTGACAACTGAATGTGTGTGTAATGGTGTGGGTGTGTGTCAAAGATGACTTGTGTGTGTGTGTGTGTGTGTGTGTGTGTGTTAACAGTGTTTATATATATATGTAGGAATCACATATGAGAGTGCCTCAGGAATTTGCTAAAAACAGGGAAGTTCTCAGGTTCAAACAGTAGGGTACTTGACATCAAGTTCAGAAATTAGATTAATTTCAGGTTGGACTAAAACAGTGTATCAATGTACATTAAAATTCAGGTCTGTATAAATGACTCTTCATATGACAGTAAAAAATACACCTGTATCAAGAACCTACAATCTCAGATTTCACACAAAACCAAATATCACAGTCCCCAACTATCCCCAGGTTTGAACATTAATTTAAACAGCCTATACAATACATATATTACATTAAAAATCACTTAACAGTCCCTTAAATGGAAACCCAGGTTTTTGAACTTCCAACACATCCAAATCAATCAAAAACTCGACCACAGTTAGTATACATATAGGAGATTAGATTTAGGGACTTAAACCTACAAATTAACAGCCTTAAATGGATTAAATTGATGGCAAAGTCCCCATTTCAAAATTGGAAAATAACAGATACTGAACATTAATCTCAGAAATTTGTAAACTGATAAATACCCCATGAAAATCATTAAAATACACAATAATGAGTTGGTAATGTATATACACAACATATATGTATCCCACAACCTGTTCGTGTCCACCAAGATGGACACAAACGTGTCCAAACACGAATAAACACTAAACAGTGCACACACAGACACTGTGTAGACCACAGGCTCGTGCGTGTGTGCACGCGTGTCGTGCACACGACACGGGGCACTACTGTGCCTCGTGGTCATCCACATAGGTAGCCCACCTATAGGGCTACCTCATAGGCCAACTGGCCAGTGTCCAATCCATGTCAGTGTCGGATACGAGAGGCGTATCAGAGGTTAATAAAAACAGTGCACAGAAAAGGCAATTTCCCATGCGAAGACGATTTTTCTCTAACCAGGGCACGAGACCCAAGGAGATTTGGGGAGCTTGATGACAGAAGGTGCCCCAAGCATCCCACAAAATCTCGTGTCCAAACATCCAGTGTCGTGTCCGCTACAGACCCCGAGTAGCAGGAGATCCCTGTAGCGTGCGCGCGCGGGTGTGCGGCGTGTGTCCAAGCCACGAATCCGACACAAACTGACACTAATACTACCACATAAGAACATGAATCAATAAGCAAGATTAAAACTTAATTTTCTATTTAAAAATAATGCACAAAAGAGATCGAAATGCCCTCAGTGGCATTTCGACAAACACCTAGGCTACATCCCTGATACGTGTCCAAATGGACACGAAACTTATGGAACCTGACATGACACCAATACAGACACTTAGGGGACCCCTAGGGCTTCCTAATCATGAAGACAAAATGAAAGTTCATGGAGAAATGAGAAAGTTACCTATTCTTGAACTTTCAAGAAAAATCCCCAATCAATAGCTCTTGTCTTGATGTCCCAATCCACTCAAATCACATCAAACTGAGATGGAACATTAACAACAGCAAGAATATGCATATTAGGACCTAATGGAATAAATTAGAAAGAAAAAGGAAGAGGAAAGGAGTTCTAGGGATTAAAATACAATAGAAATTAACCTTCTTGAACTTTGAGCTTTTCCTAAGAAAGAGGCAACCCTAGATTTTAGGAGAGATTTTATAGTGGAGGAATCCCTAGGTTTAGCTAATGGTGGCCGGCCATGATGGGCTAGGCTAGGTTTGCACTAGGTTGGCTAGTCCTATTAGGTTAAGTCACAAAATGACTTGTGAAATCACAAGCCATTTCTCAAACCATTTAATTCCTAATCTCCTCACTCAATTTCTAATGAACTAATTACCACTAACTTAAGTCATGCTAGGTTAGACTAGAGTCAAATAACCTAACCAAGTCCATACTAACTAGGGTTAGCTTCTAGGTTAGTCCACAAGGGTCAAGACTAGTCAAAGTCAACCTAGCCCAAACAATTCCAAAATAATTCCTAAAATTCCCAAAAATTCTAATAAATTCTAATAAATTTAAATTATCCCAAAATGACAAAAATACCCTCATACTAGAAATGTGGTAGTGACACTATGTGTAAACTAGTAGGAAACCTATAGGAAATCCTATATTAGTGTGATACATGTGAGAGTGTTGTGTGTGAGTGAGTGTGATATATGTGAGTGCTAGAGTGATGTGAGAATGAGATATGATATTGGTAGAGGTAATGGGTAAAACTAATACATGTATTCTAAAATAGGTTAGATACCTAGGATACCGATATTTTTTGGTAGGTAAACCTTAGATAGGATAGTATCTAGCTACCCTAAAGAGCCTAGGCTAATATCATGGGTATTAGCGGGGTTTCCTTTGTATTGGGCAAGGTATCGGGATTTACCTTGGTAAGGTAATATAGATTTTACCTAGAACTAAGGTATTGAGTTTAGAGTCTAAGATATGGTTAGAACTTGGTTCCCTTGGTTGGTAATGATCAAATATAGAGCTCCTAGACTAGTTTTGACGTCGGTTGACCATTTTGACCAAAAGTCAACAAAAGTCAACTGAGAGTCAAACTTAGCCTTTAAGCGACTAGATTTGACCGAAACCAAACCAAAGTTCACCAGTTGACTAAAAGTCAACAGTTAGTCAACATTTGACTAGTTTGACCTAGGGTTGACTCAGTGTTGACTAGAGTTGACCAGAGTTGACTTTTTGACCAAAAGTCAACTGTAAGTCAACCTTTGATCCAAATTGACCTAGTTTGATTTGGATTGATTTTCTGTGACCTTGTTTGACCTTGGTTGTCCTAGTGTGACCCAGTTTGGCTCAATACGACCTAGTATGAACCAGTATGACCTAGTATGACTTAGGTTTGACCTAGATTCATTTAGAATGCATTAAATTGCATCTTATTATTATTTTAGACTCATAGTGACTTGTACTGTTCTATAGGAGACAGACACCACTCATCAGATAGTATATTCTCTTCAGACACTCAGGATATCAGGCGAGTACATTCTCTGACCGTTTTATACTTGTCTGAATTTACATTCTTGCTCTAGATTACTTTACTTGATGCTGACACGATTGTTATCACGGATTGGTACTATATGGATCTTCTTTTGAGATGTTATCCTCTTGTATTCACTAAATACATATTGTGATGTACGTTTCACTTACATATTGTATTTATTGAATACCCTTATCCTTGTATACTCTTTGTGCATATTGTACTCTCATTATCACATGAGTCCCAGGGATAGACCATTGTACAAATATTGTATAACATTGTACATCTATTGTATAATATTATACACTATTGTATAAGATAACGTAACTGGAGTGGATCCTTGTGTATTGATTGGGGAGGGGGTAGAATTGGTTATGTACTCAAATTCTATTGTACAACATTGTATAACTATTGTATATGTCTATTGTACACTCACGTACAATGGAGTTACCATTGCATTGTCCTAGACCGTTTACATAACCATATTGTACTCTAAATCACATGTTGCTTACAGTTCTTACTTATCATATATAGATATTTCCTATTATCAAATCTCTGTTATTTTTCATATACATTCTCTTTCAGCGTTTCATGTACCTTACTCTATTGCATGCTTTATATTTCCTAACCTGATATTAACTGCGTGAGATGTTTTGTGCTTGCTCCTGTCCTGACTGGACCTGTTGAAAATATTACAGAGGATGAGGATGAGGCCTGCGTAGACACCTACTATGGGACAGCTGTAGATGACTCTTGTGACCCAGATTTCCAGTTGGATCCACTAGCTATAGAGACTGAGGCTCCCTAGTCTAGGTTTTACTATTTCTGTCATTGAGATCTGGATTGTATATATTCTTTCATATTCAGTAGTTGAGACTTGTATTTCTGGATGTTTGCTGAGATGTTATCTTACACACTTAGGGTCCGTTTGGATAGTCTTTCTGAAATTTTGTTCTGAAAACAGTTTTCTGAAAGTAAGTTATAAAGTTGTTTTTGAAGTATAAAAATAGGACTTTGCGTTTGGTTACTTTTATCTGAAAAGTAGTTTCTGGAAGAAAATAATTCGAATTTTGTTTCGTAATAAAATGTTAGAAAATAATTTGTCATGTTTTCTGTGTCGTCCATGTTTTCTGTGTCCTCCACCGACCCCAAAATTTTAGAATTTTTTTTAAAAACTTTCTGTATTTCTAGACAGTGTCTTGTTGTGTCCGACATTGTTGTTGGCGTTGTTGCATAAAGAGGACGACCACCGCGAGGTCACCGCAGCCAAGATCGTCCCCGGCGAGGTCACCGCTGCTAAGATCGACCACGATGAGGTCACTGCAGCAAATATTGGCGTTGACGAGCTCAAGGTCGACGAGCCTGGAGTCAGATCCGCCGTCCTTGAGGCAGCCGAAGTCCCTCGACGTCGACGAGCTCAAGGCGTCCCTCGTCTTCGACGAGCCTGAGTTGGAGAGAAATATGAGGAGGAGAAGAGGGCGCTAGCTGCCGGAGTTGGTGGAGGCGAGGGGGCGCTGGCTGCCAGAGTTGGAGAGAATTAGAAAGAGAAGGACGCTGCCAGAGTTACGAAAGTGAAGGCGGTAGACTCTATTACGTAGCCATGGGAGAGGAGGAGGAGAAGGAGAGAGAACAAAAGCATTGATGAGGAGAAGGAGGCTGTGAGTGACAGTTGGAGAGAGAGCGACAAAATAGTGAAAACAACACTATGAAAGGAGCTTTTACTTGCTCTGAGAAAGCTGTTTTTAAACATCTATTTTCCAAAAGAATTTTTAAATGTACTTTATAAAATGTCATAACCAAACACAATTTTCTCCCTATTTGGTTTTTAAACTTAGAAAGCTAAGTTATAAATTACAACCAAACAGGCCCTTAGACTCTCTGATTGTATTTTTATGGATTTCCTCATTTCAGTATTTATTTATCTATCTATCTTTCTATCATATCATTCTGCCTTAGATGTGATTGAGACTGTATATTGCTATGTCACCTCCATTCGGAGTGTATATACTGTACAAGTACCTTTATATTGTTAGATGATTGACCTAGGACAGCGTTCTACCGTCGACACTGCGACGTAGGCTGGGCATTGTTACGTTCTCGTACCCTCACAGTGGGTGTGGGTCGTGACAAAGGATACTCACCATCCTCTGAGTCCTCTCCTTAATCGAAGCCGATACCTGAGTGAGTGAGGCAGACATGGTCCTCTGCGATCCCTCCAGCTCGACCTGTCTATGCTCTGTGCGCTGCGTAGACTCGGTGAGCGTGTGCAAGCTGGCAGCTGTAGCCTGCTGCAGACTCATCAGCTCCTATATACTGCGCTCGACTGCATCAAATCGTCCGGTGATCATCGGAGGGTCAGATCGTTGCTCTGCGGTAAGGTAATCAGAAATCTGCTGCTGCAACTCGCGATGCAGCTCGTCGATCTGACGACGAATATCCTGAGCTCGGGACGACGCCTGTGAAGCCGGAGACTGCACACTGACAGAGGGGGCCCTGGATGACTTCGAAGCCAAATACGCGCCGTAGGATCCCGTACCGTAGTACGTACCCTTCTGAAGACCGCCAACGACGGTCATCCAGAGGTCGTCCGGCGATGGAGCTGTAGGCGGCAGGGAGGAAGTACCAGCCCCTCCCTCTGTTGGCGTATTAGCAGCAGCAGCCGCCTCCTCTTGTAGCCAAACAAACTCGGCCTAGAACAGTGTTTGCTAACGTGTAAGTGTTTGCTAAAGTCTATATTGATATCTATTTTCCTGTTTTCTAAATTATAGTAAATTAATATAAAGAATAGAACGTACATATACCTGTGTCGCCCTCTCGTCAATGAACTCCCCAGCCATCCGATGGGTGACCAGGAAGACGATCACCATGTTCGGGTCCTCACCCTTTTTTACCTGTTAAAATATATTATCTATTATTAGTATTAAACATTCTATCGAACTATGTATAAATTAATGTCCGTACGTCATTGAAAACGTACCAGACGATGAAAATTCTTCGTCATCGAAATGGAGCCACCACACCACTTACTGGCGCTCGACCGCCCCACCTTGGCCTTGTCAGACTGCTCCTGGTACCTAGCATCGGCGAATCTAGCATTCATCGCAGTCCACTGCTCTTGCATGATCTAACCATGGATCGGCTTTCCGGAGCGATCATAAGACTTCTGGTCGTAGATCGCATCACGGATGAGCTTGCCTGCGACGGCAGAAAATTGGGCCTCGATCTTCGTCGCCCGGTGTGGTGGATAGAAACAGGTCCTCTACAAGAAGTAAAATAGAAAAGTTATATAATATACAAAAATGATTATTAAAATTTAAAAATAAATAAAAATTTTACCTTGAAGTGGGCCAACCAAAAGGCCTTCCTATCTGCGGGAGCATCTGAGTAGTTAATCCAAGGCCCACCATAGTTCTGCCTCAGAAATAATCCCAGCTGTCTCTGTACTACAGGAGGCCGATATCTATACAATAATAGTTTTTATGAATATATATGTACATAAAATATATATTAACTAATTAACTTACTTCGTAGGACCGTCTGTCCAAATCTCCATACGCGTCTCGCCCGGAGGAGCGCATGGAGGGTCGCTCTCACCTCCTGCCTGGGCAGGATCAGTCTGATCGTCGTCCTTTATATGCTCGGCGTCGACTCCCCCTATGGAGCCGTCGGCAGGAGGAATGTTGGACGCGGGATCAGGAATGCTGGATGCGGGATTAGGAACGCTGGACAACGAGGGAGGAGTCGCCAACATGTTGGAACTGCCCTGTCCCGGTAATAGACCGGGAACAGAATGGTACAATGGCGTACTTGGAGATGGGGATGAGGGTACGGAATCTCCATCCCCAGCCCGAGGTAAACGGGACTGCCTAATATAAAATCCTCCGCGTCGTCCAGATGGTCTAGTCATACCTGATAATAACATATGACAATAAAGCAAAAATACATATTTATATGATAGACATCACAGATTTTTGAAAAATATTATAGTCACAGATAAAAGTGTCACTAAAGTGTCACAGATTTATATGATAAAAGTGTCACTAAAGTGTCAAATATGATGGTAAAACAAACGTACAGATTTAATCCTCTTATGAAAATTCATCTAGTTCGTTTAGCTCATCATCTTCTTCTTCTTCTTCCTCCTATACATCTTCACTTTCATCTGTATCTTCCTCTTCAGATAATTCTATTTTTTCTACACAATTAGATGTGTAATGAGGAACTTCCGTCGTGTCCACTTCTATAATATTTGTTACAAGCGGTAGTTCATCCTCTTGATAAGCTATATCGTCAACCTCAAAGGTATTTCTAGCTTTGGTCTTGCATACTGCCCACCAGCCCGACCTTGTTGTTCCATGTTTAGGATAACTTGTGAAGTACCCGAGCTGAGCCTAACTTGATAGGACAAATGGTTCATAGGTTTGATATCGACGCCAATAGTTTATATCAACAAGACCGTGCTTGTCTACTTTCCAACCTTGACCTTTAATCGGGTCGAACCAATCACACCTGAATAACACAATCTTAGCAGGCTTTATTCTATAACTATATGTCAGCTCCACGATCTCCCGTAGCACGCCATAGAAATCGTTGCCCGCATCAACATCTTTGTAGTTCGAAGATCTGATACACAAACAGCTATTTTTGGTGGAGTCGAGATCCACAAAGTTGTCTCTGATCGGACAAGTTATTGACTTGAACCTAAACCCATTAACATAGTATCTTGGTCATATTTTTGCAGCATAAATTGGTCCCTTGGCTAGCGTTCTAATAGACTCATTCTCAAGTCTTGCATATGGACGATAGACCTAAATACCACGAAAGAAGAAATTAAGCTCATTCTCAATCAAGTGCATATACAGAAAGGTAATTACAGAGTTCTCAAGTCTTACATATGCACTCAACCATGATGGAAAATAATGCCTCATTTCTTGTTCTAGTTCTTCTTCTGTTATGTGTGGCCTACCTGACCTCACATCATCATTAAATATGCTGAAAACAACATCGTTCAATTAATGTAATAGTATAATAATCAATACTATTAAAATAATGTAGACATATTAATTACTTATCCCTCCAGCTTCTCTACTTCATCATCGTCGCAGTTGAGTAATACATACACCTGAGCAGCCCTTAGCTCATCATCGTTCAGATATCTCTTCTTTATTTTACCCGATGGCTTTCCTGGGGCATTGAATACCTTCAGTATTGTATTATTACATTCATGATCTCCGTCGTCGTTTCTGGAAGCTCTCGTTCTATTAGTTGCAACATGAGGCTTGAAATACATCGAACAAAAGTTTGTGATCTCCTCGAGAACATAGGCTTCACAAATAGATCGACCCTTGACCCGTGCCTTATTTTTCACCTTTTTTTAGGTGATTCAAATATCGCTCGAACGGGTACATCCATCGATATTCGACGGGTCCACCAATACGTGCCTCATAGGATAGATGAATCGGCAAATGTTCCATAGAGTCGAAGAATCCAGGAGGAAACACCCTCTCTAGCTTGCACAGTATTACCGCAATATCCTTCTCTTGCTTTTCTAGACGATCTACAAGCAATTTCTTAGAACAAAGATCCCTGAAGAATATGCTAAGCTCCGTCAATGGATCCCAAACTGCATGCGGTAAGAATTCCCGAAATACAATTGGAATTAACCTCTCCATGAATACGTGACAATCATGGCTCTTAATACCCGTCAATTTGTTTTCCTTCGGATCGACACATCTTCTCAGATTTGACACATATCCGTCTGGAAATTTTAGGCTCTGGATCCACCGACAAAGTCTTGCTTTATCCTCCCTGTCCAGTGAAAAAATTGACTTCGTCATGAATTGTTTTCCATTCTGCTCTATCAAATGCAACGCAGGGCGTTTGCATATTTCTTCTAAGTCCAACCTGGCCTTGGGATTTGTAACTCCACCTTTCTCAATAATTGAATATTTTTTTTAGATTAATAAATTGGAAATTTTATTAAGTTTAATATAGGTGAAGAATTTAGTTATCATTAAATCCTTGCTTGGGCTTAATTCATTTTAAACCTATTATTGATTGGTCCCAACACGGGAAGCCTACAACCAATGCCATTTAAATCATGTGGAAAGAATTACTCTCTTTACTGAGCTCCTAAACAATTGAAGCCTTCTTTCAAAATCCAAATTCTAACGGCCATGGCGAGAGCAGCCATGTGCTCTAACAAATTCTCCTCCTCTCTAACAAACTGTCAGAGAGGGAGCGAGGAATTTTCCCGCCAAGATGAAGGCCTGAGCCTCACGCTACCTGGCCTATTTAAGCCATCCTCTTCAACTGCAACAACCCTCTCCATTTCTACAACCTTTCCTTCTTCTCTTCCAAATTTCTGTTCTGGATTAGCCATGGCGAACCACCATGCCTCGACGAACTCTCTCATTGATTGACGAATGACACGAAGAGTGGGACGCAGCAGCAGGAAGCAAGGAGAAGATCAGCTAATTTCTAATCGAGTGAGTTAATCATTATCAATCTAATTGATCCTTGGTTCAATCTTCCTTGATCTAGTCCCTCATCAATATAACTTATAGTTGTACTTGGAAATTTCTTCCTCAAGCTCTTGATATGTTCAGGAAATTGCCTCTGAGATCGATCGAAGAGGTATAGGTTTTGATTTGATCCAATGTTACTGTTGTGCTCTTCTTTTGATTTGGTTCTCATTTATTTTGGGTGTTAGATCGAGATCTAGAATCGAAGTGGATCTCAATTTGTTGATCATCCTAGCTCATGATTTAGAACACTGGTAAGTCCTCCAATGTTGGATTATTGAATCTATACTCGATTGATGATTAGACAACCCATGGTGATGTTATTTTCTTAAGTTTCTATAGAGTTTTGATCTGAGAGGAACAGTGAGAGCTGTGCCATTGTGTCAGAATCGAGGTTGACTTATTCCCAGGTAAATACTCTGTTTCCGTTCAAATGAATTTTGTGTTCGATTAAACAATTGTGATTGAAGTGTGCATAGGAGATCGTTGGGTGTTAGTAACATTTAAGGTTGTTTTACATCTCACCTGAGAGTATGATTGAGACTGGTTATATCAGTCCTCCTAAGGCTGATTTATGCTTGTTCAGGACAGACAGTTGAAGGTTTACACTCAGTTGGGTATTTTAGGATTTGTTTTGTTTAGTAACCTGGGAAATTCTTATGGATATATTAATATATCAACTGCTTGCTTGTCTCCAGGGCATGATGTGTAGCTGTATGTTAACAGGGATGCTCATGGATACATGTGAGGTGACTTGGGTAAACAAGGGTCCTGGACCAGTCCTAGATCCCATAGGAACTTGTTATAGAAACTGATTGATATTGATGGAGGACTGTTTATGTCCTGATGAGGTATTAAGGCATGGAACTGAGTATTGAAATCCCATTGGACTGTTTAAAACTGGTATTTAGGACTGTGAATTAAAATTGGTAGCTAGGTTGATATTGGACTGTTAATTAGGACTGGATATGAGGTTGAACATTGAACTGATATTGAAACATAAGGACTGGTATTTAAAGTCCTGTTTTATGGATGAATCATATCAGTCCTAAAACTGTGAAGTCCTGTTTTTTATATCAGCAGGGACTGATTTTGAACTAAATATTGGGGATTATTATTTGCAGGAATGAATATCGGTGAACACATAGATGATATACTAAGTTCTAAATGATCCAAGTTAAATAATGTGAAAGCCTGGAAGCCTAGTGCTTTAAGTCTGCTGATAAGTCCTAAGTTTGTTGGCTTGTTTTTCTATTAAGTCGAGGACTGATAGGTGAGTTCATATGAAGAACTGTTATTTGGGTATTGGTTGACAGCAGTTGGAAGATGGGTTTTAGATTCATTCATGATTTGCAAACCTCTCGAGTACAGTAGATATTTGAGTGTAGACTTAAATGGGTATCAGATTGTGTTAAGGACTGACCAGGATGTATTGGATTGTCCAGTTCAGAAAATTGATGTTATTATTAGTTAGTTTAATGTGGGTAATCTCTGGAATGGTTTTTTCCCAACTATAGAGCAGGGAGTTAGTTGTTAGGTTTGAAAGGGTGTTTATACATTGAGCTTTGAGAGATTCATCTTCTGTGTTTGTTTGGGCTGTTTCCTGATTACCAGTAATTGGTCTCACAGGTTAGTTCACTCTAGGTAACCAACCTTGAATGTTCAAGCTTGCCTAGGACTGAGGTTGGGCTAGCAGGAAATAGTAATATATTGTGTTAGCAATGTTAGTTGTTATCTTGTGATATTAGATTGGTTTGCTAGGCTAACATGGATATGGGGACTATGGTACATGATGTTATGTTAACTGTTCATCTGTGTTGTCCATTTGATTACTGCTCTATCCCTAAACCTTCATGTTCAGTCGAGTTTGGGTCACCTTAAGTGATGTTATGTCTTCCCTGTGATGTTCAGATTGTTAGTGGTGATTTAGATTTACATTAGACTGATTGGTTCGCATATAACTGAACTATTAAGGAGTTGCAGTTGAGTTGGGATTGTTTAATTGTATTATAATTCCTGGACATGGTTAAACAGAGATGTAGTATCGAATTGTTGACCTTGATAATCCTGTGTCCAACTGAGAAGTAAATTCTGAGATGAGTTACTCTTGAATGTTTAAATTCAGTTAAGCTCGATATGTGAATCAATTTCAGTCAGGTTCTTATACTGATTTCATTTCAAAATCAGGATTAACTGATAACATGGTTGCTAAGGGAGCCAATGCTTATTTATGAGGATAAAGAGTATTGCTAGGTAATATAACCTGGGTATGTTGGACTCTCCTGTCATTAATTTAGAAACTTCCTTTTTTTGACAATGATGTTAGAGAAGATTCATTGATCTAACCTACAAGCATCCTTAATGTGACTGTCAACCATTTAACAGTCATCAGTTGGTTAACTTAGAATAGTGTGGTTATGATTGTCATCTTCAGGATTGGTGGTATCAGTCCATTACAGGACTGAACTTTACAGAGCTGTCAATTCCTGATTTTGTTTAAACTAAATATTTTAGTGTAGGTCAATATGTTCTAAAGTATATGACCACCTATAGGAATAGTCATCTCAGCTTTAGCAACATCAGCCATTCCCTGAGATACCTACATGTATTAGGAACACTCTAGGAATTGGTCAAGTGTTCTGTTAGGAGAATTTAGGATCATAACTGAATTTTTCACATGGATATTGTGTTGGACAATGATCACCTGAAGAAGAGTAAGGTTGCCAGACACTATATCTTGAAACCAATACAAACATGGGAAGTGACCCTTATGGAACTTGAGTGGTTAGGCAAATAAATAGATTACTTTATACTTTGGAATGTTATTATAGTTATATATATTGTAGGATAGAGATTATGTATACAGGATATGTTTAGTGTAATTAAGAATTATTATTTAAATAACTTTTCTGGATTAGGGATAACTAATTGAATTGTTGACTTATCAAATTGTAACCATATAACATGAGGTTTCCCAGCTCTACTACCCCTTCTTGATCACCCAGAGCCAGGCAAGTATACTCCTCGAATTTGTTCATTTCTCATGTCTTTCATATCCATTCTTGTATCTCCTTGATGACACGATATATCACAGTATTGTCTGGTTTCATGTATCATTTGCGTCTGGGAGGGAAAATACTATAGATATATGATCAAACCCTGTTACTACTCATGTGAATAGCTTGGGTCCTGTACCATGCACGTGGGACCAAAGCCGTACCATTTCAGGTTCATTGCATCTACCCAAGCCGATCACAATCTAGATGTATTTCATTATTGTACATGTCAGGATTCAGTTTGTATTTCAGGATTTCATGGTTGTATTTCATGTTCAGGTTGTACTTCATGTTCAGGTTGTATTTCATGCTCAGGACTCTTACCATGTTCCATGTTTTACTTTCAGTATTTCAAGCTCAGTTTCATGTCTTATTTTATTTCCTGTACTTTACATATATTCCTGTTTCTTGATTCATACCATGATGTACATGTTCATTTTCTTGGATATACTAGCTCCGCTCCTGACTGGATAAGTTACAGGTGAGTTGGAGGCCTTGTGCGACACATTCTATGGCGAGGAGCCTATTGATGCAGGAGAGCTAGCTGGTGCTGCTCTTGACTTAGAGGCTGTCACGACCCGCTACCCAAATTGTTGGGCCAGGCCGAGTCATGTCCAGCCTACGCTTGAGATAAAACGTAGTAAGCTGTTCTAAAGACAACAGGATAAGACTAAATGTCCTAACAGTTCTATAAGTGAAATAAAGTCATAAATGCTCCAAACACAAAAGTCGTATCATATAGTAAAATGTCCAAAGTACAAGTCTGAAATGTAAAACTGGATACATGTCCAGTTACAAAATATGTAGCCTAATACATGACTACTCTCAAACTGTCTAAAGCAAAAGACAACTAGGCGAGGTTCCCTGCAGGAACATCCTCGTAAGGCAAAGTCGGGTCCTCGACAGTAACTCCATAGTATGTGTTGCAGAGTAACTCCTCCTCAGTAAGGACACCTACAACGTTATCCTGTCAGGACGGGAGAAAGTACTGAAACTAACAAACTAGCATATGAAACATGAAAATGAACATAGAAGAAAATAACTGGAACATGGTATCACACAATCTATCATGGCAAGGACACATATATCATAGAGACAGATGTATATGTAATGTTTAAAACTGTAGCAAGTACGTGATCAGTCAATAGATGTACAATGTACTGGGGTACATGTAAATAAAATGTACATACGTACAAGTTAACAAGCATAGGTGTACATCCGTACAGAAATGCGGGATAATGGCCTACGGTAAGGTATGCATATAAAATGCGACCTCGCTCGCTACTATAGGGGGGTCATGATCACGTACACTACTATCAGTTTCCCCATAACCCATATTCTAATCATGTGAGAGATACATCAAGTCTGTTCTAAGCATGGTAGTAATGGAAAGTACAATATGTGATATTTTAACTTGCTACCCCAAGGATCAGCATTTAACATGGTTGGATTAGCAGTTCATTTATGTAACAGTATGTAAAGTTTATAGAAAGTACTTGCCTCTAGCAAAGCAAAGCAAAACAAGCTGCGATAAAAGTGCTATGGATGTCCGGTAACTTGTCACTGTAGAAGTAAAAGCAATAACTTAGTTTTTACACTAAGCTAAAATGCTAAGACACTAATCTGTGAAACACGACTTGTGACTGGACACCTAGCCAAAAATGATGATTTTAGCATAGGAGACCAATGTGGGGTGACACACTACTTTAACTAACTTTCTAGGATCTTTACACTAGTGAGGGGTGGGGTTCAACACGGCTAAAACTCAAAATAACACAAAAAGTTACAAGTCGAAATTAATCAATAAATAAATCAAATGATCATTGTGTTTTAACAATTTTTGAGATAGACAAAAAGCCTAGTTTTACTTAAAGTAAAGTACCAAAGTGATCCTTGTTAATCATAGAAATTTATTATAATTTTTCTGAAATTTATTAACCAGTACAAGTATTTTATAAAAATCAGTTTTCCTAAGTATACAGAAAATGAGTTTTGGTTCCACAAGCCAAACTAGTGGCAAAACTGTAATTTAAATACTACAAAAATTATACTAAATTAGGTAAAGTAACATAGTATCTAAATACTACTTTTCCAGAATTTTAACTGTACTTTAAGTATTTTCAGAAATCCAAAAACAGCATTGCACACAATTGAAATTAATTAATTAATTATCTGCGTATTTTGTCCATGTATATAATTTGAACCAAAGTTCAAATACAGGACCCAAGGCCATGAATCAAGTCTAATATGACTTATACAGGTCTTGAATATGTGAAAATACATTTGGGCCCAAAAATCCATGCTAGGCTTGGACACCAAATGGTTGCAGTAATTTAAATACACTAAAATATAATTTGGTAAAAATGCAAAATAAATATTATTATTTTTAATAAGGTAAAGTTATGCATAGTGAATATATACATACATATGTAAAAAGTACATATACCTATGTATAAGAAAAATACTTAATTTATAAAGTATATATACATATACAAACATTTTATACATATATATTAATATATATATAATAATATATACACATGAAAATATATACATATATAATATATGTATATAAATACAAATATATATATATATATATATATATATATATATATATATATATATATATATATATTTACTAACTATAAAATTATATATACATATATAATATACTGCCAAAAATACAGTATATACATATATATATATATACTAATATATATATATATATATATATATATATATATATATATATATATATATATATATATATAAAACAGAAAAAGAAAAAGAAAACAGCAGAGAAGTAAAGGGGGGCTCGAACCCGAGCCAAAGAACGCGCGGGGGGGGGGGGGGGGGGGGGGGGGGGGGGGGTTTAGTCGGGTCGGGCTGGCCAGGGGGTCTGTCCAAGCTCTTTGTTAGGGGTTAGGTTTAGGTTAATTTTATTTAGGTTTTGAATGTTAAAAGATGATAAAAAAATAAACAGAGTCCTGTGTCCTGACAGTTAAGGACACAGGTGTCGTGTATCCACACTCAGCACGATACGCACGACACGAGTTTCACGTGTCCAGGTCCACACTCGTGCTCGCCAGGACACGGCGAACAACCCATGCCCAACACGAGACACATACGACACAAAAAGCACTGCTACTCACGTGTCCAACTAGTCGGGAGGGGGGGTTCGAGAGTGCTGGCCGGCGGTGGAGGCGTCGGCGAGGCGGCGCTCGGGTGGCGCTGGGGTCATCTCGTCGCGGCGCTTTTGATGACGGCGGTTGGGGGCGGCGGATGTCGACGGTGGGGCTGGACGGGGACTCGCCGGAGTTAGGGTTTCGGTTAGGGTTTTTTTAGGGGAAAGGCGGAGCTAGGGCATCGATGGTGGTCGGAGTGATGGGGGTTGGGCTGAGGAGAGTGAGGGGAGTTTCATAGTGGGGTTGAGGCGGTCGGGGGCAGCCGAAAATGGCGGGGGCAGGGCGCGCTGGCGGTCGTCGGTCAGCGGAGTGGGTGAGGAGAGAGAGTGTGGTCGTGGGGGGGGGGGGGGGGGGGGTGTTGGGTAGGTTAGCAGTTAGGCCCTCCTAGATTAGGTATTTACATATAGGCCCCAACAGTGGCTAAATGCAAAATAGAATTTGCATTCCTCATTTGAAAACATTTCACTAATTGCAAACTAATATAAAAACAAATCTAAAAATTACAGAATGAGATCAAAATAATTTAGAAAATTATATATTAATATTTTTATTATTAAAACTCATTTAAAAATTATTTAAAAATTCTAGAAAAATTCCTAAAAATCTCAATAATTATTTTAAGGCTATAAATGACATTAAAAATTAATTGACACTAATTAAAATAAAATTTGAAAAACATGGGCTTACAAGTCTTCCCTCCTTGAAAAATTTCGTCCTCGAAATTCACAAGGATTGAAGACCCTACAATATTCTAACATAGCAAGCAATGCAACAAAATGACTAAGGCTGCGATCGAAACTAACCTCTAAGGTATCAAGCGGGAATGGGTGGTTCCCTCGCAGCGGTTGGATCGAACAAGTAAGGGTATCTCTCCCTCATGTCCGACTCCCTCTTCCAAGTAGATTGACCTGGGGAGTGACGGCTCCAAGCTACTCGTACTAGGGGTATAATCTTGTTCCTCAGCCTCTTCTCTTTCATGTCCAATATCTCCACTGGCTGCTCAGAAACTGTAAGGCTCGGTCCGACCTCCAACTCTGAATGATCTAGCACATGACTGGGGTCTGGAACATATCTCCTCAGCTGAGATACGTGAAAGACATCATGAACTCCTGCTAGGTTGGATGGAAGTGCAACCCTGTAAGCTACCTCTCCGATCCTGCCAAGTATCTCGAATGGCCCGATGTATCTGGGGCTCAACTTCCCTCCTCTTCCGAACCGGATCGTCCCTCTAGTAGGTGATATCTTCACTAGCACCATATCACCGTCTGCGAACTCCATCGGCCTGCGACTAGCATCAGCCCAGTGTTTCTGCCTATCCTGAGCTACTCTGAGCCTCTCTCTGATCATCCCGACTTTCTCTGCTGCATCCGTGATCATCTCTGGCCCAAGCATAACTCTGTCTCCAATATCATCCCAAAAGAGCGGTGTGCGGCATCGTTGTCCATATAGCGCCTCGAAAGGAGACATACCAATATTGGCCTGGTAGCTGTTGTTGTATGAAAACTCTACCAAGTGCAGATGGCTCTCCCATGATCCTCCAAAGTCCAGAACGCAGGTCCTTGTTTGCCATTAAAATTGTTTTGATTGAAATCTTAATACAAACAGAACAGTGATACAATATAGGACTTAGATGTAGTCCTAGGAGTACACTTTTATTTAAGCTGGGTCCTTAGTGCCAATGGAGCGAGTGGTAATACGTTGACTCCATTGACCGGCTGACGGCGGTTATCGGTTCTCTGAAGGTATTGATTGCTCTGGGTGCTGGAGCTTGCTGAGAGGAGGAAGACGTTGAGTGTCTAGAACTGCCTCTCCGATGATTCTCTGTTGTGGATTCTCAGTGAGTCTTGTGTGTTCTGAGTCTCTGTGTGTGTGTGAAGGAGATGACCCTTCTATTTATAGTTTTGCAGGCTGGCTGCTCATGCGCGCATGCAGTATGCGTCGGTGTAGGGATGCCACGTGGAGGTTGCTGATAGAGGCGCACGGATGCTGCGCCCTGATCGAGGGGGAGAACTCTTCATACTGCTATTGTGAGCCGGCACGTAGCAGAGAGAAGATCTTTCCGTTGCTGAAATCTTGGATGAGTTGAGTCAAAAGACACGTGTCGTCGACTCATGGTTCGAAGATCTCGGATTTGGTGGAGAGGAGTGATCTGGTGGGCTGCGCCTTGGATTGGGCGCAGGAGGAGGCTGCGGCTCATAACCTTTAGGAGTTACAAACCATTTGGGGTGCATGGCTTTTGAGGCGCATGCAGGCGACTTTCCTTCTGTCTTTCGAGATCAGAGAGCAGTCTGAGGCGCATGGCTTTTGAGACGCATACTGATTTGGACGCATGGCCGTAGAGGCGCATGCTGATTTGGACGCATGGCCGTAGAGGCGCATGCTGATGGTGGAGTGGCCACGTGGCAGTAGCCGTCGAAACAAAGTCATGATGATGCTGACGTTGCCGACGCTTCATTTTCTGAAAAGCTGTCAACTGTTCAGACTTTGGGAGGCGTGCTGCCAACTCTGTCAGTTCAGCATTTAATGTTGGTGACGTTCGATGGACAGCTGAATGGGCACGTCGGTTGGTGTTCCACTCGGTATGGAGATGTGTGAGGGCGCACCCTCTGTAATGTGCCGAGTATTGTAGGGCGCGTCTGTGTGATGCGCCTGATGCCGAAGGGTGCGTCCGTGTGATGCGCTGTCTGGCTGGCGCATCGGACATGTCTTTTAATGATGCGGCTGTCTCGCTCTTCGAGTGCCATAAATAGCCGTTTGGCTGAATTCGAGGCGTCCGGTTCATCCATTTAATGTAAATTCATTGCACGGAATTCGGAGGGCCATCCACTTGGCGCGTGGGTTTGATCTGCCCGGCCTATAAATAGTGGCATGGAGAGAAGATTTGCTTCTCATTCCCTCACGTACTTCCAACATGAACTTGACCATGCGGGTGCATTCTGTTGACGAAGTGCTCCCGAGGGTGAAGATGAGACGCTGTGTTGTCTTCGATGCACTTGAAGGTGACTGTTACATCCAAAAGACGGAGTCGAGGGCTTCTGAGGCAGGCGGAAGGTGCCTGTTGCATCCAAAGATAGGGATGCTCGAGCCTCGTCTCCGTTATTCCGGAAGAGCCGTAGATCGGAATGGCGGTGCTAGGCTCTCTCTTCCTTCAAAGTGGGGTTTCCCCACTTTGATCGTGTCGAAAGCTGCTCCTTTAGCCGCGGTTTCGATCACGGTCTTCCTTCGACTTTGGAGGCTCTTTCGAAGCCTCCCCTGGCCACAGCATTTGTGGTGCTCTTCTCTTCCTTGGTTCCAGCCAGAGGGTTAAATGCTTTGTGTATCGAAGCATTTATCGGGCGAGCCTGGTTGGAAGAGCGGCACATAACTGGGCTCTGCTCGGCCAGGTGAGCCTGGCTGGAAGAATTTGGCTGAAGGGATGCACATAACTGAGCTGCTGAAGAGATGATGGGATGCGCCTGGATGGAGGCGCATGATATCTGCTGCGCCTCACTGGTGGCGCATAGTTATGCTGCGCCTATCTGGAGACGCATGGTGGCCGCTGCGCTTATCTGAAGGCGCATGGTGGCCGCTGGCTGTAGACTTAGGCTCTTTTCTTTGTAGAAATTCTCCTTTGTACAACCTTTTCTAGACATGTAATAGACTTTTATATATATATAAATAAAAAGTCTTTCTTCAAATGTCTATACTTATTGACTTTGCTGTGAAGTTCTTCGTCTGAGTTCTGGCGCATGTAGTGTCTGGCGCATGGGCTTTCTGGTTGTGAAATTCCATGCTTCTACAAGACCCCCTTCAAAGTTTTCAAAACTTTTGAATAAGTTTTGGAATACTTTGAATAAGAAGCATGGAGGTCAGGGCGCATGATTTCTGGGCGCATGCCTGTTCGGGCGCATGCTCTTCTCAGTTAATGATGATGGTGCCTCGGTAACCGAAAAGATTAATGATGATCTTTTGGTTTTATTTGCTGCTATCCTTGAACAGAACCCGAGGCGACGGCTGAGATCACACGTCATCTGTTCACGCGTGCGACCAAGCCCTATAAATAGGTAAGAGTTGGAGAGAGAAAGGGTTCTTCTTCTCTGTGCCTCTGCTTCTTTAGAGTTTCTTCTTCAAAACCCTAACTTCTCCTTCCTCGAGAGAATGGCTTCCAAGACTCCTCGCGGTGCTGCCGGCAAGGGGAAGGAGAAAGCGAAGGAGTCCGCGGAAGTTGCGGCGGCTGTCGTTCCCCGTCGGCCTGTCGAAGTTCGGCCGGAGGTAGTTGGTAAGTCTCATTGTCCGTACGCCAACGCACATAGGCCTTGAGTCTTTAATGATGTGCCGCGGTCTTTGCCCGCTGACGCGCATGGGTTTAAACCCTGGTGATGCGCCGAGGCTATACTGCTGACGCGCATGGGTTCAAACCCTGATGATGCGCCGAGGCTATACTGCTGACGTGCATGGGTTCAAACCCTGATGATGTGCCGCAGTTTTCTCCTTTAGACACATTTGTGTGTTCTCTTCTGACTTTTTCTGATCTTTTACTAGTGTCGATGGCAATCCCGCTTTTGAGTGAAGTTTTCTTGGAGGCTGCCTTCAACCAAATGGGAGTAGAGCATAACGAGGAAGTGATAAACCCTGCTCAAGATGCTCTTATGCTGGATCAGCCTCCTGAGAGAATGACCCTAATCCGTGAACAGCAGTATTGGTTCCTCAAACGGATGATGGAGCGTGGAGTCATTAAACCCTCCACATCTGATAAAGTGACCTTCTTGAAGCCTGAGTTCCTGTTTGGAGACCGTCTCACTTCTACTGACTCGTCAGTACTGAAGGTCAAGGAGGACTGGTTCTTTACTGCGAATGAAGTGCATATGACTGTTAAGCAACTTGAACGTCAGTGGCCTTTGACGTCCTTCTGTCGCCTTGTTTCCCAGAGGAGAATGTCTTGGGAGCTTACCCCTTCTCAGGGGGGAGCGGTGACTGGTGTCATCCAAATTGATTCTACTTCCGACCAAAGGGATGCTTTGACCGTTGTACGGTCTGGGTCTTCTTACACTTGGCGGACTTTACGTCCTGGGAGCCTCTACAGTGATGTACCCATTGATACGTTTGCTTATAGTGCTTCGACTTTTACACATCGTATGTTTTTGATGGAACGTTCCTACCCGACAGGAGAGTTTCGGGTGGAGGGTTGGTGCCATTACGTCTCCAAATGGGATAAACTGACGCTCTGGATCTTGTCGCGGTTTCGGACTGAGCTCCGAGAGATCGGGTTGACTGCCGCGATCCGTGCTACCCAGGCGGGTGTTGACCTTAATAGGCACATGTTCCTCGCACTCCTGGAGATGTTTGATATCCATACCGGGACCTTCTTTACTCCGGTAGGGGAATTAGGGCTCGCACTTCATGAGATGTATGAGGTGTCTAAACTCCCTTGGGGGTCGGAGCCCTATGAAGAGTACTTTCCAACCAATGAGGAATTTCAAGTCCTGGGGGACAGGGCTGAGGAGATGACGGCCGTCTTCAAGGAAGTGGCGAGTCATCATTACTATATGCAGAGGCGGGATAGGAACGGGACGCAGCCTCATGTGACCGCTTGGAGAGATTATGTCTTTAAACAAGACAAGGAGGATCCCTCACAATTTTCCACTCCACCGGCGCTCTCTCGTAGCGAAGTGTTGTCCGAAATGAGCAGGTTAGGGAAGAAAAATCCCCGAGGAAATGAGGACCAGCAGTCAGATGCACGCTCCTACAGCTGCTTCTGGCATCTTGCTTATCGGATGTCACCCAAGGCGGTGTTGGCATCCTACCTGATGATATGGCTCCGGGATTGTGTGTTCGCGGGCGGATCCGGTGCCGTAGAGAGGATGACCCGAAACTTAATCCTGCCAGCCGTGAAGCTGGTTTTCGGCCGGCGTTTGGCTCTTCTCCCCGCAATGGTATGTAACCTGCAGCGAGGTTTGAGAGAGTTTGTTGGAAATATGATTCATGACAGAGGCCGAAACAATAACTTCCCGCGCGCTGAACTGCCGTTTCACTATTTGATGGGATGGCTGATTTTGCATCATTCCAGTGTGATGAGCCCAGGCTCGGAAGGAGATATAGGGCTGGTGGAGATGCATTCCTTCGTCGTTTCCATCGGAGGAGCTGGTCGCATACTGGTGTCCCGGTTTGTAGAAAAGGTTTTATCCCGTCTTCAGGGTTGGGAGATCACCAAAGTTGGTCCCATCTATTTGGGTTTGAGGCCAAACGAGGATTTAAGGGACCTGGGCGAAGGTACAACCACTCTGCCTCAATGGGGATTCCGCTGGTTGCAAAGTATCCGCCGTCCATCTGGTGTACCGGAACAGGAATCAGTGCTACCTGGAACCATACTTGCCGAGCGCTTTGTGCGGCAATTGGTTATGCTCAGATGAGTTGGATAACCCAGTAATACCCTGGGGTATGTTGAAAGTTTGTTGGATGGTGCCACGAGCTTGGCATTACTATAATGCCGGATGTACCGGAGCTCGTTTTACGTTGCCCGTCCCCGATCCGCGGCCGCCATTCTTTACTCGGCCGCCAAATTTTACTGTGTTATGGCTGCCCCGCCCTCTGGATATGACAGGGAGACCAGCCATATCGCAGGCACCAGTTAGCAGCGACTGGGGATACGCCAGTGAAGGCCCGGCCGAATCGTCCGTCAGGGGTGAGTCAACGGAGTGCCCCCTCCGCATCACAAGCAGAACCCTCTGGCGATCGATCGAACGATGTGCAGATACAGGGGCTGAATCTCTTGTGTCGAAGAAGCAGAAGAAGGCATCGTTATCGACGGTGTCATCGGATTCGGCGTCCGAAGAGGTAAGGATCATACTAAATCTGATTTTGGTTCCGCCACTACGAGGCCTCATCTTTTTGTAGGAGCCGCTAAAGAGAACCTCGTACCCAAAGTCGGGTGGGAGTAGGCGAGAAGAGATGGCGAGCTCGCCTGGAGTGTGTATCCCGCCGAAATGTGTCTCTCATGGAGGAAGATCCGAAGGATACTGTCATCGTGGAGGTTCCGGTATCCCCGGGTTATGTCAGGAGGGAACCTGGGGTGCAGCAGCTTCGAGGGTGACGAAGGCCACAGCGGAGGCTTCACATATCGAAGGTTTAGCAAGTGCGCAGCTTCCTGGTGATGAAGAGGAATGGAGTTTCATCCTCCGATGACATCGCTCCGGAGAGCAGGAGTCTGTTGCGGGGGCAGCAGCAGAAGCAGTGAGGATAGAGGAGGGGTTGATTCCCTCCTTGTCATGATGAAGGGAGGTCGGCTGAATCATTGCCAAATCCTTCCTTGGCTTCACCATGGACATAGAGATGGCTACCGATCAGGCGGTTAGCGACAGATTTTGTCCCTGTAGAGGGACTTGAGAAGAATGGACCCTTCTGCCGGTCTGTCTCCGGGGTTGGCCAGGAGAAATGTTGATCTCCCCGTTTTGCCGGGGAGGTAGCTGATGCAGATAGAACGTCGGGGGTTGAAGAGGTGGCCGTTGACGTCGGTAATTTTTCCGGGCTTGAGAAGGGTAAGGGTGTGGAACCCTCTGTTGCTCCTTCCTTTGGGGTACTATCACGACGCATGTGCCGGCCCTTCTGTTCCTTCGGCTCCTCGGGCTAGCAGTCTGGCCTGTTGATGAAGAGCCTATTGCTGCCGAGGTTTCCAACCTCTCAGATCGAGGTTGGCGGATCTTCCTCCGGCCCACAAACTGTAGTAGCTCCCCCCATCCTGCTATGACGTCGCAGGTGCTGGCGGATGCCGACGAGTATGTAAAGTTCCTCGTCGAGGGAGTGTACAAAATGTTGGAGAAAGGTGTATCTGCAGTGATGGATGCCAAGGGAGCTTTGCGACAGCAAAAGCTTTGGCAATGCCTTGATCGAGCTGATCCGCGTTCACCAAGGCCATGACCATATGGCCGAAATTCTGGAGGTTTCGGTGATTGAGCTGGACGAGCGGCTCGCAAAACTGCAGCGCATCCAACGAAATGCCCTCTCTGTTGATAGATGCAGAGTAGGAAGTTGATGGCTGAGATCGAGGCTTTCCATCGAGCCGATGTGAGCAGTTGGGAGCGTGAGTGGCTGGGACTGAGGCTGCGGCGGAGCAGTTGTCTCATCTATGGAGAAGACACGGAGAGAGGGCTGCGGTGGACGCTAACATCGCAGAGGTTGATGCTCAGATGCGCCGTCTTGAAGACCAGCGGGCCCAACTTCAACTAGAAGCTGATCGTGTCCTGGCTGAACACGTGGCATTCAGCAGGAGGAAGCGACTCTTACTCAGCGGACCCTTGCTTTGGCTCAGCAGCGACGACAGCTTGATGAGAAGTATGAGAGTAAAACTTCCGCTGAGGCTGTCGGGTTAATGCGTCAAGAAGCCGAGCTGCGAGTCCAGGCGACTGTGAAACTCGTACTGCCGATCTGAGACGTCGAGTCAGAGAGCTCTCATCCCATTCTGGAGAGGATCGAGGACTGTAGCTTCTCTTCTTTTTATGTGTTTTGCAACTCTCGTTGGGGAAATAGCGTATTTCTGTACTCCTTTTTTATAAGGAAATACACTATCTTTTTTTGTGATGTGTCCATTTTTGATCTCATGAACTTGATGATTTATGTGGATATTATCTTTTGCGCACCTTGGTTTTTAGGTACAGATAATAAGTTTGAAGGAACCAACATGTTTGTCAGAGGTAAGTGGACATGGCAATCATTAGGTTCAAATGATAGAATCTTCCCTACTCAGAGGTATTTATGGACGTGGTAGGAATGATCCTGGGGGATACGCTGAACAACTCAGAGGTAATGTGGACGTGGAAGTTCTGCGATCAATGTACGACAACACAGGAGTTGTTTGTACGGGATGTTTACTCAGAGGTAATGTGGACGTGGTAAAACATGAAGGATAGCGTAAGCTTACGAAATGTAAGGTTCCACTTTTAGGAGTAGAGAGACACTCAGAGGTAATGTGGACGTGGTTATCTTTCTACGAAGGATGCCACGGAACAGCTGGGTTCCGGAAGCGTTTGATTTTATAAAAGAGGTTGTGTTTGGAGAAATATATGTCTGGAGGATGTC
>JANAVB010005596.1:13410680-13602556 GCA_029216955.1 Iris pallida | reverse complement strand
CCATGGACTAGAGATGGCTACCGATCAGGCTGTAGCGACAGATTTTGTCCCTGTAGAGGGACTTGAGAAGAATGAGACCCTTCTGCCGGTCTTGTCTCCTGGGGTGCAGGAGATAAATGTTGATCTCCCCGTTTTTGCCGGGGGAGGTAGCTGATGCTGAGATAGAACGTCGGGGGTAGAAGAGGTGGCCGTTGACGTCGGTGATTTTTCCGGGCTTGAGAAGGGTAAGGGTGTGGAACCCTCTGTTCTCCTTCCATTGGGGTACTATCACGACGCATGTGCCGGCTCCTTCGTTCTTCGGCTCCTCGGGCTAGCAGTCTGGGCCTGTTGATGAAGAGCCTATTCTGCCGCGTTCCAACCTCTCAGATCGAGGTTGGCGATCTTTCCTCCCTCCGCAAAACTGTAGTAGCTCCCCCAACTCCTGCTATGACGTCGCAGGTGCTGGCGGATGCCGACGAGTATGTGAAGTTCCTCTTCGAGGGAGTGTACAAAATGTGGAGAAAGGTGTATCTGCAGTGTTGGATGCCAAGGGGAGCTTTGCGACAGCAAAAGCTTTGGCAATGCCTTGTATCGAGCTGATCCGCGTTCACCAAGGCCATGACCATATGGCCGAAATTCTGGAGGGTTTCGGTGATTGAGCTGGACGACGGCTCGCGGAACTGCAGCGCATCCAACGAATGACCTCTCTGTCTTGATAGATGCGAGATAGGAAGTTTATGGCTGAGATCGAGGCTTCCCATCGAGCCGATGTGAGCAGTTGGGAGCGTGAAGTGGCTGGGACTGAGGCTGCGGCGCGGAGCAGTTGTCTCAATCTATGGAGAGACAACGGAGAAGCGGGCTGCGGTGGACGCTAACATCGCAGAGGTTGATGCTCAGATGCGCCGTCTTGAAGACCAGCGGGCCCAACTTCAACTAGAAGCTGATCGTGTCCTGGCTGAACACGTGGCATTCAAGCAGGAGGAAGCGACTCTTACTCAGCGGACCCTTGCTTTGGCTCAGCAGCGACGACAGCTTGATGAGAAGTATGAGAGTAAAACTTCCGCTGAGGCTGTCGGTTAATGCGTCAAGAAGCCGAGCTGCGAGTCCAGGCGACTGTGGAAACTCGTACTGCCGATCTGAGACGTCGAGTCAGAGAGCTCTCATCCCATCCTGGAGAGGATCGGGGACTGTTTCTCTTCTTTTATGTGTTTTTGCAACTCTGTGGGGAATAGCGTATTTCTGTACTCCTTTTTAAATAAGAAATACACTATCTCTTTTTTTGTGATGGTTCATTTTTGATCTCATGAACTTGATGATTTATGTGGACCTATTATCTTTTGCGCACCTTGGTTTTTAGGTACAGATAATAAGTTTGAAGGAACCAACATGTTTGCTCAGAGGTAATGTGGACATGGCAATCATTAGGTTCAAATGATAGAATCTTCCTACTCAGAGGTATTTATGGACGTGGTAGGAATGATCCTGGGGATACGCTGAACAACAGAGGTAATGTGGACGTGGAAGTTCTGCGATCAATGTACGACAACACAGGAGTTGTTTGTACGGGATGTTTACTCAGAGGTAATGTGGACGTGGTAAACATGAAGGATAGCGTAAGCTCACGAAATGTAAGGTTCCTTTGTAGGATGTAGAGAGACAACTCAGAGGTAATGTGGACGTGGTTATCTTTCTACGGAAGGATGCCACGGAACAGCTGGGTTCCGGAAGCGTTTGATTTTGAAAAAGAGGTTGTTTGGGAAATACATGTCTTGGAGGATGTCAAGAATAGTACTTCTTTAGGAACTTGCCGTTGATGGGCATCATGAACAAGTCCCCATTGGGTTTGGCGAGGCGGTAAGCACCGTTTGAGTATACCGTCTCAATGATGAAGGGTCCTTCCCATTTGGGCTCGAACTTCCCTGGTGTCTTGTGAGTTAACACCATTGGCCTTCTGACTGCTAAAACCAGGTCGCCAACTTGGAAAGTTCTTTGCTTGACCTTCTTGTTGAAAGCCTGTGATATACGGGCTTGGTAAAGTTCGATGCGTTGTTGAGCTAGGAGACGCTTTTCGTCAAGTGCCTCCAGTTCCCGCAGACGACGACGTTGATTGTCTTCTTCTGTGAGATCGTTTGTGATTGCCACGCGGAGCGAAGGTATCTGTATCTCGAGAGGCAGTACTGCTTCGCTCCCGTAGACCAGGGAGAATGGAGTGTTGCCTGTTGGGGTCCGTACCGTTGTGCGGTAGGCCCAAAGGCATTCGCCAAGCTTTTCGTCCCAGTCGCGTTTGTTGGATGACACGACCTTTTTGAGTAGCCTGACGAGAGTTTTGTTGAACGCCTCGGCCAATCCGTTTGCTGCCGGATTGTAGGCGGTTGAGGCCACGTTTTGAATGCGATTCTTGTCACAGAACCTGCTGAAAATGTGGCTGATAAACTGAGGACCATTGTCATGGATGATCCCGGGGTACCCGAAACGGTAAATGACATGGTGTTTGATAAAGCTGACCACCCTGGAGCTTTTTACTTCTGCTAGTGGACTGCTTCCCCATTTGGAGAAGTAATCGGTGATGGCCAGGATGAAGCGGTGTCCTCTCGATGAAGGAGGGGTGATTGGCCTACAATGTCCATGCCCCAGGCTTCGAATGGCCAGGAGGCGACTGTAGGATGTAGAGGTTCAGACGGTGTATGTATGAAGTCTGCATGAAGTTGGCATGCATGGCACTTCTTAGCATATTCCACTGCGTCGGCAACCATGGTTGGCCAGTAGTAGCCCATACGTCGCAGTCGATCTTGCAACTTAGGACCCGGTTGGTGAGCTCCGCAAGTTCCGTCGTGAGCTTCTCGAAGAGCTTCGCCGCTTCTTCGTTAGACAGGCATCGAAGGAGAAGCCCGTCGAAGGAGCGTCGGTACAGCGTTTTAGTGGCTGTATCGTAGTAGAATCGAAGAGAGCGTCTCTGACTGAGACGGCTTCCTTCGGGTCTTCCGGAAGGATTCCGTAGACGGAAGTCGATGAACGGAATCTCCAGTCTCGGACATTAACATCAGTGTTTGTCGGCATGGCTGAGCCATTTGCAAACATAGGTTGTTCTGGGACAAATCAAGTCTCGGCCAGTTACCGTGACATAGTGTTGAGTCCCAAGGGGCGGCCAATGAGGCTGCGAGGCCAGCCAGAGCGTCAGCCTCCAAGTTTTGTAGACGGGGTACATGTTCGATGAAGAACCCAGTGAAGGTTGAAATGATGTTCAATGCAACTTCATGGTAAGGGATCAAATCTTCATGGCGAACCTCGTATTGCCCCCGAATCTGGTTTACGACGAGTTTCGAGTCGCCGTAGGCTTCCAGATGATCCACCCCCAGCTGTTGTGCTAGCTGGAGTCCCATGACGAGTGCGTTGTACTCAGCAACATTGTTGGAGCACGGCTTCGAAAGAGAGTATGCGCGCTGGATGACCAGCTGATCGGGGGAGACCAAGACTACCCCACTCCTGCGATGATTTGGCCGTTGGGGCCGTTCTTGAAGCGCCATCGAAGAACATCCGCCAAACGGGGCTTCCTTCAGTGACGTTTGATTCTTGGACTTCATCCGGGATTCTTCATAGAGTTTTGAAGATTCTGGGATGGGGTGTGCAGCTAAAAAGTCAGCCAGAGCCTGACCCTTGACCGCCTTCTGCGGGACAAACCCATGTTGTATGGCGTTAGTAGGATCGCCCATGTAGCCAGCCGGGAGTTTAATGACCCTGGCTTCGTCATGAGAACTCTGAGTGGATTGACTCGGGAGATGACGTAATTGTCTGGCCCGAGACGTAATGACGAGTCTTCTGAATGGCAAACACCAAAGCCAAGCACTCCTTTTCAACGGGGTTGTACCGGTGTTCGGCCCCTGAGTGTTCGACTGAGTAGTAGATTGCTTGCTCGTAGCCTGCATCGCTGTTTTGAGCGAGTAAAGCGCCGAGGGAATGATCCATGGCACGGACGTAGAGGAGGAATGGTTTGCCGGCGACAGGTGCCACTAGGACTGGCGGGCTTGTCAAGTAAGCCTTGATGTCGTCGAAAGCCTTTTGGCACTCCTCTGTCCAGACGTAAGAGACTCCCTTCTTCATGAGCTGAGTAAAGGGTTGACATTTACCGGAGAGGTTTGCTATGAACCTCCGGATGTATGCCAGACGTCCCTGTAAGCCCCGAAGTTCTCGAAGGTTCTTCGGAGGGTCCATGTTGAGGATGGCTTTAGTCTTCTCGGGATACATGAATGCCTTTTGCGTGATGAC
Source organism: Iris pallida (assembly GCA_029216955.1). Taxonomy (NCBI): domain Eukaryota; kingdom Viridiplantae; phylum Streptophyta; class Magnoliopsida; order Asparagales; family Iridaceae; genus Iris; species Iris pallida. The sequence continues at coordinate 13,598,314 of JANAVB010005596.1, read as the reverse complement.
AAAGCCCAAGAATTTGCCGCTAGAAACCCCCAGGAAGGATTTAGCGGGGTTCATTTTGAGTTGATGTGCCCGCATGAGATCGAAGACCGTCTTCAGGTCCTGTAGGTGATCTCTTTTGAGGCGGCTCTTGACTGCGATGTCGTCAACATAGCACTCAACTGTCTTGCGAAGATGTTGACGGAAGATGGTACTCATCGCTCGTTGGTATGTTGCACCGGCATTCTTCAAGCCGAAGGGCATTACTGTGTAGCAGAAAACACCTTTCGGAGTCCTGAATGACGTGTGTTTTGCGTCATCGGGGAACATCTTGATTTGATTGTAGCCTGAATACCCGTCCATGAAGGACATGCGTTCAAAGCCACATGTGTTGTCGATCATTACATCGGTGATTGGGAGCGGGAATTCATCCTTCGGGCAAGCAGAGTTGAGATCCCTGAAGTCGATACAGACTCGTATCTTCCCGTTCTTCTTGGTGACAGGGACGACGTTGGCTACCCAGTCCGGGTGTTGTTCCTCACGGATGAAGCCACTGGTCAAGAGCTTGTCCACCTCCTGATCGATGGCATTCATGATGTCCGGCGGAAGCGTCGCTGTTGTTGTTTGATAGGTTTGGCATCTGGTAAGATGTTCAACCTATGCATCGCGATCTGTGGATCGAGACCCGGCATGTCTTCGTAGCTCCAGGCGAAGACGTCAATATACTCTTTAGCCAGTTGGACTAAAGATTCTCGGTCTTCTCCTTCCAAGCTTTTGCTGATAAGATGGGTTTAGAAGAAGACCCATCCCCGAGGTCGATCTGCTCGACTTCGTCTTCGGTGGGAGGTTCTCGTAACTCAAAACGAGACTCCCATTGTTCTCCTAGGCGTGAGCCCAGGGTTCCTCTTCGAAGGGTTCCGGCGGTTGGTCTTCGCCTTCATCTTTCTGAGGTTGCGCCGATGTCATGTTAGCTGACAGCACTTTCCTGAAGACTGATCCGATACTGGTATCGGAATCCCACGTCGATGCTTGACGAGTGGGAATGTTCTATGTCTTCTGCGTCTGAACTCTCTGGAGTTGATGGCGGCGTGACATAGCCTAACCCCGTCGAGTCCGATTATAGTAATCTGTGGCTTTCCATTGGGCATCGAAAGCGGACAGGGAGATGCCGACCCTTGCCGTAGTTTAAGCCTTTGTTGCTTTTCAGGTCGTAGCCCATCTTTTGGATGATGTGCTTAGCCGCTTCTGTGTACCGATAGACTTGTACTCTGCCGGTATCAGGTTCGGGCTCGATTGACGGGAGGGTCCCGACGACGCTCGATTTTGCCCGAGATGATGGTGCCTTGGTCTCGGCTCCATGGAGGGACTATGAAGACTCCTTGAGACGGGACTATTTGATTATGGTAGACGGTCGTTACTTGTGTTTGCAACGACCGTAGAGCGTTGTCTAATGTATACATGGCATTCCAGTGTGGAAGACAAGAATAATTGAAAGACACTCTACTATTGATAAAGTACGAGATTTTATCTCGTGGGATTACATTGTCGAAGGAGGGTGCGTCTACATCAGCGGAGATGTATTCGCCAAGCTCCTCATCTGTAAGCACTGGGGCCGTATCAGGAGAGTCCTCCACCGCTCTGACTTTAGGGTCTGAGAGGGTTATGTGAGCCCTCTCCGGCATCTTGGATGACTGCGGCGGCTTGCCTTTAAGACGCACCTTGAGAGGTGCCTCGGTTGCGCCTCCGATGAGTGGCACCTTCCCTTGTAATTTTACCACCAGGGGAGCCGCTGTTGAGGTGGCTTTCCCTTGCGGCATATCTTCAGGGGAGCTTCGCGAGCCGGCGCTTTTCCTGATAGCTTGATGCTCATTGGAGGCGCCTTCTGGGGTGGTTTCCCCTTCAGACGGATTTTCAAGGGGGCGTCTGGAGTCGTCTCAGGCTCCATGTCCGGCTCTGTTGCCGTCTCTGCCTCATCATCAGCGTCATTGGCTTCCTCCTCGTCAATGGGCTTGTACAAGTCGGAATCGGTGAAGTAGGCCTCAATCCCTTTGAAGGGATCGATATCTGCAAACTCCGTCCGGATGACGCGTTGGTGGATACATATTTCATGCATTGGTGGAGCGTGGAGGGCACCACCATGTACTCATGTAACCATGGTCGTCCGAGTAGTAAGATGTTGTAGTGACCTCGGCATCCTCCACATAACAAGTCACCTCAGTTTTGAGGCTGTCGATGTGACACTTCAGCCGGATCTTGCCCAGTGGCTCGCTCTTGCTAGCGTTGAAGCCACTGATGGTCGTATTGGAGGGCGCCAGCCGGTACATTGGGATCCCCAGCTTTGATAGCAGCGTCTTTGGAATGATACTTAGGGAAGACCCCGGATCGATCTGAATCCTGCTCACCTTTACCGAACCGATGTACCCTGTGTAATACAACGGTCGGTTATGTCGATGATGCTTGAGCAGCATGTCTTGTTGGGTGAAGGTTATGTTTGGGATAACTTCATCCGTACAATGACAGTATGCACAAGTAGTTAGGAGGTCTTCAGGCTGCTTGACTTGACTGAGAAAGGACTCGGCATCCTTCAGAGCTTCGCAGAGAGCTTCTCGGGAGTCCTTGGAGAGACGCAGGAGCTCGAACAAAGACAAGCGTACAGGAGTACTGGCTAGTTGCGCCAGAATGTCAAAATTGTGGGGCTTGGCTAGCCCCGAAGCATTTTCTTTCCGCAGAGGTCTGTCGAAACGGGCCTCCACTTGCTTTTGTTTATTGGCTGCTGAGGGCTTGGATGGACCCTCCTCAGGGATGGTGCCAGGAGGCACCACTTCGGCGACAGCTTCACCGGGCTGGGAGTTTGTTGTGCCCGCGTCTGCACAGGAAGCGCCTCTTCCATTGAAGAAGAGACCGTGCGACAAGACTTGATCTTCTTGCCTTTTGCTTTGGAGGTAGGGCGTACCTCCGGTTGAGTTACCTCGGAGACGAGGTCGGGGTGAACCCAGAGGACCTTTCCTCGAGATATGGTGAGTGGGACAAGTCCACTCACATTGTCACGGGTGGGTGGCAAGTTCACCACCTCCATTATCGCCTTAGGGATGGGGACGACGCCATCTTGTGTGGTAGTCGGCGGCAAGGTGCCGAACTGAAGTGACACCACATTAGCTGACACCGTTTTCTCTTCATAGTCGACGGAGATTACATCCGCATTGATCATGCGCTGGATGTAATTTTTGAGGACGTAGCAGTCCTTAGTCGGGTGTCCGACAAACCGATGGTAGTGACAGTACCTCGGGTTGTCCACTTTACCGACTTCACGGGCCGCTTCGGGTCCGAAAGCTTGATCTTGTCACCCTGCTTCAGTATCTCAAAGAGTTGCAGGGTGTCGTCATCATTGAACGAATAAACCTCCTTGGGTCTCGGTGCCAGTGGAGGCTTTTGAGTAGGCGCAGATGCGCCCTTCGAGGCATTAACAGTCAATGCCTGTTTCCTCTTGTTTCTCGTCGGAGTTGTTGATTGCGGACTTTTTTCCCTTATCGTCAAAGGCGGGGAAGCTAACACCCAGAAGACGTGCATTGGCCGCCTTCTTCTCTGCAGCTTCAGTTCGATGATTAAGGGAGCTCCAGTCGGGAGGGGAAGTAGAGTTAAGCCAAAGCTTTACTGCAGGCAGCATGTTCATACTGCAAGCGGAGAGGAGCGCATGCTCTGGCATGCCTGGAGGTAGCCTGAAGCAGGCCTGACGGAAGCGTTCGATGAATGCCCGAACCGTTTCCTTGTCCTTCTGGCGTATCTCAATGAGAGACGCCATCGTCATGTCCTTCCCACCGTCGTAGAAGCGGTCGAGGAAGAGGCGTGTCAGGTCGTCGAAGGACGATATGGAATTATCGGGGAGGCTGCAGTACCAGTCATACGCCACCCCTTTCAGGGCCCCAACAAAGATGCTGGTGAGGAGCGCGTCCTCCTTCGGAAGATGCCCTGTCTGCGATTGGAAGTACGTCAGGTACCGTCGTGGAGAGTCCTTCCCGTCATACGGCGTGAGTGTTTGTGGTTTATACTTTGGGGGATAAACCACCTTGTTCCACTCAAGGGGATAAGGCTGGGGAATGCCCATCTTCTGGCGCTCCTCCTGCCTGTTCTTGGACTCAAAGCGCTCTCGCAGATCTTTGATCATTTCGACCACGTCCTCCGTGGAGCTAGGAGTCGGGGAAGGAGGGTACCACCTGGAGTGGAGCGTTTGAGGGCTCCGACGTCTGGGGTACTTCTGTGTCTGAGGGTATCCGTTGGAGGGGCACACTCGACTCTCCATTGGCTCCTGGGTCGGGACCATTTGAAGGTGTCCTGATCAAGGCCGACCGCATCTCAAATACTGCTTGAGTCAGTGCTTGCATTGAGGCAGAGAGGGTTTTGAGTCCTCCCTCTAGCGAGTCTATGCGCTGGACAATCCTGTGGGCGCATCAGTCTCAAGATCACCCCCGGTCATGTATACTGTCATGACACGGCCGGAAGTGGATGGATTAGTTGAGGCTTCGCTCTCAGCCTCGCTCTCATGTGGGGGAGTCACTTCTCCTGTGTTTGGCCGCCCCCAACCATTCTGGAGTTCGTCTTCGACAGGCGCATCTGCAAGGGCCTGACTGCCCTCAGCTCTGTCTTGAAGGGCCTCTTCGTTTCCAGCACTACCCCCGGCGGTGTCCTGGAGGACATCGTCATTTTGAGGGGTTCAGGGAGGCCATTTTGCCTTGATGAAGATCCGCCGCAGCTGTGCTTTGGACATCTTCGTCTTCGGAAGGAGGCTCGACAAGGGTCTGGCTACCCCCCTTCCTCCAAGAACTTCTTCCTCGACCGAGTGCCTTCAAACACTCCAGAGGTCGTGACAGCTGCCTTGGTTTTCCTCGGCTGGCTTTTGGATGAAGACGAGGAATTGGCAGTCGTCTTCCGGACAGATGAGGAGTTGGAGATCACGTTGCATGAAGCAACCTTTAGCTCCTCTTCTGCTGACACCTTCGTCCCAAGGCGATGTCGGAGGGGTGTCGATGATTGTAGCCGTTGGAAGACCTGACTGCTTTGGCGGTACTGCCGTCTTGCAACAGCAGTTGATGGTGACCACTGCACAAGTGTGCCCCGCGAGAGGCGCATCTTGCTTGTTGGTCAGCTCTCCTGACCGGCGCTTGTGAGTGATCACGTTGCGCAAGTCGTTGGAGGAGAGTGCTACCCTCACACCCCTCTCAGGCGCATGGCAGGGCCAAGCGCCGGGGTGGTCGGGTGAGTGCTGCGCCCCCTGATCTAATACCAAGCAGGCATCACGATCAGTAGTGGGGGAACCACAGAATTTGAAGTGACTTGAACGGACCTCAAACGCACAACCAGAGGAGGCGCGGGAGTTCAAGACCACTGAGTTTGCCTCTCTCGGCTTGGTTGTGCATGCAGTGAATGCACCCAAGCGAGATGAGGACTTTGAAGATCGACTCGTTGTCGGTGCAGAAGCACTTGAGTCAACCTTGTACAGCTTGCCATCAGCAACGCGCGTCATTGTAAGCGCGTGCCTCTGGTCGGCTGCTGGCATAGCACGTTTGTGGCGCATGGCCCGTGCCGCCTTGGATTTCTTCGTACCAGCCCGCTGGGGCGCATAGTACTCAGCATCCAAATTCTCCTCGCCATTACAGCGAGTGAGTCTGTCAAAGACAGAGGCTCTTTGTGGTGCATCAGAAGTAATGCGTGGGGCATTGGCTGCGCCTCTGCTCCGTCGACGTATCTTCCTCGCCTGAGAGGAAGATGGCTGGGGACGTGGTCAGCCACACGCTTCCTCGAGAGATGCGCTGCATCAGCGGGCGCACCTTGACTGCTGAGGACGTCAGCAGGAAGGGAAGGCTGGACGGGCGCATCCCCTTCAACGGTGGTGCCCGAGGCGTCGACTTTGCGCACCCAGACTGCGCGGGTCTTCTTCGGCTTCGATAGCCGCTTCGAAGGACTCGCACTTCCTTCAGAAATGAACTCCTCGTACGCCTGTTGATTGAGGCGCACTACCAGCGTCTTGTGGGAGGAGCCCACCTTCACGTCGTCGGCCTGTGACACGACTTTCTCGGTAGAGGAGAAAGAAGTCCCCAGCAGAGTCGCCAGCTTGTTTGCCATTAAAATTGTTTTGATTGAAATCTTAATACAAACAGAACAGTGATACAATATAGGACTTAGATGTAGTCCTAGGAGTACACTTTTGTTTAAGCTGGGTCCTTAGTGCCAATGGAGCGAGTGGTAATGCGTTGACTCCGTTGACCGGCTGACGGCGGTTATCGGTTCTCTGAAGGTGTTGATTGCTCTGGGTGCTGGAGCTTGCTGAGAGGAGGAAGACGTTGAGTGTCTAGAACTGCCTCTCCGGTGATTCTCTGTTATGGATTCTCAGTGAGTCTTGTGTGTTCTGAGTCTCTGTGTGTGTGAAGGAGATGACCCTTCTATTTATAGTTTTGCAGGCTGGCTGCTCATGCGCGCATACAGGATGCGCCGGTTGTAGGGATGCCACGTGGAGGTTGCTGATGGAGGCGCACGGATGCTGCGCCCTGATCGAGGGGGAGAACTCTCATACTGCTGTTGTGAGCCGGCACGTAGCAGAGAGAAGATCTTTCCGTTGCTGAACTCTTGGATGAGTTGAGTCAAAAGACACGTGTCGTCGACTCATGGTTCGAAGATCTCGGATTTGGTGGAGAGGAGTGATCTGGTGGGCTGCGCCTTGGATTGGGCGCAGGAGGAGGCTGCGGCTCATAACCTTTAGGAGTTACAAACCATTTGGGGCGCATGGCTTTTGAGGCGCATGCAGGCGACTTTCCTTCTGTCTTTTGGGATCAGAGAGCAGTCTGAGGCGCATGGCTTTGAGGCACATACTGATTTGGACGCATGGCCGTAGAGCGCATGTTGATTTGGACGCATGGCCGTAGAGGCGCATGCTGATGGTGGAGTGGCCACGTGGCAGTAGCCGTCGAAACAAAGTCATGATGATGCTGACGTTGCCGACGCTTCGTTTTCTGAAAAGCTGTCAACTGTTCAGACTTTGGGAGGCGTGCTGCCAACTCTGTCAGTTCAGCATTTAATGTTGGTGACGTTCGATGGACAGCTGAATGGGCGCGTCGGTTGGCGTTCTACTCGGTATGGAGATGTGTGAGGGCGCACCCTCTGTAATGCGCCGAGTATTGTAGGGCGCGTCTGTGTGATACGCCTGATACCGAAGGGCGCGTCCGTGTGATGCGCTGTCTGGCTGGCGCATCGGACATGTCTTTTAATGATACGGCTGTCTCGCTCTTCGAGTGCCATAAATAGCCGTTTGGCTGAATTCGAGGCGTCCGGTTCATCCATTTAATGTAAATTCATTGCACGGAATTCGAGGGCCATCCACTTGGCGCGTGGGTTTGATCTGCCCGGCCTATAAATAGTGGCATGAAGAGAAGATTTGCTTCTCATTCCCTCACATACTTCCAACATGAACTTGACCATGCGGGTGCTTCTGTTGACGAAGTGCTCCCGAGGGTGAAGATGAGACGCTGTGTTGTCTTCGATGCACTTGAAGGTGACTGTTACATCCAAAAGACGGAGTCGAGGGCTTCTGAGGCAGGCGAAAGGTGCCTGTTGCATCCAAAGATAGGGATGCTCGAGCCTCGTCTTCGTTATTCCGGAAGAGCCGTAGATCGGAATGGCGGTGCTAGGCTCTCTCTTCCTTCAAAGTGGGGTTTCCCCACTTTGAACGTGTCGAAAGCTGCTCCTTTAGCCGCGGTTTCGATCACGGTTTCCTTCGGCTTTGGAGGCTCTTTCGAAGCCTCCCCTGGCCACAGCATTTGCGGTGCTCTTCTCTTTCTTGGTTCCAGCCAGAGGGTTAAATGCTTTGTATCGAAGCATTTATCGGGCGAGCCTGGTTGGAAGAGCGGCACATAACTGGGCTCTGCTCGCCAGGTGAGCCTGGCTGGAAGAATTTGGCTGAAGGGATGCACATAACTGAGCTGCTGAAGAGATGATGGGATGCGCCTGGATGGAGGCGCATGATATCTGCTGCGCCTCACTGGTGGCCATAGTGATGCTGCGCCTATCTGGAGATGCATGGTGGCCGCTGCGCTTATCTGAAGGCACATGGTGGCCGCTGGCTGTAGACTTAGGCTCTTTTCTTTGTAGAAATTCTCCTTTGTACAACCTTTTCTAGACATGTAATAGACTTTTATATATATAAATAAAAAGTCTTTCTTCAAATGTCTATACTTATGACTTTGCTGTGAAGTTCTTCGTCTGAGTTCTGGCGCATGTAGTGTCTGGCGCATGGGCTTTCTGGTTGTAAAATTCTATGCTTCTACAGTCCTCAGCATATCCTCCAGTGTCTGTATCGTCCTTTCGGACTGCCCATCTGTCTGCGGGTGGTACGCCGTACTGAACTTGAGCCTACTGCCCAACTCCTCCTGCAAGCTCCTCCAGTAGTTGGATGTAAATCTGTTGTCTCTGTCTGACACGATGCTCACACCGGCACTCCGTGTAGACGAACTATCTGCTGCATGTATAGCTTCGCCAACTTCTCGGTAGAAAGCCCCACCTTGAAGGGTATGAAGTGCGCACACTTCGTCAGCCTGTCTACGATGACCCAATGGCATCCTTCCCTCCTTGGGAACGAGGAAGCCCTAAGACAAAGTCCATCGTAATATGTTCCCACTTTCACTCGGGAATGGATAACGGCTGCAACAAACCAGCTGGCCTCTGGCGCTCCGCCTTAACCTGCTGGCAAACTAGGCATCTCGAGATGAAACGTGATACATCCCTCTTCATTCCGTGCCACCAAAGATGTTCTCGCAGTCACGGTACATCTTGTTAGCACCAGGGTGAATAGAATATCTCGATCGGTGCTCCTCCTGCAAGACTGCCTCTACTAGCTCTTCCTTCGGCATGCACAATCTCAGCCATGCCTCAAGGATCCATCCTCTGCTATCGTGAAGTCATCCAGCAATCCAGCTAACGCCTGGGCTCGAAGTCTGTGAAGGCTCTCATCTGTAGACTGTGCTGTTGGCCCAATGATTGTATCTTATTTTTGAATATGGTTAATATTAAGTTTAGCATTTCTTTATCACTAATCTTCATACAATCGCTATAGCATTCTACTTATACTTATATCTTTGGTGATATGTGCCCATTGGTTTACATCTTAGTGATATGAGCTTATCTATCTTAATTTAATTGGGTTGCCAAAATCAAAACTATTTTTTGATTGTGGTCATTCAATTAAGTTTAATCATTATGATATCACTACATTTATGCCATCACCTTAGCACTTATACTTAAACTTTGCATAGTCCTAATGTGCATTAACTTATCATACTTGCTACTATGTATATTGTTTTGTTCGTCTAACATGTATATGCAGAAAAGCAATAAGCAAGATCAATATGGACATATGCAATGAAGAAATCATGGTGGGCCAAGACACGGATCCCACAAGATTTCTCTGAACCACCCGACGACATCTCTGGAGCCACGCACTCGGGGTTCCGCTGCCCGGTCAGCGACGGGGTCGAGGGGCAGCGCCCCTCGTCGGGGGTTTCGGGGGCGAAGCCCCCGAAAGGTATTCAGTTTTCACAAACTGGATATCTTTGGACAGCTGCCGCCAAGGGAAAAAGCCAGCACCTATCAAAGGAAAAGCCAAGCCATGCCATCATCATTTCATGACTCTGAAGAAGCCTGCACCTGCCTAAGTATATCTGGAGTCTTAATGAGTCTTAGGAATTATTATAAACACAAGAAATGGATGGCAAATCGAAAGCTAGGGCAGAAAAGCCCAGGATCATTTTTGGTGGAAAAACGGCATACCGACGGTATATCGACGTATACCGACGGTATACCGGTTTTTGTTCACAGAAAGTTTCTGTTTATAAAACCGGCATACCGTCGGCATACCGGTCCATACCGACGGTATACCGCTTCTGACGTTTGAAATTCCAACGGTCGGATTTCCAGCCATTAATGATCCCACGGCTATATTTCTAGCCGTTGCAATCCCAGACCGTATACCGGCGGTATACCGGATCATACTGGCGGTATGCCGGTCCGCGACTGAAAAGTTGTCTTGAGCTCTTTTCAATGCTTTGGTTATAAATAGCCTTGAACCCCTTCATTCAAGGTTGATGCTTTGAGCCTAAAAATTTCTAAACTACCCAAGCCTATCCATAACAACTCTACAAAGCTTTCATTTGCCATTCACAAATTGTGTTAGAGTTATTGAGTTGAAAGTGAGATCTTCATCCTATTGTATAAGGAGATCAAAACCTATTGTGAATGGTTGAAGTTGGAGAGTCTTCGTATCCAAATCTCGGTTGAAGTTGGGGAGTCTTCGTATCCAACTCTCGGTTGAAGTCGGAGAGCCCTTCGGATTAAAGCTCTTGTATAAGAAGTTGGCGAGTTCTTCGGATCCAACTCGTGTGTAACTATTTGCTCAAATAGTGGATTAAAGCCTAGAGAGTTCCGGGACTGGACTGCCTCTTAGGAGGATACCAGGATACATCGGTGTCGGTATTGTGTTTGCTTCTTCTCTTGCACTTATATTTTTAAATTGCCTATTAGCTTGTGCTAAGTGCTTGATTAGTTACTTGACCCTATTCACCCCCCTCTAGGGTTCCTACATGTGCCTCCCTGATCTGCTCCATCAAACCTGACTGAATGTCAAGCGCCATCATCTGTATCCTGATCCTGGCCGAACTAGCTCGATACCGAGCTTCTTCAGATCCTCCTGCAAATGCCGATCAATCATCAGGTACCATGCCATCGGATGCCTGTTCAGTGCATCCGCACCACATTTGCCTTCCCGGGGTGATACTGTAAATCGATGTCGAAGTCCTTCATCAACTCCAACCATCGTCTTTGCCTCATGTTCAGCTCTTTCTGCGTGAACATACTTCAAGCTTTTGTGGTCAGTAAAGATCTCCACATGCTCTCCGTATAAGTAATGTTTCCATAACTTGAGTGCAAAGATCACCGCAGCTAACTCTAGGTCATGGGTAGGATAATTCCTCTCATGAGTCCGTAATTGCCAAGATGCATAAGCAATCACTTTCCCATGCTGCTGTAGGACACATCCTAGCCCCTTCCCAGAAGCATCACCGTTATGGTGAAACCTCCAGAACCTGAAGGTAAAGTCAGAACTGGAGCGATCGTCAGCCTCCTCTTCGGCTCCTCAAACGCTGCCTGGCAGTCCTCTGACCAGATGTACTCTGCGTCCTTCCACGTCAGTTTCGTCATGGGTTCAGCTATCCTAGCAAAGCCTGGTCTGAACTTTCTATAATAGCCTGCTAAACCCAGAAAGCTCATGATCTCTGAAACTGACGTCGGAGCCTTCCATGTCTCAACTGCAGCAATCTTCCTGGGATCCACCGAGATTCCATCTCAAGTGACTACATGGCCGAGAAACTCCACTCGGTCTAAAAAGAACTCGTACTTCGGCAATTTGGCAAACAATCTCTCATACCTCAGAATCCCCAAAACTATCCGCAAGTGCTCTGCATGCTCTGCTGGCGTCTTCGAGTATATCAGGATGTCGTCGAAAATACTACGACGAACTTATCCAGATACTGGTGAAATGTCTTATTCATTAAGTTCATAAAGACAGTTGGCACATTTGTGAGACCAAATGGCAACACCATAAACTCGTACTGCCCGTACTTCGTGTTGAACGCCGTCTTCTGGATGTCTGCTGCCCTAACCTTCACCTGGTGGTACCCGGATCTCAAGTCTATCCTGGAAAACACCTTCGTCCCGCTCAACTGGTCGAACAAATCATCTATCCTGGGCAGAGGATATTTGTTCTTGATGGTGATGGCATTCAAGGCCCGATAGTCAATACATAACCGGACTGTACCATCCTTCTTAGGCACAAAGAGCACTGGCGCTCCCCATGGAGAAGCACTGGATCGAATGAAACCCTTTTTCAACAGGTCATCAATCTGCTCTTTCATCTCTACTGCCTCCTTGGGATTCACTCTATAGCAAGCCCGGGATACTGGTGATGAACCCGGCACTAAATCTATGGTGAACTCCACATCTCTGTCAGGCGGAAGCCCTGGAAGATCTGGGAATACATCCATAAACTCCCTAAAGATAGGGTGTGGCGGTGCTGCGTCCCCAACTGTCGCACAATAGTTCGGCTCTAGGCTGATCTCCGGCCCTGTCCTCCTGATACTGAATGGTGCTGTGCCTGGGGGACTGAACAAAATACTACCCTCATGACAATCTATAGATGCATGGGCATAGCTAAGCCAGTCCATCCCCAATATGATATCAACCGGGGAGTGGCATCACAAAGAATCGTCCTCTGAACTCTCCTGGCTATAAAAATAGAACATCTATAGATAGATCTAATAGGCACTGGTCCTCCTTCCGTCATCACTCTAATCTCCGCAGTAGGTGTAGCTACTAGATGGTGTTATGCATAAAATCTAATGATAGGAAGCTATGAGATGCACCAGAATCAAACAAACATACAGCTAGAAAAGTATGCAAATAAACATGACCTGTGATGACGTCAGCTAAGTAATCGGGCTCTGAAACCTGCTCCGGCTCCGGCTCAAGGGCTAGGCTATAAACCTTTCCCTGAGGTCCCTTCTGCTGCTGCAGATGCTGTCCAAACCTCTGCTGCTGAGTCGGGAGTGGTCCTCTAGGCTTCGCTACTGGACAGTCCCGAATCTGATGGGTGGCAGACCCACAGACTAAGCACTGCTTCAACCTCTTCCTGCAAATGGAGCTGTCGTGCCTGGTCTTCCGCAGAAAGAACATAAAGCTCCCCTCTGCTGCTGTCGGGGTCCCGGGACTCGAACTGGCGGGGTCTGATGATGTGATGTAGGGGGACGGTAAGTCTGCTGGGATGGCGTCGGCGCTCTCTGCTGGAAAGCCTGACGCTTGGACGGTCCCTCATGATGTACAGAAGCCGGCCTCTTGCTAGACAGAAGACGTCCTCAATGCTCCGGGCCAACTCTAGGCTCTGGTAGTAGTCAGTCGTACCGTTCGCCACTATAAGAATGCCAATGTCTGGAACTAGACCATGGCAAAACCTACGGGTCATCTCCTCTGGATCTGCAACCAGACTAGGAGCAAAACGGCTCAGGCGACTAAACCTTCATGTTCAGTCGAGTTTGGGTCACCTTAAGTGATGTTATGTCTTCCCTGTGATGTTCAGATTGTTAGTGGTGATTTAGATTTACATTAGACTGATTGGTTCGCATAGAACTGAACTATTAAGGAGTTGCAGTTGAGTTGGGATTGTCTAATTGTATTATAATTCCTGGACATGGTTAAACAGAGATGTAGTATCGAATTGTTGACCTTGATAATCCTGTGTCCAACTGAGAAGTGAATTCTGAGATGAGTTACTCTAGAATGTTTAAATTCAGTTATATGTGAATCAGTTTCAGTCAGGTTCTTGTACTGATTTCATTTCAAAATCAGGATTAACTGATAATATGGTTGCTAAGGGAGCCAATGCTTATTTATGAGGATAAAGAGTATTGCTAGGTAATATAACCTGGGTATGTTGGATCTCCTGTCATTAATTTAGAAACTTCCTTTTTTTGACAATGATGTTAGAGAAGACTCATTGATCTAACCTACAAGCATCCTTAATGTGACTGTCAACCATTTAACAGTCATCAGTTGGTTAAGTTAGAATAGTGTGGTTATGATTGTCATATTCAGGATTGGTGGTATCAGTCCATTACAGGACTGAACTTTACAGAGCTGTCAATTCCTGATTTTGTTTAAACTAAATATTTTAGTGTAGGTCAATATGTTCTAAAGTATATGACCACCTATAGGAATAGTCATCTCAGCTTTAGCAACATCAGCCATTCCCTGAGATACCTACATGTATTAGGAACACTCTAGGAATTGGTCAAGTGTTCTGTTAGGAGAATTTAGGATCATAACTGAATTTTTCACATGGATATTGTGTTGGATAATGATCACCTGAAGAAGAGTAAGGTTGCCAGACACTATATCTTGAAACCAATACAAACATGGGAAGTGACCCTTATGGAACTTGAGTGGTTAGGCAAATAAATAGATTACTTTATACTTTGGAATGTTATTATAGTTATATATTGTAGGATAGAGATTATGTATACATGATATGTTTAGTGTAATTAAGAATTATTATTTAAATAACTTTTCTGGATTAGGGATAACTAATTGAATTGTTGACTTATCAAATTGTAACCATATAACATGAGGTTTCCAGCTCTACTACCCCTTCTTGATCACCCGGAGCCAGGCAAGTATACTCCTCGAATTTGTTTATTTCTCATGTCTTTCATATCCATTCTTGTATCTCCTTGATGACACGATATATCACAATATTATCTGGTTTCATGTATCATTTGTGTCTGGGAGGGAAAATACTATAGATATATGATCAAACCCTGTTACTACTCATGTGAATAGCTTGGGTCCTGTACCGTGCACGTGGGACCAAAGCCGTACCATTTCAGGTTCATTGCATCTACCCAAGCCGATCACAATCTAGATGTATTTCATTATTGCACATGTCAGGATTCAGTTTGTATTTCAGGATTTCATGATTGTATTTCATGTTCAGGTTGTACTTCATGTTCAGGTTGTATTTCATGCTCAGGACTCTTACCATGTTCTATGTTTTACTTTCAGTATTTCATGCTCAGTTTCATGTCTTGTTTTATTTTCTGTACTTTACATATATTCCTATTTCTTGATTCATACCATGATGTACATGTTCATTTTCTTGGATATACTAGCTCCGCTCCTGACTGGATAAGTTGCAGGTGAGTTGGAGGCCTTGTGCGACACATTCTATGGCGAGGAGCCTATTGATGCAGGAGAGCTAGCTGGTGCTGCTCTTGACTTAGAGGCTGTCACGACCCGCTACCCAAATTGTTGGGCCAGGCCGAGTCATGTCCAGCCTACGCTTGAGATAAAACGTAGTAAGCTGTTCTAAAGACAACAGGATAAGACTAAATGTGCTAACAGTTCTTTAAGTGAAATAAAGTCATAAATGTTCCAAACACAAAAGTCGTATCATATAGTAAAATGTCCAAAGTACAAGTCTGAAATGTAAAACTGGATACATGTCCAGTTACAAAATATGTAGCCTAATACATGACTACTCTCAAACTGTCTAAAGCAAAAGACAACTAGGCGAGGTTCCCTGCAGGAACATCCTCGTAAGGCAAAGCCGGGTCTTCGGCAGTAACTATAGTATGTGTCGCAGAGTAACTCCTCCTCAGTAAGGACACCTACAACGTTATCCTGTCAGGACGGGAGCAAGTACTGAAACTAACAAACTAGCATATGAAACATGGAAATGAACATAGGAGGAAATAACTGGAACATGGCATCATACAATCTATCATGGCAAGGACACATATGTCATAGAGACAGATGTATATGTAATGTTTAAAACTGTAGCAAGTACGTGATCGGTCAATAGATGTACAATGTACTGGAGTACATGTAAATAAAATGTACATACGTACAAGTTAACAAGCATAGGTGTACATCCGTACAGAAATGCGGGATAATGGCCTGCTGCAAGGTATGCATATAAATGCGACCTCGCTCGCTACTATAGGGGGGTCATGATCACGTACACTACTATCAGTTTCTCCATAACCCATATTCTAATCATGTGAGAGATACATCAAGACTGTTCTAAGCATGGTAGTAATGGAAAGTACAATATGTGATATTTTAACTTGCTACCCCAAGGATCAGCATTTAACATGGTTGGATTAGCAGTTCATTTATGTAACAGTATGTAAAATTTGTAGAAAGTACTTGCCTCTAGCAAAGCAAAGCAAAACAAGCTGCGATAAAAGTGCTATGGATGTCCGGTAACTCGTCACTGTAGAAGTAAAAGCAATAACTTAGTTTTATACTAAGCTAAAATGCTAAGACACTAATCTGTGAAACACGACTTGTGACTGAGCACCTAGCCAAAATGATAATTTTAGCATAGGAGACCAATGTGGAGTGACACACTACTTTAACTAACTTTTTAGGGTCTTTACACTAGTGAGGGGTAGGGTTCAACACGGCTAAAACTCAAAATAACACAAAAGTTACAAGTCAAAATTAATCAATAAATAAATCAAATGATCATTGTGTTTCAATAATTTTTGAGATAGAAAAATGGCCTAGTTTTACTTAAAGTAAAGTACCAAAGTGATCCTTGTTAATCATAGACATTTATTATAATTTTTCTGGAATTTATTAACCAGTACAAGTATTTTATAAAAATCAGTTTTCCTAAGTATACAGAAAATGAGTTTTTGTTCCACAAGCCAAACTAGTGGCAAAACTATAATTTAAATACTACAAAAATTATACTAAATTAGCTAAAGTAACATAGTATCTAAATACTATTTTTCTAGAATTTTAACAGTACTTTAAGTATTTTCAGAAATCCAAAAACAGCATTGCACACAATTAAAATTAATTAATTAATTATCTGCGTATTTTGTCCATGTAATAATTTGAACCAAAGTTCAAATACAGGACCCAAGGCCATGAATCAAGTCCAATATGACTTGTACAGGTCTTGAATGTGTGAAAACATATTTGGGCCCAAAAACCCATGCTAGGCTTGGACACCAAATGGTTGCAGTAATTTAAATACACTAAAATATAATTTGGTAAAAATACAAAATAAATATTATTATTTTAATAAGGTAAAGTTATGCATAGTGAATATATACATACATATGTAAAAAGTACATATACCTATGTATAAGGAAAATACTTAATTTATAAAGTATATATACATATACAAACATTTATACATATATATAATATTAATATATAATAATAATATATACACATGAAAATATAACATAAATAAATATAATTAGATATATATATAATATATAATATATATAATATATATATATATATATATATATATATAATATTATATAGATATATATACTATCATAAAATTATAATACATATATAATATACTGCCAAAAATATAGTATATACATATATATACTAATATATATATATATTATATATATATATATATATATATATATATATATATATATATATATATATATATATATATATATAAAACAGAAAAAGAAAAGAAAAAGAAAACAGCAAAGAAGTAAAGGGGGGCTCGAACCCAGCCAAAGAACGCGCGGGGGGGGGGGGGATTAGTCGGGTCGGGCTGGCCAGGGGGTCAGCCCGAGCTCTATGTTAGGGTTAGGTTTAGGTTAATTTTATTTAGGTTTTGAATGTTAAAAGATAATAAAAAATAAACACAGTCCTGTGTCCTGACAGTTAGGAACACATGTGTCTTGTATCCACACTCAGCAGGATACGCACGACACGAGTTTCACGTGTCCAGGTCCACATTCGTGCTCGCCAGGACACGGCGAACAACCCATGCCCAACACGAGACACACACGACACAAAAGCACTGCTACTCACGTGTCCAACTAGTCGGGGGGGTTCGAGAGTGCTGGCCGGCGGTGGAGGCGTCGGCGAGGCGGCGCTCGGGTGGCGCTGGGGTCGTCTCGTCGCGACGCTTCTGATGACGGCGGTTGGGGGCGGTGGATGTCGACAGTGGGGCTGGACGGGGACTCGCCGGAGTTAGGGTTCCGGTTAGGGTTTTTGGGGGAAAGGCGGAGCTAGGGCGTCGATGGTGGTCGAGGTGATGGGGGTTGGGCTGAGGAGAGTGAGGGGAGTTTTATATGTGGTTGAGGCGGTCGGGGGCAGCCAGAGATGGCGGGGACAGGGCGCGCTGGCGGTCGTCGGTCGGAGTGTGGTGAGAAGAGTGAGTGTGGTCGTGGGGGGGGGGGGGGGGTGTGGGTAGGTTAGCAGTTAGGCCCTCCTAGATTAGGTATTTACACATAGGCCCCAACAGTGGCTAAATGCAAAATAGAATTTGCATTCCTCATTTGAAAACATTTTACTAATTGTAAACTAATATAAAACAAATCTAAAAATTACAGAATGATATCAAAATAATTTAGAAAATTATATATTGATATTTTTAGTATTAAAACTCATTTAAAAATTATTTAAAAATTCTAGAAAAATTCCTAAAATCCTAATAATTATTTTAAGGCTATAAATGACATTAAAAATTAATTAACACTAATTAAATAAAATTTGAAAAATAGGGGCTTACAGAGGCTGCAGAAAACTTAGAGCTTTTTAGTTTTTTCCTATTATTCCATGTATTGAGACTAGTAGACTTTCTGTCATTTCTGGAATGTATAAAATTCTGATATTGTACTTTTTCTCTGGGACACATTTATATATGCTGTGTTTCATACTTGTCTTGATATCTGGTTAGTTTTCCTAGATTGGTACAGCTTACTTGTCGTGTCTAACGACAAAGGCTGGGCGTGTCGACTCGTATGGTTATTCGGAAGGGGTCGTGACATATTTTAGTGGTGGCCCATGCGGTCTATCCTAATGGTACCTAGGTCTTAGCGTACTATTGGGGGACTTGATTACACTAGGGAAACTTGAAACACAGCATAGAAAAATCGGGAAATAAGGGTATATCAGGTATATTGATTCTATAAGCACTTGTTGTATTTAGGTCTAGGTTATTTTAACAGTTTTCTGTTTTTAGATAGTTCAAAAGCACGCGACACCGGAACGGTTGATCCACCTATACTTGAGGTTCCGAGCTTCCAGCAGGTCGTCCCTACTATCCCCCACTTGACACCCAGAGAGAGAGCAAGCCATCATTTTCCAAGCCAGACTTGTGGATGCGCTTCTCGAGCCAGAAAAGACTTCTGCTTTCCAGACTTCCAGACCTTTGGACTCTTCGACACCGAGCACATATCTTGCATCGAGGAGCAGATCGATAACCTAGAGTCGCAACTGAAGATCATTCAAGTCCCTGAGAACCCGACTCCTCTGAAGATTGAAATCACCAACCGGGAGATCCAGCTCGTAGCACATACAACAAGATGGAAAGCTAAAGCCCAGGAGTGACATGAAGACTTATGACGAAGACAACAACTATCCTAGACCCGCAAGCATCGCAATACTTAGTCTGCGCTTCTTCGGTCACACCACCAGTCGCATCATCGGAAGCAGATCTCAACAGCCAGCACGCCAGCGAGTATATTCCTATCAGAGGCTCTGCACTTCAGCCCAGCGGATGACCCAGACTCAGATTCAGATGACGACCACCTGTCATTTCTGTCGTCGCCAGGACATCACCATAAAGAGTGCCGCCAGAGACGAAGACTACGCCTGCACTGCGGATCGCCTGCCCATCAAGTTAAAGATTGTCCGGAGACCGTTGATCGCACTGTCCAAGGACAAGCACGGGGAGCATTAGGACTGCAAAAAGGGGGCCCGTCTCTCCAGATTCAACCATCACATGGATCACTGTCGCAGGGACCAGCCTACGTTAGGGTAGTTGAGGTAGATTGAAGAGACTCCAGTTCCGGAGGAACACTGAAGATAGATGAAGACATAAGATTTCTTTTACATGGTTGGAAAAACCATGTATCTTGATTAGCAATCCAGTCTTTTCTTAAATTTGTTTTTTAGCATCTAGACCATTTCTTGGAACTTTTTGTTTTCTATTTTGAAACCTGGGATGATATTCGAAACTTATTTTGGGATATTGTTTCCTATCCAGTAAACATATTTCATATCCACAATTCGATATTGTTTGAAATCCACTACTCGATACTGTTTGCCTATTTCCTTTGATGATTTTGATTTACTACTCGAGAGTTGTTCACTACCTGCTTCGACCTTGTCTCATATCCAAGATTTTGCTTGTTTTCGGGATACTTGTTCCTACTTATTATTGATATTCTGTTCGCTAATCAAACTTGCACTAATTAAGATTTATACCTACTTGAAATATCATTCTGAAACTGTTTGAACCTTCTTTCTATTGATGCTTGTTTGAGATTCTATTTTCTATTTGACTTTATTCGGGACTCGCCCTCTCTATCTACGACTTTGTTTACTATTGAGATTTGCTTGTTTCATATTTACAATCCAATACCTTGTTTTCTGTTGAAATCTGTTTTCTAGTTACTATTCAAAATTTTGTTTCCTCGTTAAGATTTTCTATACGAGATTTCGTTCCTTATTCACTACTTTGTTGATACTCGATTTTCTATTTTTCACTGTGTACCCTATTGGAGATTTCGTTTTTTATTCGAGTTTTGCTCGAGATTTATTATTATTCGTATTTTATTGAAACTTGTTTCTGGTACGAGATTTTATTCTTATTTTGAAACTTGTCTCCTATCTGATACTTTGTTTCAGTTCATCCTTCGAGACTCTGTTATCCCTTTGAAATAATGTCCCATATATGGAATCTTGTTACCATTTCAGGTTTCATCTAAGATTTCGGTTACCATTTGAACTTTGTTCACTGTTAAGGTATAAAAACCTCGTTGCCTTTTAGTACTCACTACTTCTTGATTGGATCTGTTGCTGCTTCTCAATACCTAATAAACCCTTGTATTTAACAGGTAGATAATACTATTTTGTGATTTGGACTATGAGAAACCATTTTGAATTCCTTGAATTATTTTACAATTTCTTGGATAAGGTCGAGAGACTACTCAATGATCTACTAGGGCGTGGCAGTTACACACTGCAACCATTATCTGAATTATGGAGACTAAGGGTCCACTGCAGCCAGCAGCGCACTGGTGAGCCGGGAACTTTAAGTCGAAATAATTTCAGGTATTTGTCGATTTTCGAGTTATCGAGACTGTCCAAAACTTTCATATTTGATCTCTTGAGTTGTTTCGTTAACGCTGTTTGGATTGATAAAGTTGATAGAGTATTCGGTGACATATCGATGTTTGAGTCATGGAACTGAATGATCGCTGCAGCCAGATGTACACTGGCAAGGCAGGATTCTAAGTACAGTGATTTCAAATGTCTAATATTTCGGACAACCTAGAGACTATATATCTTTTCGTATGATTATTGATATTTCAAAAATTGCAATCCTAGTACGTTTTCCTTGATTTGATACTAATACTTCTTGAGTGGTTCTATCTGAATTTTCAAATCGACCGTTGCAAATTCTCTTCCTACATTTTATTGTCGGATTATTTGATTTCCTAGACTTAGACTCTATTCCATCAGATTTTACCAAATCTATAATTTAATCATGTTTTTAAAAACTTGATCTGATCATACCTATCTAACAGTGATTCTCCTATCATGCTAAACTTTTAATCATGCCTGGAAGATAGTGCCTCACGACTCATCCTTTAAATTGTAATTAAAATTCATTCCACTTCGTGACTGTTTTGATCCTCGATCCTTGTCAAGCGTGATATCTCAAACTTCTTGTGTGTACTTGGTCTTAAGGCTCAGAGCGTCATGGGATCGACAGAATCAATAGGCAGTATCACGACCCGCACCCTTATGAGGGGCACGAGCATGTGGGTACGTCCAGCCTACGCCGCAATATCGGCGGTAGAACGCTGTATATAACGTCTGTAAATATTACGACTAACAGTATAAAGGTACCTGTACAGTATATACTCTCCGAATGGAGGTGACATATCAATACAGTCTCAATCACAGAATAAAAAAGGTAGATAGCTCAAAGAGAACATATGATAGATGAAAGAGTAAATAAGTCCAGAGTCCAATACAAGCCCATATATATCAATATCACAGGATCTCAAATATAATGTAGAAGCTACAGTCTGATAAGCTAGCTGGATCGCAGTCCAGTCAAACCTAGCTAATCTACACTACTCCGGGAGTACAAAATCTAGTGGCTCTACTATAAGGCCATGGTCCTGGACTACTCCATCTAACTCGAGCCCATAATAGGTCGAGCAGTCCGCCTCAGAAATCATCTGTAATATATCATAATGGTATCCTGTCAAAAATGAGCAAGTACAGCACTAACAGCAGCTCCATGTGAATTGACAAATTCTATAAGAGACAGTAATGAACTACAAGATAAGTATATGAAGACTTGGGAACCGTTCGGAAGATGAGTTACAACCCTTAAACCAATAAGGACCGGAGTTGTAACTCCTCTCCCGAGCAGAACTTAGTCTCCAATTAAGGTACAATGTAAAGGCATGTAGAGCATGTGAGTAACTGTATACAGGCATGGAAAGGAAATACTGAATGTAGAACAGAGCAGGATATACGAAGGATAAAGTAAATATAAAATGTGACTTAAATTATTAGAGCAATATGTGATCGGCTTAGGATAAGTGACAGGACAGGCTATCCACTTGGCCCGACAATTCGCGGTGACCTCAACGGAAAGTCATGTCGGCCAACTTGGATAACGAGCACAAGGCAAAAGGATCTTGCTACACCCTTCGTGAGGGAAGAGTGGCGCGAGCACATGAATAGTGACAGGGTGGCTTGGATCACATAGCCCCTAATAATTCTCCATCGATAGTACAATGGATCTGGACATTACACGTCATGGCATATGATTCCGTAAGAGGGTAGCAAATCCCCTTAGAAATCGGTGTCTATACAAGTACAGGGAAAAGACAGAAAGTGTACCAATATACCAAGAAATCTAGGAACAACATCTCATGTCATGATCCATCGTGTACTAGTCAGTGAACTATCGTGACTGAGAATCAAGTAAGACACTACGACTGAATCAGATATAGCAGATATCAGACAATGAAAACTATCAGTGAATGTACTCGCCTGTTGTCCTGAGCTGTAGGGTATATCAATGCTCAGAGCGGTAATCAGAAACCTATAGATGAGATAGCATGTTAATTTAGGTTTAAACAAGTTTAAGAATGATTCACAATGAATGATATGAAATCTAGGTCAAACTAGGTCTCACTGAGTCACACTAAGTCCTGTCAAGTCAATCTAAGTCAGACCAAGTCAACCCTAGGTCATACCAGTCATCACAGGTCAAAAAGTCGAAAAAAGTCAAACGGGGTCAAGAGTTGATCTACAGTTGACTTTTGGTCAACTGCAACTCTGGTCAACTCTAGGTCAACCCTAGGTCAAACTGGTCAAATGTTGACCAACAGTCAACTCTGGTTTGGATTAGGTCAAATCTAGACAAAGTGTTGACTCACGGTTGACTTTTGGGTAAAAAGTCAACTCTGGGTCAACCGAGCCAAAATTGGCTCAAATATGACATTTGTAGGGCGTACCCAACAAGTCACCAAAGTTTCAAGTCAATCCGACTACCCGAACTCCGTATTTGAATTTACCCGATTACCCCTTAACATTTACCCTTAAACCATTCTAACTTGACGCCAAGTGGCCTTCCCTTAGGAATTCCACTCCGTGCTTCCTAGGGTAGTAGGGTACTAGCCTATATAATCATTACCTACCAAGTTTCCTAGGGTAAGTGGACGTCCAGTCATCTTACGGTCCGTATCGCCCGTTATATCCGTTATCTTGAATATGTCAAGATACGAAATGGTGCGGTACGATACCGTCTCCCTAACCCCACACGCAACCCCGATTCCAACTCCGAAGCCTACCCACAAAATCTAAATCACATTTGCTAAGTCCCCTCCAAGTTTCAACGCGTTCCGAATCACGGAACTCAATTTCCCCCTATCACCAAATCCTAATTAACATTTCACCCTCTCATTCACTCATTCAACTCTCACTTTTCACACCCTTGGGACAATCTTTGGGGGTTATTCTAGTGGGCTAAATAGGGTTATATATATATATATATATATATATGTATATATATATAATATATATTGATATATATTATATATATATATATGTATATTTATATAATATTATATATATATATAATATATATATTATATATAGGGCATATATATAGGGTGTATATATAATGGATTGGGGGGTTAAATGGGGGGTTAAATGCCTATTGTTGCTGCTACTTTGCCTGCTACTGCTGTTACTGCTACAGCAGTAACTGCTGCTGCTGTCAGTTTTTTGGGGGGGGGGGGGGGGGGGCAGCAGCTCCCTAGGTCCCCCTTGCTGCTGCTGCTGCACTTCTTCCTCCCCCTTCTCTCCCTCTCATCCCTTCTCTAATTCTCTCTCAATTCTCCTCTTAACTTTCTATCAATCTCTCTAAACTCTCTAATATATATATAATATAATATATATATATATATAGATATATATATATCTATATATATAATAATTATATATTATATATCACTCACATACATTTCCTCATTCCCTTCCCTCTCTACACATACAATACACACACAATATATACACATGACCACACACAACACCACACACATATATATACTAACATATCTATATATATATATATAAATGTATATATATATAGACACACACACACTTATAGTATCTATATATATGGACACTCACACACACACATGGACACACACTCTCACATGGACACACATATACTCATAGACAAATACCACACATATACACCACTACTCTCTTCTCTTCCCTCTCCATACACACAAATACATATATATATATAGATATATATAATATATATATATATATATATATATATATCTATATTATATATATATATATACCACTCTAAAAGGATAAATCCATAAACAATCCTTAAACTAGATTTTAGGGGAACCTACCAAATCTAGGGTCAACTTGTAGAGAATGATCCTCTCTCTAATTTAGTGAAGGAATGAATGCAAAAAGAGAATAAATGAGAGTTAATGATGTACCTATGTGTAGGTTTGGAAGAAGAAGAAGGAGTGGGGAAATGAATGGAGGGAGAGATTTTAACTTGGTGGTGAAGTAAAAGAGGTGGAGGGGGTGGCCTTATGTGGCCGGCCATGGGAGCTTGGGGTAGGGGCACTTGTAATTACAAGTTTGCCCCTCCCTTGCTTCTAGGCTAAGTTAAATCCTAAAATTGGTTTTGGAAATTGCTAAAATTAAATAAAAATCATAATTAAACTTAGATACTCATATGGGATTAGTCCAAACTCCTAAACCTAAAAGTTTAGTGTGTGGGGCCATGGTTAATTAACATGCTAATTGCGACTCAAGTCAAATTTCCCCGGGGTCCCGAATTAACTCGGAATGCGATAAAATTCGAACCCGGCTCCTATAATAATTAAATATTAATATTCATGAAATAAAATTCCCAAAAATATTAAAAAGAAAATTACCATTTTACTCCTAACTGGGAAAAGTGAGGGTGACAAGTCTATCCACCTTAAAAAAAAATTTTGTCCTCGAAATTGAAGACAACAAGCACAGGAAATCACAAACAGAAAGACAAAAGAAAATAGATTTATACCTCAGGGCGCGAAAAGATAAAGGAAACGCTCCCGCATGTCGTCCTCCCTCTCCCAGGTAGACTCACATGGAGAGTGATGTCTCCACGCAACCCGAACCAAGGTGTGACCTGGTTCCGGAGCACCTTCTTCCTGCGATCCAGAATCTCTACCGGCTGTTCTGGATAGCTGAGAGTAGGTCCCACCTGTATCGCTGAATGGTCCAATATATGGCTAGGATCTGCCACGTACCGCCTCAGCTGAGATACATGAAACACGTTGTGCACTCCCTCGAGCCTAGTAGGCAAGTCCAGTCGGTAGGCTACTGCACCGATCCTCTCTAAGATGGTGAAAGGTCTGATGTAGCGCGGACTGAGCTTTCCACCGCCGCCAAAGCGAATAGTGCCACGTGTCGGAGATATCCTCAGAAATACCATGTCACCAACCTAGACACAAGACAAAACTCAACACAACTAACAAACAATCACAATAAACACGACAAGAACTGAAACTAACCTCGAACTCTAACGGTCTCCGGTGACTATCGGCCCAATGCCGCTGCCTATCCTGAGCCACCCGAAGTCTGTCTCTAATCATCCTGACTCGGCCGCATCTACAACCATCTCCGGCCCAAGAAGCGCCCGCTCGCCGACATCGTCCCAAGACAAAGGAGTACAGCATCTCCGTCCATATAGAGCCTCAAATGGTGACATCTCTATACTGGCCTGGTAGCTGTTGTTGTAAGCAAACTCTACCAGGTGAAGATGGTCCTCCCAAGAACCCCCAAGATCTAGCACACATGTGCGAAGCATATCCTCCAAAGTCTGGATGGTCCTCTCCGACTACCCGTCTGTCTGTGGATGATAAGCGGTACTAAACTTGAGCGAGTTGCCCAAGCTAGCCTACAAACTCCTCCAGAAGTGGAAAGTGAATCGGCTATCCCGATCTGAAACTATGCTCACCAGAACTCCGTACAATCTCACGGTCTGACGAACATACAGCTCAGCCAGCCTCTCCGTAGACAACCCACTTTGAAAGGTAAAAGTGGGCCGATTTGGTCAATCTATCAACTATGACCCAAACCGCGTCCTTCCCTCCTGGCGATCGTGGAAGTCCAGATACAAAGTCCACGGTGATGTGCTCCCACTTCTACTCGAGAATGGGTAGCGGCTGTAGCAATCCACCTGGTCTCTGTCTCTCGGCCTTCATCTGCTGACACACAAGGCAACGAGATACAAACTGAGCAACCTCGCGCTTCATGCCATACCACCATACGTGCTCTCTCAGGTCCCTATACATCTTGTTGGCCCCAGGATGTATAGAATACTGAGAGCGATGCACCTCCTGAAGAACCTCCTTCCGAAGCTCTCCACGCGGAATGCACAGCCTAGTACCGTGCCGCAATGACCCGTCTTCGGCTATAGAGAAATCGTCAAGCAAGCCCGTCCGTACTTGCTCCCTGATGCTCCTCAGGCAACATCATCATACTGCGCTGACCTGACTCTATCCATCAGCTCAGACTAAATCTGCAAACCCCACATGGATCTCCACGCCCGGAATGATGACCTCGATACCCAAACTATCCAGGTCGGCCAACAAATGGCGATCTGTCGTCAAGAACATAGCAACTGGATACCTGCTCAAGGTATCTGCAACTACGTTGGCCTTCTCCGGATGGTACTGCAAGAATATATCGAAGTCCTTCATCAGCTCTAACCACCGCCTCTGTCGCATGTTCAGCTCCTTCTGTGAACACGTACTTCAAGCTCTTGTGATCTGTGAAGATCTCAACTCGCTCTCCGTACAGGTAATGCCTCCATAACTTCAAAGCAAAAATAACCGCGGCCAACTCCAGATCATGAGTAGGATAGTTCTTCTCATGAGGACGTAACTGCCTGGATGCATAGGCAATCATCTTCCCGTGCTGCTGAAGAACACACCCTAAACCCTTCCCGGAAGCATCGCTGAAGATCGAGAACCCCCTGACCCGATGGCAAAGTTAAGATCGGAGCTGAAGTCAACCTTCTCTTCAGCTCATCGAATGCAGCCTGACACTCAACAGTCCAGACGAACTCTACGTCCTTCCTGGTGAGTCTAGTCATCGGCTCTGCAATCCGCGAGAAGTCCTGGACGAACTTTCGGTAATAGCCAGCCAAACCCAGAAAGCTCCGAACCTCGGCAACTGAACTGGGCGTAGACCAAGACTCTACTGCCGAAATCTTCCTCTGGTCTACTGAAATCCCGTGCTCGGTCACAACATGACCCAAGAACTCCACCTGGCCCAGAAGAACTCATACTTCGAAAGCTTTCCGTAGAGTTGCTCCCTCCTCAGAGTCTCTAACACAACTCTCAAGTGCTCCTCATGCTCCTCCTGCGTCTTCGAATAGATCAAGATATCGTCTATGAAACCACCACGAACTTGTCAAGGTACTGATGGAATACCTTGTTCATCAAGTTCATGAACACCGCGGGAGCATTGGTCAACCCAAATGGCATCACTGTAAACTCGTACTGGCCGTACCGAGTTCGAAATGCCGTCTTGGGAATGTCATCCCGCCTCACCTTCTGCTGGTGATACCCGGACCTCAAGTCTATCTTCGAAAAGACCTTTGCCCCACTCAGTGATCGAACAAGTCGTCGATCCTGGCAAAGGGTACCTATTCTTGATAGTGAGGTTGTTGAGCGCCCGGTAATCAATGCACATACGGGACGTAGCGTCCTTCTTTGGCACAAAAAGGACTGGCGCTCCCCAGGACGAAGAAGGATCTGATGAACCCCTTGTCCTGCAGCTCGTCGACTTGCTTCTTCAGTCTATCAACTCGCTGTTGTTCACCCTATAGACATGCTGTGAAATAGGCTCGGCGCCCGGCACCAAGTCTATAGATAACTCAATGTCCCTGTCTGGCGGCATCCCCGGCAACTCCTCGGAAAAACATCCGAGAACTCAGCTATCAACGGATGTGGCAAATCCTGCCCGCCAACAAAGCTCCACAGAATCCAGCCTCCGGCTCCGCGGCTCCTCGAGCAAACTCGATCTCTGGCTCTTCCGGCGTCCTAAAAGAAATTTGCCTCCTCTACAATCAATGTTAGCATGGTGCATCCTCAACCAATCCATACCGAGTACCATATCGTACCTCGGTAGGGGCATTACGAGCAGACACGCACTCAAGTTCCGGCCTCTCAGAGTGACTCTCCGCCCCTTGAAAATATTATTAACCAGGTAATGCCTCCCCCGTTCATAATCTTGCAAGTCCTACCCATATATTCAGCAATAATATTGTGTCTAAGAGCAAAAGAAACAGACACAAAACTATGGGTCGCCCCAGAATCAAATAATGCGAAAGCAGAGAAGGAATCTAGGAGAACATGACCTGCTACAATATCTTCCACCGGCTCTACCCTCCTCTGCTGCCAAAGCGAACACCCTGTCCGGGTGCTCCCTTCTGGTGCTGAACAAAGCGCTACTGCTGGGTCTGAAGCGGAGGACCCCTCTACTGAACTGCTGGTCCTCTAGCCGCTGTACTCTGTCCTGGCCTCCTCGGACTCTGCGAATGTCACGACCCGCACCCGGATATACGGGTACAAATACGTAGACGACCCCTCTACTGAACTGCTGGTCCTCTAGCCGGCTGTACTCTTTGGCACGATAAACAAGACGACCAAAATTGATTGGTCATGGACAAAAGGGAATCAAAATCTTAACAGTATCGAAATTTAATAAACAATTTAGATATGAAATTTTAAAATTTTCAGAGTTTCCAGTGTAGATGACAGATGTAGATATAAAATAGGTGATTGGTGTAATCAAGACATAGCTAAACAAGGCAAAGAAAATGACGGTAAGATGAGAAAATCATCATGCGATGAGAGAGAAATAATGATAAACAAGAAATAATGGTAGGAATTATCTTGCTCAATTGGTAAAAGAAGTGAATCAACTTAAGATATGACCTGATAACCATACACGTCTATCCAAAACCATGTTGCCAGAATTTACGCCACGTCAGTAAACATAGCTGCAATAAACGATAGAGTCCATAACTAAGGTAACACCCTATAATCATGTCATCTAGATTCCTTACCATGCCAATCGGTATGGCTGCAAGAGATCTAAATTCCATAACTAGGATAGTATATCCAAAATCAGGCTCCATGTCCCTGTCAGGCTAGCTAATATGACTGCGATAAATTCCAACTCCATAAGTAAAGTAGACATTTATCGTTCCCATCGTCTCCATCAATTATGTTTATCAGGATATCCTAACTCAATCCAGAGAAACTTATCTTCAACAAAATCAAAATCGAAGTCAACAACGAACATCAAGATTCAAATTCAACAACGAATCAAAGATAAGTAAATGGAAACTAGCGAAAACAGATCCCGAGGTAGAGTTTAGAAGAAAATTCTCAGGAGATGTCCAAAGGTACTATCTAGGTCAATAAAGGAAATCATTGGAATATAATCTAAAACAATCTCAACCTGATATAGACTGGTGAATCATATTCTCGTCTCGACCTAGGAGATATATAAGTTCAACTTATACCTTCCCTCTGGGGTCCACAAACTCATTCCAAGAAAGAATAAAGTTGATAACGGACAGATGTTTCAGAAATCAGGACGGACAGAACAAATGGGAAAAGTTTCGAAAAGTTCGAATAAGATTTCCAGGGGTCATCCCTGGAATCTACCAAGAGTTCCTAATATGTGACTGAGTACCAAATCCTAAAATATGCCATGACTCAATCTTAATCCTAGGGCAGGCTCGCAGTAGTACAGAAAAGTTCAAGTACTACCACGACTTCGCATTAATTGCAAAGATGACCTACATGGGCCACCACTAAAAACGTGTCACGACCCGCACCCGGATATGCGGGTACGAATACGTAGACGACGCCCAGCCTACGCCGCAGTATCGGCGGTAGAACGCTGTATACCCAATAAATATACGCTACGTCTAGAAGGCCTATAACTACAAATATACTCTAGTCACATCACAACAGCTAGGGATGATAAGACAAGAAAGATAACTAAAGCACAAGAACAACTAGAACTGCAATGATCATAAGACAAATAAATAAAGAAGGACAACAAGACTAACTAAGGATAACTACCAGGCAACTCACATAGAATAATAGTGAGATCCACCTCTGCTAGCAACATCATGAAGTCCACTAATGGTATAACAACTCCTAAAATATTATCAACGGTATCCTGTCAGGAAAATGAGCAAGTACAAACACTAACAGCAGTTCCTGTGAATTGACAAATTCTAAGAGACAGTATAATGAACTACAAGACAAAGATATATGAAAACTTGGGAACCGTTCGGAAGCCGAGTTACAACCCTTAAACCAAACAAGGACCCGGGGTTGTAACTCTTCTCCCGAGCAGAACTTAGTCTCCAATTAAGGTACATCATAGAGGCATATAAAACATGTGAGTAACTGAAATCATAGCATGGTGAGAGAAGTACTGTATGTAGAACAGAACATGATATATGATAAGATAAAGTAAATATAAAATGTGCCTTGGATTATTAGAGCGATATGTAATCGGCTTGGGATAAGTGACAGGACAGGCTATCCACTTGGCCCGGCAATCCGCGGTGACCTCAACGAAAGTCATGCCGGCCAACCTGGATAACGAGCACAAGGCAAGAGGATCTCGCTACACCCTTCGTGAGGGAAGAGTGGCGCGAGCACATGAATAGTGACAGGGTGGCTTGGATCACATAACCCCTAATAATTCCCCATCCTCGAATAGTATAATGGACCTGGACATGACACGTCATGACACGGGATTCCCTAAGAGGATAGCTACTCCCTCTCAGGAATCAGTGTCTATATAAGTACATGGAACAAGGCAGGAAAATGTACATATATACCAAGAAAATCCAGGAACAACATCTCATGTCATGATCCAACATATACTAGTCCGTGAACTGTCGTGACTGGAAATCAAGTAAGACACTACGACTGAATCGGATATAGCAGATATCAAGACAATGAAAACTATCAGTGAATGTACTCGCCTGCGGTCCTGAGCTGTCAAATGGGATCGATGCTCAGAGTGATGCCACAGACCTAAAGATAAGATATATATAAGATAATTAGGGTTCAACAGTGTTAGGCTTGTTTCTATAGTATAAGCTACGCAATCTAGGTCATACTCAGTCAACTAAGTCAAACTAGGTCACACTGAGTCACACTAGGTCAAACTAGGTCAAATGTTGACTCTACTTCGACGTTCAGTCGAAGCAGTCAACCATGGTCAAACAGGGTCAAGGCTAGTCTCTATAAACATCTACAGGGTCAACCCATTCAATTTCAGTGATTGTGAAATCACCAGAATTGATGGAACTCAAAATACCACAAAAGGAGAATGATTATAATAATAGGGTAAAAACCTACAGATGTTGTCGGATGATAAAACTAACGTCACCAACGTGTCCAGAATGGTCAAATCAGCTAGGATAGCCTGTCCAAAAGTCCAATTTGGACACAGGGGCAAAACGGTAATTTCGGGCCAAAATGATGTCCGCCGTTGGACACACTTTGCACCGAAAAATGTGCCAAAATATAAGTGCACAAAACCTAACAAATTATATGTCCACGAATCCAGAATGACGATACGAACCCAACGGTATATCCAGAATTGGATTCCGTTGACCCGATCTCAAATTGGTCCGTTGACCAGGACATTGGAAACCGATTTGCACGAAAAAGCGTGTCGGAGCCAATGTCCTCAAAACTCAGCAAATTATATGTCAACGAGTCCAGAATGACGATACGAACTCAACGGTATATCCGAAATTGGATTCCGATGAGCCGAACTCAAAATGACCCGTTGACCCAGAAAGTGGGATCCGCTTTGCACCGGAATGCGTGCCAGGGCCCACATTCTCCAAATCAAGCAAACTTTATATGAAACATGCCAGAACGATGCCACGAGTCTACTGGTGGTGTCAGAAATTGAATCCGGAGTCCCGGGTTCAAAAATAGAATTTAACAAGTGCAAATTAAAGAATTCGAACGGCCAACTTTGGCGTCGAATTCGACCGACCTAACAAGCTCAAACTGAAATGAAATCTAAAGAGGGCAGGAAGAGGGTTATACCAGCTGTGCACCGGAACTGGTGGCGCGCAAAACGGAGCTGCAACGACGAAGATACGAACCCGCGCGTTGGCGTCGCAAACTGTCCAAAAATAGTATAATTAAAACGTCAACTTGGTGGCCGGTTTTGATGTATCAAACGACAAATTAACGGGCGAAAATTAACAGGGAAGGTGGATATACGAGATTGAGACGGAGCAAGGAGTTCGCCGATCCAACGGCCGATCTCCCAGAAAAGGCACGAAGTCGCTGCCTCGAAGCACGAATTCTGGAACCTTCCGCGCGCGGTCGACGGAACTCCGTGCAAACGCACGAATCGGGTGTTTCTCGCGCCGGGGACGGGGGAGCAAGTCACAGGGGCCTGCCGGGGGTTCGCCGGAGTGGGGGATGGCCGGCCACGCGGCGCACGGCGGCGCGCGCGCGGCCTGCTGCGCACTGTTGCACTGCGCTGCGCAGCTGGCCGCGGGGAGGGGCTCGCCGACCTGGCGCGGCGGTGCAGCCAGGGGAGCACGGCGGTCGGGTGGTTGAGGATGCGGTGGGTGTGGGGTTGGTGATGAAGTTGGTGGTGGAGTAGTGGTGATGGTGGTGGAGGTGATGATAATAATGAAGTCGAAGAAGGAGGAGAATGGAGAAGAGGGAGGAGGGAAGATGGAGAGGAAGGAGGAGCTCGGGGAGGAGCTCGGCCCAGCCATGGGGTGGTCGGCCATGGGCTCGGCATGGTGGTGGTGTGGTTGAGAGAAAGAGAGAAGAAATTGTGTGTGGTGTCTAATATAAAGGGGGAGAGAGAGTGAATGAGATATTATGTGGGGAAGAGAGAGAAAGAGAAGTAGAGAGAGTGGGGGTTCTCGTACAGCAAGGGGGGGAGTGTTGAGTTGAGGTGATGGGGGTGGGAGTGTAAGGAGGGGTGAGAGTAAGAGCGATAGTGTGTGTTATATATATAAATATATATAAAGAGAGAAGGGTGAGAAAGAGAGTGAGAGGAAGAGAGATATTAAAGAGAGAGAGGGGGGGCTGCCATTCGCTGTGAGGGGGTTGAGGTGGGGTGGAGTAGATGATGGAAGGAGAGAGTGTGTGAGAAATTTAAAAGAAGAGAGAGAATTAATATATATATATAATATATTTATATATATATATATAATAATATATATATATAATATATCTGAAATGAGATATATTATATATAGATATATATATATATATATTATATATATAGATATATATATATATATATATTTGAGTAGGAGAAAACGGAAAAATATCAGTGGGGTGCAGGGGCAGACATGAAGGGGTCACACCACACTGGGTTGGGCGTTGGCCAAGTTGGACAAAGTCGAAGCCAAGATTTAATTAATTTATAAATTAAACCAATTAATTCATGGATGAATTGGGGGCACAAGAGAGATCAATTTGATAGCGCGCAAGTGGCACGTGCATAGTAGGCTCAAAACAGGCCAGGGCCATATATTGGGTCGACCGGATTGGACTGATGTCGGGCCCGGAAATTAAGTTGGAAATTAAATCACGAATTACGGCAGACGATAAATTGGTTTAAATTGACCCGAAGTTGCACGAATCAAATGGAACACAGGGAACAAGTGTCGAGTGGGACACGAAATTCACTGTGAAGATAATCTCGTCTACTACAACTCCAAGAAGAAAGTTTCCAGGACTGGCATCCCTGATGCTCTAGAAATCCAAGTCACCGTAAAGAGCATTAAAATCACAATTAATCAATCGAAATTAATTATATAGAAATGAATTATTGAAATAATTCATTAGAAAATTCGAAAAATAATTCGGGAAATTCAGGGGGCTTACAGCGAAAGCGGTAATCCCTCAGCTGGTGATCGGGCACCCCACAGTAGAGACAGATGCCAAACCTCTTCCTGCAAGCCTCCCTGGTGTGCCCCGGCTTCCCGCAGAAGCGCAGGAGTAGCCGGTCTCTGGCCCTGACCCTGATGCTGCTGGACACGCGCTGGTGCCTCCTGAATCTGCAACAGAGGCTGCTGCTGCTGAAATAGCCTCTGCTGATGCTGAAAGTGGGGGCGCTTGGCCGGTCCCGCACTAGAACTCACCTCCATAGCATCACCGCTCCTCTTCGGCTTGAGGCTGAAGTCCTCATTTGCAATCTACGCGTCTATTAATATCTGATCGAACGTCGCATCACGGCGACCCGAGGTGCGGGTGCGTACCGCATGAATAAGTCCCCTGCAGAACTTACGAGCCTTCTGTCCCTCGTCCTGGATCATATCGGGAGCAAACCTGCTAAGGCAAAAGAACTCAGCTGCATACTCGTCCACGACGAGTTTCCCTGCACTAGACCCACGAACTGGCCCTCCAATGCTGTAAGAGCCACGTCCGGAAAGAACTTCTCCTTGAAGAGCCTCCGGAAGTTCTTCCATGTCAGCCCTCTCACCGACGCACGAGGATCCGTGCGGTACCATGTCAGTGCGATGTCGAAGAATCGGCTGGCTGCGGCTGAAACCCAAAGTGCTCTAGAAAGCTCTGCCAGCTCCATGCTCCGCTGCACATCCTCTAGCCAGTCGTCTGCATAAAGGATGCCCTCTGTGCCTGTGAAGTCCCCGGAGCTCATCTTCCTAAAGTCTAATACTGTCCCTGGCCTGGACTGCTGCTGATACAGCTGCTGGCTAGTAGGGCCCTGTACCGTACCCGGTGCCACTCTCTCCACTGCTGCCAGTGCAAGCTGATGCGAGTTCTCCATACTCTACATCAGCATCTCGATCTGACGGTGTGACGCCTCTGCCTGGGCCCGCTGTGTCTCCATTATCTGCTGAAAGAGAAGGAACATATGATGTGTATCCGTCGGTATCGGTGGTGGTGGCGGCAGTATCTCTGGAACAACGGCCGTAACCCTCTGGGTGGAGGTGGTAGACCTCCTGTGCAACTGCCAGGGCCTCTGGGATAGTGGAATCACTGGGGACAGTCTCGTGAACCTTCTCCTCAGCCTGGTCAGATCTCTCGGGCAAGCTACTCGATCCAGTGGCCTGCGGGTGCGTCTTCGTCATCCTGGAGACGAATTGAAACAAAGAGATCAATATGGCACATGAGTAGATATTATCAAAGAAGGACAGTTAATTTAATACAAGGGAAGTAATCATGAAAATCAAAGATCGAAAATTTTCCTAGGTGTGATTGAGAAACTCCTATCATGTCCTAGGTCCCACGTCCTAATTGCAGGCTCGTAATTAGTACTCTAAGTCGAGCACCATTACGAGATCGCACTTGCGAGACAGGACCTGCATGGGCCACCACAAAAATGGTTGGAGGGGGTAGCAGTCTAGGCCCCCCTTGCTGCTGCTGCTGCACTTCTTCCTCCCCCTTCTCTTCCTCTCATCCCTCCTCTAATTCTCTCTCAATTCTCCTCTTAACTCTCTATAAATCTCTCTAAAACTCTATAATATATATATATATATATATAGATATATATATATATATATATATATATAGATATATATAGATATATATATATATATATTATTTATATATATATATTATATATATATATATATATATATATATTTTATATTATATATATATATTATATATATATAATATATATATATATATATATATATATATATATATATATTTATAATTTATATATATATATATATATATATATATATATATAATATATGTGTGTGTGTGTGTGTGTGTGTGTGTGTGGTCATGTATATGTGTAGTATTGTATGTGTAGAGAGGGAAGGGAATGAGGAAATGTATACGAGTGATATATTATATATATATATATATATATATCTATCTATATATATATATATATATATATATATATAGACACACACACACACACTTATATGTATCTATATATATATATGGACACCACACACACATGGACACACACTCTCACATGGACACACACATACTCATAGACAAATACACACACATATACACCACTACTCTCTCATTCTTCCCTCTCCATACACACACACACCAAAACACACACACACACACACACACACACACACACACACACACACATATATATTAATATATATATATATATATATATATATATATATATATATACCACTCTAAAAGGATAAATCCATAAACAATCCTTAAACTAGATTTTAGGGAAATACCTAATCTAGGTTCAACTTGTAGAGAATGATCCCCTCTCTAATTTATGTGAAGGAGTGAATGCAGAAAGAGAATAAATGAGAGTTAAGATGTACCTATGTGTAGGTTGGAAGAAGAAGAAGGAGTGGGAAGAAATGAATGAAGAGGGAGAGATTTTAACTTGGTGGTGAAGTAAAAGAGGTGGAGGGGGTGGCCTTATGTGGCCGGCCATGGGAGCTTGGGGTAGGGACACTTGTAATTACAAGTTTGCCCCTCCCTTGCTTCTAGGCTAAGTTAAATCCCAAAATTGATTTGGAAATTGCTAAAATTAAATAAAAATTATAATTAAACTTAGATACTCATATGCGATTAGTCCAAACTCCTAAACCTAAAAGTTTAGTGTGGTGGGCCATGGTTAATTAACATGCTAATTACGACTCAAGTCAAATTTCTTCGGGGTCCCGAATTAACTCGGAATGCGATGAAATTCGAACCCGACTCCTATAATAATTAAATATTAATATTCATGAAATAAAATTCCCAAAAAGTATTATAAAATGGAAAATTACCATTTTACCCCTAACTGGGAAAAGTGAGGGTGACAGGCAGACAGCAGCAGACGGCCACTAGAGTTCGCAGTTGGAGATAGAGTATTCCAGAAGATCTCACCAACCAGAGGCATCATCAGATTTGGCATAGGCGAAAAGCTCAGTCCGAGGTACATCGGACCTTTCGATGTGACGGCACGGATTGGCGAGGTGGCATATCGACTAGCGCTTCCAGCTAGCTTGGAGGGGGTACACAACGTTTTCCATGTATCTCAGCTTCGACGTTATATTCCAAATCCGAGCCATGTGGTGGACTACTCAGAATTAGAGGTGGACCCGAGTTTGACCTACGAGGAGCAGCCAGTGGAGATCCTGGATCGGAGGGAGAAGAGCTTGCGGAACCAGACCATTCCTCTTGTCCGCGTCATGTGGAGACACCATTTTCCGGGAGAGTCCACATGGGATGTGCGAGGATGAGGTGCGAGAGCGCTACCCTACATTGTTCACCTGATTGTATTCTTGTATTTTGAATTTCCAAATTTTAATAAATAATTCGGGGTGTTCGAGAATCAATTTTTGGATTTCTTCTGAATTTCGAGGGCAAAATTTTTCAAGGGGGAAGATTTGTAACTCCACCTTTCTCAATAATTGAATATTTTTTTAGATTAATAAATTGGAAATTTTATTAAGTTTAATATAGGTGAAGAATTTAGTTACCATTAAATCCTTGCTTGGGCTTAATTCATTTTAAACCTATTATTGATTGGGCCCAACACAGGAAGCCCACATCCAATGCCATTTAAATCATGTGGAAAGAATTACTCTCTTCACTGAGCTCCTAAACAATTGAAGCCTTCTTTCAAAATCCAAATTCTAACGGCCATGGCGAGAGCAGCCATGTGCTCTAACAAATTCTCCTCCTCTCTAACAAACTGTCAGAGAGGGAGCGAGGAATTTTCCCGCCAAGATGAAGGCCTGAGCCTCACGCTACCTGGCCTATTTAAGCCATCCTCCTCAACTGCAACAACCCTCTCCATTTCTACAACCTTTCCTTCTTCTCTTCCAAATTTATGTTCTGGATTAGCCATGGCGAACCACCATGCCTCGACGAACTCTTTCCTTGATTGATGAATGACACGAAGAGTGGGACGCAAGCAGCAGGAAGCAAGGAGAAGATCGGCTAATTTCTAATCGAGTGAGTTAATCATTATCAATCTAATTGATCCTTGGTTCAATCTTCCTTGATCTAATCCCTCGTCAATATAACTTGTAGTTGGACTTGGAAATTTCTTCCTCAAGCTCTTGATATGTTCAGGAAATTGCCTCTGAGATCGATCGAAGAGGTATAGGTTTTGATTTGATCCAATGTTACTGTTGTGCTCTTCTTTTGATTTGGTTCTCATTTATTTGGGTGTTAGATCGAGATCTAGAATCGAAGTGGATCTCAATTTGTTGATCATCCTAGCTCATGATTTAGAACACTGGTAAGTCCTCCAATGTTGGATTATTGAATCTATACTCGATTGATGATTAGACAATCCATGGTGATGTTATTTTCTTAAGTTTCTATAGAGTTTTGATCTGAGAGGAAGAGTGAGAGCTGTGTCATAGTGTCAGAATCGAGGTTGACTTATTCCCAGGTAAATACTCTGTTTCCGTTCAAATGAATTTTGTGTTCGATTAAACAATTGTGATTGAATTGTGCATAGGAGATCGTTGGGTGTTAGTAACATTTAAGATTGTTTTACATCTCACCTGAGAGTATGATTGAGACTGGTTATATCAGTCCTCCTAAGGCTGATTTATGCCTGTTCAGGACAGACAGTTGAAGGTTTACACTCAGTTGGGTATTTTAGGATTTGTTTCGTTCAGTAACCTGGGAAATTCTTATGGATAGATTAATATATCAACTGCTTGCTTGTCTCCAGGGCATGATGTGTAGCTGTATATTAACAGGGATGCTCATGGATATATGTGAGGAGACTTGGGTAAACAAGGGTCCTGGACCAGTCCTAGATCCCATAGGAACTTGTTATAGAAACTGATTGATATGGTGGAGGACTATTTATGTCCTAATGAGGTATTAAGGCATGGAACTGAGTATTGAAATCCCATTAGACTGTTTAAAACTGGTATTTAGGACTGTTAATTAAAACTGGTAGCTAGGTTTATATTAGACTGTTAATTAGGACTGGATATGAGGTTGAACATTGAACTGATATTGAAACATAAGGACTGGTATTTAAAGTCCTATTTTATGGATGAATCACATCAGTCCTAAAACTGAGAAGTCCTGTTTTTTATATCAGCAGGGACTGATTTTGAACTAAATGTTGGGGACTATTATTTGCAGGAATGAATATCAGTGAACACATAGATGATATACTAAGTTCTAAATGATCCAAGTTAAATAATGTGAAAGCCTGGAAGCCTAGTGCTTTAAGTCTGCTGATAAGTCCTAAGTTTGTTGGCTTGTTTTTCTATTAAGTCGAGGACTGATAGGTGAGTTCATATGAAGAACTGTTATTTGGGTATTGGTTGACAGCAGTTGGAAGATGGGTTTTAGATTCATTCATGATTTGCAAACCTCTCGAGTACAGTAGATATTTGAGTGTAGACTTAAATGGGTATCAGATTGTGTTAAGGACTGACAGGATGTATTAGACTGTCCAGTTCAGGAAATTGATGTTATGATTAGTTAGTTTAATGTGGGTAATCTCTGGAATAGTTTTTTTTCCCAACTATAGAGCAGGGAGTTAGCTGTTAGGTTTGAAAGGGTGTTTATAAATTGAGCTTAGAGAGATTCATCATCTGTGTTTGTTTGGGATGTTTCCTGATTACCAGGAATTGGTATCACAGGTTAGTTCACTCTAGGTAACCAACCTTGAATGTTCAAGCTTGCCTAGGACTGAGGTTGGGCTAGCAGGAAATAGTAATATATTGTGTTAGCAATGTTAGTTGTTATCTTGTGATATTAGATTGGTTTGCTAGGCTAACATGGATATGGGGACTATGGTACATGATGTTATGTTAACTGTTCATCTGTGTTGTCCATTTGATTACTGCTCTAACCCTAAACCTTCATGTTCAGTCGAGTTTGGGTCACCTTAAGTGATGTTATGTCTTCCCTGTGATGTTCAGATTGTTAGTGGTGATTTAGATTTACATTAGACTGATTGGTTCGCATAGAACTGAACTATTAAGGAGTTGCAGTTGAGTTGGGATTGTTTAACTGTATTATAATTCCTGGACATAGTTAAACAGAGATGTAGTATCGAATTGTTGACCTTGCTAATCCTGTGTCCAACTGAGAAGTGAATTCTGAGATGAGTTACTCTTGAATGTTTAAATTCAGTTAAGCTCGATATGTGAATCAGTTTCAGTCAGGTTCTTGTACTGATTTCATTTCAAAATTAGGATTAACTGATAACATGGTTGCTAAGGGAGCCAATGCTTATTTATGAGGATAAAGAGTATTGCTAGGTAATATAACCTGGGTATGTTGGACTCTCCTGTCATTAATTTAGAAACTTCCTTTTTTGACAATGATGTTAGAGAAGACTCATTGATCTAACCTACAAGCATCCTTAATGTGACTGTCAACCATTTAACAGTCATCAGTTGGTTAAGTTAGAATAGTGTGGTTATGATTGTCATCTTCAGGATTGGTGGTATCAGTCCATTACAGGACTGAACTTTACAAAGCTATCAATTCCTGATTTTGTTTAAACTAAATATTTTAGTGTAGGTCAATATGTTCTAAAGTATATGACCACCTATAGGAATAGTCATCTCAGCTTTAGCAACATCAGCCATTCCCTGAGCTACCTACATGTATTAGGAACACTCTAGGAATTGGTCAAGTGTTCTGTTAGGAGAATTTAGGATCATAACTGAATTTTTCACATGGATATTGTGTTGGACAATGATCACCTGAAGAAGAGTAAGGTTGCCAGATACTATATCTTGAAACAAATACAAACATGGGAAGTGACCCTTATGGAACTTGAGTGGTTAGGCAAATAAATAGATTACTTTATACTTTGGAATGTTATTATAGTTATATATATATATATTGTAGGATAGAGATTATGTATACATGATATGTTTAGTATAATTAAGAATTATTATTTAAATAACTTTTCTGGATTAGGGATAACTAATTGAATTGTTGACTTATCAAATTGTAACCATATAACAGGAGGTTTCCCAGCTCTACTACCCCTTCTTGATCACCCGGAGCCAGGCAAGTATACTCCTCGGATTTGTTCATTTCTCATGTCTTTCATATCCATTCTTGTATCTCCTTGATGACACGATATATCACGGTATTGTCTGGTTTCATGTTCCATGTATCATTTGCGTCTGGGAGAGGAAATACTATAGATATGTGATCAAACCCTGTTACTACTCATGTGAATAGCTTGGGTCCCGCACCGTGCACGTGGGACCAAAGCCGTACCATTTCAGGTTCATTGCATCTACCCAAGGCGATCACAATCTAGATGTATTTCATTATTGCACATGTCAGGATTCAGTTTGTATTTCAGGATTTCATGGTTGTATTTCATGTTCAGGTTGTACTTTATGTTCAGGTTTTATTTCATGCTCAGGACTCTTACCATGTTCCCTATTTTACTTTCAGTATTTCCTGCTCAATTTCATGTCTTGTTTCATTTCCTGTACTTTACATATATTCCTATTTCTTGATTCATACCATGATGTACATGTTCATTTTCTTGGATATACTAGCTCCGCTCCTGACTGGATAAGTTGCAGGTGAGTTGGAGGCCTTGTGCGACACATTCTATGGCGAGGAGCATATTGATGCAGGAGAGCTAGCTGGTGCTGCTCTTGACTTAGAGGCTGTAGAAACTTAGAGCTTCCTTAGTTTTTTCCTATTATTTTCATGTATTGATACTAGTAGACTTTCTGTCATTTCTGGAATGTAATAAATTCTTATATTGTACTTTTACTCTGGGACACATTTATAGATGCTGTGTTTTCGTACTTGTCTTGATATCTGGTTAGTTTCTCTAGATTGGTACAGCTTACTTTGTCGTGTCTAACGACAAAGGCTGGTCGTATCCGACTCGTATCCGGTTATTCGGAAGCGGGTTGTGACAGGATTGTCTTTCGTTTTTCCCTTTACGTCCATCACAGTATTAATTATGTTATCAAACACATTCTTCTCAATATGCATGACATCAAGATTATGTCTGATCAGATTGGTACTCCAATATGGCAGATCCCAGAATATGCTCCTCTTTGTCCAGTTATAATCTCTACCAAATCCATCGCACTTGTACCCAGTTGTAAGATCTTCGATAGCACTTGGAAAATCTCTAATTTCCTTCCATATCGTGGTTCCGCACCACCTTGGCGGTGGATCACCCTTCTC
Organism: Iris pallida; assembly: GCA_029216955.1. Taxonomy (NCBI): domain Eukaryota; kingdom Viridiplantae; phylum Streptophyta; class Magnoliopsida; order Asparagales; family Iridaceae; genus Iris; species Iris pallida. The sequence continues at coordinate 13,555,976 of JANAVB010005596.1, read as the reverse complement.
TACAATGCCGGCACAGAATGCATTCCCGTTCCTTCTGAACGGATGATCTTTCAGCAGAAATTGCCGATGACAATCAAAGAAGCACGGTTTTCCTCCGTGTTTCAAACGGAAAGCCTTACTACGGTCTATGCAATACGGACATGAGAGACGGCCATGAGTGCTCCATCCAGATAATATTTCATAGGCCGAAAAGTCGTTGATGGTCTACATAAGGGTTGCCTTCATCTGAAAATTCTGCTTCCTGGAAACATCGTACGTGTTAGCGCCTACTTCCCATAACTGATTCAACTCATCTATCAAAGGCTGTAAGTACATATCAATGTTCCTCTTGGGATTGTTCGGATCAGGAATTATAACAGTTAGAAACATGTACTGAGTCTTCATGCACATCCAAGACGGTAGGTTATACGGAGTGACAATCACAGGCCAGCACGAATACCAGGATCCCGAAAGACTAAAAGGAGTAAAACCGTCAGAAGATAGCCCCAACCTGACATTACACGGATCTGAAGCAAAATCAGGATACACTCGATCAAAGTGCGTCCACGCTTCTCCATCGGATGGGTGATCCAACACTCCTTCAATCTGTTATCGCATGTGCCAACTCATATTTTCGGCGTCTCTTTCACCATAAATAATCTTTGCAACCGCGGCATTAAAGGCAAGTAGTCCATTGAATCGGTCGGTCTTCTTGCACCGGTAGACCTTCCTGTACTAGTGGTCTTATAGCGATCTGCACCACAAAATCTGTACACATCTGCGTCCTTGTCGTCTTTGTAGTACAGCATGCACCCATTGCGACAAGAATCGATTTTCTCGTATCCCATCCAGAGCGATCTCACCATCCTCTTAGACCGATAAAAGTCTTTGGGTAACTTAGCACCCGCCGGCAAGATCTCTATAATCAACTCCAACACTCGATTGTAGCATTTTTGCGACATGTTAAAATCTGACTTAATGCTCAACAGTCTTGTAACCATCTCCAACGGTGAATGATCCTCACAACCCGGATACAATAGAGTCCTTGCATTCTCCAGCAACTCCATAAACTTTGCAGCATCGACATTCAGTGCCTCCTCAGCTGCATCATGAACGAAACTAGGTCCCACAGCATCGAAAACCATGTTCACGCACCCGTCGTCGTATGCATGATTATCTGAAACAAAATTAGGTCCTGCATGTATATACGGCTCAACATAAGGCTCCGGCTCTGATGTTAAAGACACAAGTTCTTCGTGTGCGGTCCACTGATAGTAATTAGGCATGAAACCCCTCGAGTACAAATGATATGTCACTTCCACTTCTGGATAATATTTCATGTTATGACATTTCACACATGGACACTTAATTTTGGTGCCGTCCATGTACTGAGGGAACGCCTTAGCAAACTGCAGGAACTGCTCTACTCCCGCTATGTATTCATCCCGCACACAACACATATCATCAGGACGACGATTGTACATCCATGAACGATTCCGCAAGTAGTAATTCATATCCATTTGGAAATAATTCTGCAAAGATGGACACACATGTTCAGCGCAGTAACTAGTCAAACTGGGTGAAGTTGAGTTGACTAAGTCAAACTTCCTAGTGTATATTATAGTAGAGAGACATGGTCGTGTGTAGGGATGCAACTCGGGAGGGGAATGGCTCTGCCTACCTGAGCTCACTGCCTACAGGGTACTTCCCCTAGCCTGCCTTACACTTGACCCTTTCCTCCCCTTTATCACTTGCACATCAGTGCATACCAGTGCACATGTGTGTACATGACCTATTAGCCTATGCCCCAAGCCAATTCCTCTACTCGACTTGATATCATATCCTCTTCATATCAGATATTTCATACCAAGATAGGAAAGGTTGACTGATACTTGATTCTAAACATACCAATTTAACTCTCCAATTTAACCCACACACACATTGAATCTAAACAAAACCCAAGGGGCTAAACCCTTGGCCTCTAAGAGAACAGACAAAGGGAGGGGGAAGGGTCTGTTGCTTGCTGAGTATATATACATCATCTCAAATCCACACACACATTAAATCTAAACAAAACCCAAGGGGCTAAACCCTTGGCCTCTAAGAGAACAAACAAACTCCAAACAACCCAAAGTCATCTATATGTATCAAAGTATATATATACATATCTACTCAGAAACTGAGATTGCAACATAGAGATATATACATCATCTCAAATCCAAATATAGCAATCCCCTATATATCATAACCTTACCCCACATGAATCTCATGCATATATAATCTCAGCTATATATCACTACTCTACATATATGAACTAAATATACCAAGCCAACGTTTCTATTCCACATACATATATCTCAAGAAACTGAGTATACAACCAACAACTTCTAAACATTCAATTTAACTCAAACCCCCAACTCAACTCACAGTCAACAAACTAAACCCAACCTTGTATCTCAGAAATTCCAAACTCAATCTCAGGAAAACCTGAGATTGTATTTCAACTGCCAAACCCCACAACCTAAATAAATCCCAAAACATGTCAAGAGGGGTCGTAGGTGTTTGTGTGCATACAAATGTGTCCAAGGGTCGTGTCAGTGTCCAAACAACTATCCCGGGTCGAAGTATCAGACAGAGGAGTTAATTAGGTTAGGGTTTACCTGAGCTCGATGAGGAGGAGCTCGACGGGGGGGGAGGGGGTAGGGGTCGCCGGAGGGAGAGGGAGTCGCTGGGGGTGGGGGAGGGAGTTACCGGGGGGGAAGGGGTCGCCGAAGGAGTCGCCGGGGGGGGGAAGGGATCGAGTGAAAATTTAAATTTTCGAGTGAGGGGGAAAAATGAAACGCTGTACCCTAAGTAAAAAATGTTAGCGACGTCAAGAGAGGCCATCGCTAAACATCACAAAATTTTAATATATGACGACATATTTTAATAATATGTCACTGAACGTCGCTATTCAGCGACGTAATTTAACTCCTGTCGCTGAACGTCGCAATTCAGCGACGTTTTGCGATGTTTTATAAAGGAGTCGCTGAATTCCATATATAGCGACGTAATTTTACGCCGTCGCTAAATTACGTCGCTAATAGATCATATTTTAGTAGTGCCTCAATCGATATGGACCAGTACTGCTATCCTGAATTTCTTGCTTAACCTTATATCTGTGGTTTTCTCGATTCACCTGTCCGACATAGCACGAGCATGCGCTTGTGGAATAAACGTTGAAACTTAACTGAATAATCGACTTAAGAAACCTAATTGTAATTTCAAGGATTTTAATTTGATTACCACATCATACCTAGATCACCATAGTAGAGATCACTGATAAGTAGCCTACCCGTTCTTGAACTTGTACCATGACCCAAGACGTACAGTTTTCAAGTAACTTGTATGATACATGCTTCTTATGCACGAGATGATCGATGTGTTGGAAACATACATAATTTATGAAAAATACCATTCCTAAAACAGAACAAAACCTGTCAAGGAACGAATAGAGGGCACAACCCATATATAATTCCAAAATCCAAACACACATACGAGCACAATGCAAACACAACGATATATAAGCCAAACAAATTAAAGAAAAAAAATTATGTAACAATTGGAATTCAACCCGAAAAACTTCCACTAAGGACTAAAGAAAGTACAACGATCCCTTTACAAACATATCTACTATCCTCACGAATCACTGTAATACTTTAAATTAAATGAAAATTGATTAGAAAGAAAAGAGAGTTATTGGAGATGATGACAAGGACAAACCAATACAGAACTCCCCGATTCGATCACTCTTCAAAATAGCCCCCAGTCTTTGAATCTCCTCTTCCTCTTGGTAGAAAGTTGTACCCTTGAGAAAACTCTGTTATCTGATTACATGATATGGATTAGGGTTAGAAAACTAAAATTTAAGTCTCACTAATTCCTAGATTGCGTGGACTGTTTATCACGATCCAAAGATGTTGATTAAACGCCTTCACCACCCGTGAAGTATGCCGCTGGTTAACGATAGTGTACAACGAAGTGTTTCTGAAACAATAGCGGCACCAGCAGTATACCATTTAGGTAGGAAAGAATTTATGCAAGGGATGGCAAAAATCATATCATAAACTAATATGTCGCTAAATGATGATGCAGATTCAAATTCAGAAGAGGAAATATTGCACATGACGTCGTCAGCATCTGACCATAACCAAATGAAGTATTCTCCTCGGTTATATAAGCCAACTTGGAGGAAGAAGGCTCAGCGAGGGGGTGGTTAGTGTTGGAGTTAGATTGGGTTCCCAACTTATGTGGAGAATACGCGGAAGTGTGACGAGTGTCATCCTTGTATCGAAGAAACTCGGGAAACTGAAGATGTCGAAGCAGAGTTTAGAAAATAGCAATTTGAGAATTTGTCTAGACCTTACCGCGTTAGGTCCGATTTAATTGTACCTTTACATCTTTGGTCTCTGAATGTAGTTGAAGACTGATCCTTGTTTGCGCCTACGTGGATGAAGAGGAAACAATCTTCTTAATAAGTTAATGAGAGTTTTAAATGCATTTTGGGTTTATTTTATAATCTTCATCCTTTTAGAATTTTTATAACATTTATAATTAATTTTATTATTAAACATGTCAAGCAGCCACATGTCATACCACAAGGCAAAACTTTCTGCCTCGTCATAAAATCTGTTAAATATGTATCTACTAATATGATGTTGCTTCAAAAAGCCACAAAATTGAACCATCTGTTTGTAAATGCTCTATCAATTAATAATAAATAAATTACGGAAGATAATAATTCTATAATCAACTTTTTTGTTTTTCTTCCGCATCACATATATCTCTAACAAATTATAATTAAAATATAAATAAATCTCTAACAAATTTTATATATATATATATATATATATATATATATATATATATATATATATATATATATATATATATATATCTTAATTGAAATATATAAAAACTATTTTTCAACAATATTAGAAAGAAAATAAAATTATTTTACATGCATGTGCACGTGAATTTACTAGTACATAATTTTTTTACTAGTACATATATTAACTATATATGCTTTGAGGTGTGTCTGAGATGGTAACTAATTGTTAAATTCGGTTATGAATGAAATTGAAACATTTTATACTTAATATAGGAAAGCTTAAAAAGTTAGAAATAACTACCATACCAAAATCGTATTTTACCCTTAAAATAGTTTATTTAAATTGATATGGTGCACACACACTTAAATATCCAAATCTTGGAACATAAATATTCATTAACGTACATTCCAAATGCATTCATTTTCAGATTTTGTAGCTCGTTCCCTATCAATATTCATGCGCATACCTTAATTGTGAATATTCATTTTCAGATTTTAAGCTATTTAATTCTCCCTCACTATAAAAACATCTACATCTCATCTAATACAAGACAGAAAGATTCAAAGGAAAAAGAAAAGGAGATTCGTATTATATATCATGTCTAAGATGTCTCGTGTCGTAGTGATTGTTTTTCTCGCCATTTTCGTTGCATTGAGTGCAAAAGGTAAAGAAATATTTGAAATGCATGTTTTTATCTACTTAGCTCTCATATAATATTAATTGGCTAACATATGTTGAGATGGATGTTCCTTAGATTATGTTGCCATCGCCAAGGATTCAATGTGTTGTAAAGACCACCGCAGCTGGGGTCCCAGTCCCCCCGTTGAACATTGTCTCGGCGAAGCGGACACCACCAATTGCAATGGCTGGTGTGTCAACACGCATACTTGTGGGGCAGGATTTTGCAAAAAAATAGGAAATCTCCACTACTGTCATTGTTCGTGCAATGGAACAGTAACCATCTAACATTGCGGATTGTTCTAGTATAGTATAGACGTTCCATAATAAAAGTGGTCATTTTCTTCAAGTCGTGATCTGTGTTTTCCTTATCGGTTAATTCTTTCTGTGTTTCAAAAATTTTTTTATACAACTTGAGGTACAATGGCACATACTATGTCCAACCCAAACACGTGTGATTAATGTTGCCACATCATACGAGGAACTTGAAATATTTTGGAGGGCATGTGAAATAAATCACCATAATTTGGTCTAGTAATGCACTCAATCTAGCCATTAAATCAAAATATAGAGAGAAAAAAAAAAAAGCTAACATAATTAAGTCTCACTTTCATCTGCCCTTTTGAATGACTGAAGTTAAATCCAAAGATGATCATTGAACGGAAATTTGTAGCGCTTGATATTTGTAGCAATCTGAATTTTTGCCCTGCACCTAAAAATGGATCTCTAAGTTGTCCAATACGATGTTCTATGACATTTAATTAAGCAGTGCACTCCCAATCCAAATCTATATAGGATTTAGTAATAGTCCACCACCAGATGTCCATTACCTTAACGGAACCCGTATATCCAGAGTTCATCTGAGTAATGAAATATTTCTTTCCACATGCGATAACAATTAATTACTTGGAGTAGATGTTAGTTTTGGAGTTCCTCCTTTTAGTCTTTTGTTCAACTTAGTTTGGGTTACTTCCCGAACTTCAATCTTCTAGAGCCCTTCAGAAAAATGTACATGGAAATGACCTTCATATATAGACATAATGTTGTAGCTTGCACAATTCAACTTGTCCACCTTTGGAACCAATATCCAGGGGCGGAGCCATGATTTAAATTATGGGGAGGCCTTGATGCTATATATAAAAATTCTTAAAATTGTCATGATAATTAAACTTCAATAGCAAAAACAAAAATGAGAGAAAGAAGAAGAAGTCAATATTAAAAAAAATTGTCCATATTGACAATATGTAATGTAAAACATTTAACAAAGATGAGGCTCAAACTCATACTCTCTTATTTAAAAGTCCAAAGTACTACCACTTAGGTAGTTTACTATTTTTATATTAGCAAGTCAAACTAGTATATATTTAAAAACTACCAAAAAAAAATCTATTTAGTAACCGACATTTTTGAATTTTTTTTTGCAGGGGTGGGGGTGGGGCGTGGCCCCCCGGACCCTCTATAAATCCGTCAATAATTGTATGTCTTTTTGGTCCACTGTTCTCAATTTTACACACCATCCGTACCCGCGGTTAGAACGTTTTGACTGGGGTTAGCATTTTGCCATTTTGGGATATAGTACAGGTTCTTGTGGGTGGATATATTAAGCTTAGAAGAAACAACCATACGTGTCTATAAGTATAAAAAATATATTTTATATTTTCTTCCTCCATTTTAATTATCTTACAAAAATATTGTCCAATTTGAAGGGGTTTAAAGCAAAGTTACCATTTTTATAACCGTGCCACTGCCGTCCGATCCTTACGCCAGCACAGAAACACACCGATCAGATACTCGTATCCGCGTTCGTCTCCCCCTCCTTCCCTCCCTCCATCCATGGCGGCATCCCTCTACTAAACCCTAAAAAAACCCTTAAAAAAGCCCTAATTTTGGAGAGAGAAGAAAAAGCTACAGATCGATGGGTCCGATCCTCCGTTCTCTTCCTCTCCTGCTGCCTCCTGCTCCTCGCCGGCGATTCGAAGCCGCAGCCATTCCGGAGAGACCCCGGCCACCCCCACTGGCACCACGGAGCCTTCCACGACGTCCAGGACAGCGTCCGCGCCGACGTCCGGCGCATGCTCCACACCCGCGCCGAGGTCATATTTCTTTTTCCTGAGGAATTTGCTTCTCGTCGGCTATGTTCGTGTGTTGAAACGATTTGATACTCTGATGTCGAAAATTTTATGGTTTTTGGTAGGAATTTGGTAGGAATTTGATTAGTTTTCAAATAAATACGATCAATTAGAGGCTTCATGTTGTTAGGTGCCTGACCTAACTGTTCCGCCATTAGAGGAGCTCGAAGGAGAATTGCCATTAATGAAAAGAATTTGACTGTAAGAAGAAGATGTAGACAAGTAATTGGAATGCAATTCTAGGGTTTCTTATTGAAGAACTGTAAAGAAGTACAAATTGACAATCAAGGAGATTGGAAAACTGTAAAAATGAATAGAAATGAAATACTCAATTCTCTGATCGATCTCTTTCTACACCTGATCTCTAGCTATTTATAGGCAGTGAGTATCAGACTATCAGTGTACTGCTGATACTCTGTATATTTGCTGACTAGGTGTGGGTTGCTTGCTGACCAAGCTTGCCAGCTCAATATAGTTTGCTGACTGGATGACTATTGTTGACTGGATTATCAATTAACTGTCACTGGCCTTCACTGAACTCATTCCCTGAGCATGAACACTGATATACTACACTTCACTGCTCATTGATAACTTACTATGCTCTTTGCTCACCGATAGTGGTCGAACACACAATGAGCATTTAGGCTCGTACCACATGTCAGGATCTGGTTTTTTTTTTTAACGGTCACGAGAAATTCATTTAAAACCTGATAGAAACATTTATTCGTAGAGAACGGGATCTCACATATTAGTTTCGAGTTTAATGACATGAAATTTCAGTGGAAAAAATAGAACAGTTACAATCTCATATGTCATGGCTTTCGTGAAGTCCTAGACTGACAGATACAAATCCGCTGGGCCGGTGTTGTGTGTGTGTCTGACATGATGCGAATGTGGCTGCATCTATACTTGAAGTGTCCCGTGTATCCTGCGTGAATTATAAGTGGAAATTGATCTTATTCCGTTTATCTTGACTTCTGTATCAATTTTTAACTAGATGTATACATGTTGATGCTACAACTTTTAGTCTCAAAACAAAATCATATAATTCTTTTTAGTTAGGGGCGGACGCAGGAATTTAAGTGAGGGGGGTCAACATGAAAGGTAAAGAAGTCCAAAAATATTCAGCAGTTGGTGTACTAGATTAGCAAAAGGAGATTTTATCATATATGCATAAAAATGTATTGACTAAATTTTTTGGACCTGGATGCCATATTCCAATTTATTAAATTGGAGATAAGTAATCATTCATTTGGCGGATAAAACACATGAATATAGTAATTTGTATAGTATGAAAGGGAACATATTGCAGATATAAATGGAGACATCATGAAAATTGTCTTTACACTTTCTCTTTTCTTGCAATGATATTTTTTATCGAAATAAATTTAACAAAAAACTATTTTGACGAGGTAGTGTAAGTCACACTCGCTTAGATTCCTGAAAAAATATGTTATGTTCTTTTCTTTCACTAAATTTTTTTTATCCCAAAGATGGATTTTTCTTTTAGGATTTTTTTTTAATAAGAGGATGATCAGAAGATAATAATCAATAAGAGTGTTGTGAAAAATAATGGTTTTTCTTTTTCTTTTATAACAAGTTCAATTCATCTCGCACATTCATTCTTTTTTCTCTCTTATAATAAGTTTAAAGTTTTTTTTTTTGAAAAATAATGATTTGCAAGGAAAGTGTATTTTTTTCTTCCCTCATATATGAATTTTTAAATAAAAACAATTTTGTCTGAGAAAAAAAAAACATTGTCAGAAATGGGATTTGAACCCACGTCCTCTCACAAAGAGAGGAACATAAGTCGGGTGCCATAGACCACTGGGCCATCATGACACTGTGTCATTTACAGAAACCCACGTAATAATACCAAAACCTTAAGCACACTTCCACTACAACAGAAATATATATTGATGTTATTGCGTTTTTCAATGGGGTCACTTGACCCCACGTGACCCCACCTAGATCCGCCCCTGTTTTTAGTTACTTAACATTTATGTATATTAGTAAGTGGATCAGATGATTTATCTCACAATAGCAGCACCAGTGGTATACCATTTAGGTAGGAAAGAATTTGTGCAAATGGATGGCAAAGATCATATCATAAACTAATATGTCGCTAAATGATGATACAGATTCAAATTCAGAAGAGGAAATATTGCACATGACGTCGTCAGCATCTGACCATGACACAAATGAAGTATCCTCCTCGACTATATAAGCCAACTTGGAGGAAGAAGCCCCAGCGAGAGGGTGGTTAGTGTTGGAGTTAGATTGGGTTCCCAACTTATGTGGAGAATAACCCGAAGTGTGACGAGTGTCATCCTTGTATCTAAGAAGCCCGGGAAGCTGAAGATGTCGAAGCAGAGTTCAGAAAATAGCAATTTGACCTTACCGTGTTAGGTCCGAATTTAGTTGTACCTTTACATCTTTTGTCTCTGAATATAGTATAAGACCGATTCTTGTTTACGCCTATGTGGATGAAGAGGAAACAATCTTCTTAATAAGTTAATGAGAGTTTTAAATGCATTTTGGATCTATTTTTTAATCTTCACCCTTTTAGCATTTTTATAACATTTATAACTAATTTTATTATTAAACATGTCAAGCAGCCACATGTCATACCACAAGGCAAAACTTTGTGCCTCATCATAAAATCTGTTAAATATGTATCTACTAGTATAATGTGGCTTCAAAAAGCCACAAAATTGAGCCGTCTGTTTGTAAATGCTCTATCAATTAATAATAAATAAATTACGGAAGATAATAATTCTATGGTCAACTTTTTCGTTTTTCTTCCACATCACATATATCTCTAACAAATTATAGTTAAAATATAAATAAATCTCTCTCTCTCTCTCTCTCTCTCTCTCTCTCTCTCTCTCTCTATATATATATATATATATATATATATATATATATATATATATTAATTGAAATATATTTAAACGATTTTTCAACAATATTAGAAAGAACATAAAACTATTTTACATGCATGTGCACGTGAATTTGCTAGTACATAATTTTTTTACTAGTACATATATTAACTATACTTTGAGGCGTGTATGAGATGGTAACTAATTGTTAAATTCGGGTATGAATGAAATTGAAACATTTTATACTTAACATAGGAAAGCTTAAAAAGTTAGAAATAACTAGGGGTGAGTATTCGGTTTATTCGGTTCCAACCAAACCGAACAACCGAAAACCGAATTCGACCGAAACCGAATAAGCAAAACCGAAACCGAACCGAATTGGTCAATAACCGAACCGAACCGAACCGAATTAAATTGGTTCGGTTTTCGGTTTATTCGGTGTATTCGATTTTTTTTGGTTTATTTGTGTTTTTTTTTGTTAATATATATAATAACTAAATATACCTAGATATATTTATTATATACATATAGTATATACCTCTATGTGTATATATATATATATATATATATATATATATATATATATATATATATATATATATATATATATATATATATATTTTTTTTTTTTTTTTGGAATAAGGTAAATAATTTCTGGAATCGCTCCCACTGGGATTCGAACTCCTGACCACTCGGGCCACATGCCTCACCACTACCACTAAGCTAGAGGGTCATTGGCATATATATATATATATATATATATATATATATATATATATATATATATATATATAAACTAAAATTTCTTATTCGGTTTTCGGTTTTGGACCGAAACCCAAAACCGAAATCGAAACCGAATAAGAAAATTTAGTATTTTCAAAACCGAAACCGAACCGATTTTTTTCAAAACCGAACCGAATCTCTTATTCGGTTCGGTTCGGTTCGGTTTTCGGTTCAAAACCGAATAATGCTCACCCCTATAAATAACTACCATACCAAAATCGTATTTTACCCTTAAAATAGTTTATTTAAATATTTGAATGACTGAAATTAAATCCAAAGATGATCATTGAATGGGAAGTTGTAGCGCTTGATACTTTTAGCAATCTGAATTGTTGCCATGTACATAATTTTTTATTTTCTCTCTCTCTCTCTCTCTCTCTCTCTCTCTCTCTCTCTCTCTCTCTCTCTCTATATATATATATATATATATATATATATATATATATATATATATATATATATATATATATATATATTAATTGAAATATATTTAAACTATTTTTCAACAATATTAGAAAGAAAATAAAATTATTTTACATGCATGTGCACATGAATTTACTAGTACATAATTTTTTTACTAGTACATATATTAACTATGCTTTGAGGTGTGTATGAGATGGTAACTAATTGTTAAATTCGGGTATGTATGAAATTGAAACATTTTATACTTAATATAGGAAAGCTTAAAAAAGTTAGAAATAACTACCATACAAAAATTGTATTTTACCCTTAAAATAGTTTATTTAAATTGATATGGTGGACACACACTTAAATATCAAATCTTGGAACATAAATATTCATTAACGTACTTTCCAAATGCATTCATTTTCAAATTTTGTAGCTCGTTCCCTATCAATATTCATGCACATACCTTAATTGTGAATATTCAATTTCAGACTTTAAGCTATTTAATTCCCCTCACTATAAAAACATCTACATCTCATCTAATACAAGACAGAAAGATTCAAAGGAAAAGAAAAGGAGATTCGTATTATAAATCATGTCTAAGATGTCTCGTGTCGTAGTGATTGTTTTTCTTACCATTTTTGTTGCCTTGAGTGCAAAAGGTAAAGAAATATTTGACATGCATGTTTTCATCTACTTAGCTCTCATATAATATATTGGCTAACATATGTTGAGATGGATGTTCCTTAGATTATGTTGCCATCGCCAAGGATTCAATGTGTTGTAAAGACCACCGCAGCTGGGGTCCCAGTCCCCCCGTTGAACATTGTCTCGGCGAAGCGGACACCACCAATTGCAATGGCTGGTGTGTCAACACGCATACTTGTGGGGCAGGATTTTGCAAAAAAATAGGAAATCTCCACTACTGTCATTGTTCGTGCAATGGAACAGTAACCATCTAATATTGCGGATTGTACTAGTATAGTATAGACGTTCCATAATAAAAGTGGTCATTTTCTTCAATTCGTGATCTGTGTTTTCCTTATCGGTTAATTCTTTCTATGTGTTTCAAATTTTTTTTATACAACATGCGGTACAGTGGCACATACTATGTCCAACCCAAACACGTGTGATTAATGTTGCCACATCATACGAGGAACTTGAAATATTTTGGAGGGCATGTGAAATAAATCACCATAATTTGGTCTAGTAATGCACTCAATCTAGCCATTAAATCAAAATATAGAGAAGAAAAAAAAAAGCTAACATAATTAAGTCTCACTTTCATCTGCCATTTTGAATGACTGAAGTTAAATCCAAAGATGATCATTGAATGGAAAGTTGTAGCGCTTGATATTTGTAGCAATCTGCATTGTTGCCCTGCACCTAAAAATGGATCTACTAGTTGTCCGATACGATGTTCTATGACATTTAATTAAGCAGTGCACTCCCAATCCAAATCTATATAGGATTTTGTAATAGTCCACCATCAGACGTCCATTACCTTAACGGAACCCGTATATCCTAGAGTTCATCTGAGTAATGAAATCTTTCTTTCCACATGCGATAACAATTAATTACTTGGAGTAGATGTTAGTTTTGGAGTTCCTCCTTTTAGTCTTTAGTTCAACTTAGTTTGGGTTACTTCCCGAACTTCAGTCTTCTAGAGCCCTTCAGAAAAATGTACATGGAAATGACCTTCATATATAGACATAATGTTGTAGCTTGCACAATTCAACTTGTCCACCTTTAGAACCAATATCCAGGGGCGGAGCCATAATTTAAATTATGGGGAGGCCTTGATGCTATATATAAAAATTCTTAAAATTGTCATGATAATTAAACTTCAATAGCAAAAACAAAATTGAGAGAAAGAAGAAGAAGTCAATATTAAAAAAAATTGTCCATATTGACAATATGTAATGTAATACATTTAACAAAGATGAGGCCCAAACTCATACTCTCTTATTTAAAAGTCCAAAGCACTACCACTAAGGTAGTTTACTATTTTTATATTAGAAAGTCAAACTAGTATATATTTAAAAACAAACAAAAAAAAAAATCTATTTAGTAACCGACATTTTTGATTTTTTTTTTTTGAGGGGTGGGGGTGGGGCGTGGCCCCCCTTGGACCCTCTGTAAATCCGTCCATAATTGCATGTCTTTTTGGTCCACTGTTCTCAATTTTACACACCACTCGTACCCGCGGTTAGAACGTTTTGACTGGGGATAGCATTTTGGGATATAATACAGGTTCTTGTGGGTGTATATATTAAGCTTAGAAAAAACAACCAAACGTTTCTATAAGTATAAAAAAATATCTTATATTTTCTTTCTCCATTTTAATTATCTTACAAAAATATTGTCCAATTTGAAGGGCTTTAATACCATTTTATAACCGTGCCACTGCCGTCCGATCCTTACCGATCAGATACTCATATCCGCGTTCGTCTCCCCCTCCTTCCCTCCCTCCATCCATGGCGGCATCCCTCTACTAAACCCTAAAAAAACCCTTAAAAAAGCCCTAATTTTGGAGAGAGAAGAAAAAGCTACAGATCGATGGGTCCGCTCCTCCGATCCTCCGTTCTCTTCCTCTCCTGCTGTCTCCTGCTCCTCGCCGGCGAGTCGAAGCCGCAGCCATTTCGGAGGGACCCCGGCCACCCCCACTGGCACCACGGAGCCTTCCACGACGTCCAGGACAGCGTCCGCGCCGACGTCCGCCGCATGCTCCACACCCGCGCCGAGGTCATATTTCTTTTTCCCGAGGAATTTGCTTCTCGTCGGCTATGTTTGTGTGTTGAAACGATTTGATGCTCTGATGTCGAAAATTTTATGGTTTTTGGTAGGAATTTGATTAGTTTTCAAATAAATACGATCAGTTAGAGGCTTCATGTTGTTAGGTGCCTGACCTAACTGTTCCGCCATTAGAGGAGCTCGAAGGAGAATTGCCATTAATGAAAAGAATTTGACAGTAAGAAGAAGATGTAGACAAGTAATTGGAATGTAATTCTAGGGTTTCTTATTGAAGAACTGTAAGGGCGATTTTGGATGGTTTTTAAGTAGCGGCTTTTAAACAGTCCAATCCATGCTTGGTAATTCACTAAAGGGAAGGGTATCAGTAGTTATAATTATATATATTTTTGTGAGGATATCAATGTAATAAAAAAATAGAGCCGCTCAAAATCTACCGATTTGGGGTGTTTATAAAGCCACCCAAAAATACATTACACCGGTTTTGGGGGGGTTTTGAGCCGACCAAAACCGGTGCCTCAAAAAAATTAACAAGCAGGGGTTTTCATAAACAATCGGTTCAAAAATACCCCAAAACCGGTGAAAACACAGTTATCTTGGCAATTATCGGGGTAGCGGTTATGAGGTGTTTTTAGAGTACCGGTTATGAGCGGTTATGAGGGTCCGGTTTTGGATGGTTTTTAAGTAGCGGCTTTTAAACCAGTCCAATCCATGCTTGGTAATTCACTAACGAGCGGTTCTGAAAGTTTTTTTACACGAATAAATTAAATAGGGAAGGGTATCGGTAGTTATAATTATATCTATTTTTGTGAGGATATAAATGGAATAAAAAAAATAAAGCCGCTCAAAACCCGTCGATTTGGGGTGTTTATAAAGCCACCCAAAAATACATTACACTGGTTTTGGGGGGTTTTTGAGCCGACGAAAACCAGTGCCTCAAAAAAATTAACAAGCAGGGGTTTCATAAACGGTCGGTTCAAAAATACCCCAAAACCGGTGAAAACACCATTATCAAGCAGACCCTAAAGAAGTATAAATTGACAATCCAGAAATTGGAAAATTCTAAAAATGAATAGAAATGAAATACTCAATTCTCTGATCGTTCTCCTTCTACACCTGTTCTCTAGCTATTTATAGGCAGTGAGTATCAGTGTACTGCTGATACTCTGTATGTTTGCTGACTAGGTGTGGGATGCTTGCTGACCAAGCTTGCCAGCTCAATATAGTTTGTTGACTGGATGACTATTGTTGACTGGACTATCAATTAACTGTCACTGGCCTTCGCTGAACTCATTCCCTGAGCATGGACACTGATATACTACACTTCATTGCTCATTGATAGTTTGATACCATGCTCTTTGCTCACCGATAGTGGTCGAACACACAAGGAGCATTTAGGCTCGTATCACATGTCAAGATCTGGTGATTTTTTTTAACGGTCACGAGAAATTCATTTAAAACCTGATAGAAACATTTATTCGTAGAGAACGGGATCTCACATATTAGTTTCGAGTTTAATGACATGAAATTTCAGTGGAAAAAATAGAACAGTTACAATCTCATATGTCATGGCTTTCGTGAAGTCCTGGACTGACAGATACAAATCCGCTGGGCCGGTGTTGTGTGTCTGACATGATGCGAATGTGGCTGCATCTATACTTGAAGTGTCCCGTGTATCATGCGTGAATTGTAAGTGGAAATTGATCTTATTCCGTTTATCTTGACGTCTGAATCAATTTTTAACTAGATGTATACATGTTGATGCTACAATTTTTAGTCTCAAAACAAAATCATATAATTCTTTTTAGTTACTTAACATTTATGTATATTAGTAAGTGGATCAGATGATTTATCTCACAATAGCGGCACCAGTGGTATACCATTTAGGTAGGAAAGAATTTGTGCAAATGGATGGCAAAGATCATATCATAAACTAATATGTCGCTAAATGATGATACAGATTCAAATTCAGAAGAGGAAATATTGCACATGACGTCGTCAGCATCTGACCATGACACAAATGAAGTATCCTCCTCGACTATATAAGCCAACTTGGAGGAAGAAGCCTCAGCAAGGGGGTGGTTAGTGTTAGTCTATTTGCAAACAATCGATGGAAAAACTCAGTTGCAATCCCTAAGAAGAGATGCAAAGAATGCAGTTGCAATCTCTAAAAAAGAGATGCAAATAATGCAGTTGCAATCCCTAAAAAAGAGATGCAAATAATGCTGATTGCGTAGCCTAAACGATTAAAAAAAAAAATCGAATCGCGTTTGCAATAGCGGTTTCTCGAAGGCAACAAGAGATGATCAACAACAGTTGAGTCTCAGATTCTCGAAGGCAACAGAAAGAGGAAGGAAGAAGAAGAGCGGATCTCGCTGGGGTGTTGAACACCGGCGCTCAAAGCTATACCCGCAGTACGGATAAGCTCCCAGGAACCAGCAAGTTCAGGAGAACTTCTGGAACGCTCGTAAGTCAATATTTGAGACTTGAACGGGCTTCCTGGACTTAACAGACTCCCTCAACTCTCTTCTTGGTGCATCTTTCAAAGGAGGCCAAGGGGCTCTATTTATAGAGTGGAGTTGAGACTTCACCTCTTCTCCTATCCGATGTGGGACTAAAATACCAATACTCAAAAATAGAGTTTGATATTTTAGATCATCCCACAATCAGCATAGAAGTGTGCCAGTCCACGCCTACCCTCGAACCCTCTCGTGCATGCACGAGACATCTTGGAGTCCGCGTCCGAGTCCGAGTCCGCACAACAAAAATTAACTTGCATCCTTGTTGGATTTAATCCTTTTTCCTTCTAGGAAAATACTTCCACATGGCACAAACTTGTGTCCCACTACACCTCATGTGCACACCTCAACACAAGCAATGCATTATATTGAGATACTCACCATTTGGTGTAGCCGATGTGGGACTATCTTTTCTAGTCCAAAGGCAAAAACACCAACAATCCCCCACATATCTCAATATATGGGTTGAGCGTTCCCCACAGTGATTGTCCATCATGCATTAGGAGAGATGTCGCTACGACTTGAATCTTCCCGCATAGGTTAAATAACAGCATGATACAAGAATGGACTAAGCCTTGAATTCTGCACCATAACTGCAATTCTTCCTACTCACATAGTGACATCAACTGTGCTTCTGGCTGCACATTGAAGGCCTTGTGCCAGCCTGGTTTCAGTGTATAATTTTTGGGCGTCTACAAGTTTACCCTCAAGAGACGGCCTGATATCTCTGTCCATACACTATAGGTGAGTTCTATATAAAGAGTCATTGGCATGAAGCATTGCGCTTCTTTGCGGTGCTACGCCGCTATGACATGGCTGACAAAGCCAAGGCATTACCCCTACCTGGGAACCTCATCGTAGTGTCATACTACTGTAGCATGAGGTCTCAAGCCTCTTTGTAGTGCCAAACTACCCAGCATGAAGCCTTGCGCTCCCTTGTGGTGTTACGCCACTATGACATGGCTTGCAAAGTCGAGGCTTTACCCCTACCTGGGTACCTCATCGTGGTGTTATGCCACTGTAACATGAGGACACCGACCTCTTTGTAGTGCTGCCTACATCTCTTTATTACGATTATGCAACATTAGGCTACCTGCCTATATGCGGTGCTACGCCGCCTGTAACTTGGCTAACAAAGCCGAGGCATTACCCCTACCTGGGAACCTCATGGTGGAGTCACCCCACTGTAGCATGGAGTTGTAACACTCCTTTGTGGTTGTTGCGCCACCATGCTTCCTGTAAAGCATAACAGACCTTCACTCAGTCTGAGAACTCATTAAGGCATTATGCCATCCTTCTCACAGGATCAATTTTCCGTAGAAAATTCATAGTAGACAACAGTGGTTCTGGGTCCGAAACCCTTACATGTTCCGCAGAACAAGTGCCCACTGTTAACTAATATTTTTCCAGTCAATAGTCCTCCCTTGAATCAAAAAATTAGATATCTGGTAGATTTCTCTTTGAACCAATAACATAAAATTTATTGATAGGATTATAATGACACAATATTAGAATGCCTTCAAGCCCATCTTCCTTGCTGTGTCCTCGACCAGCTGACGCTTGAGACCCTTCGTGAACGGATCCGCCAGGTTTTCCTGACTCCGAACATCGATCACTGCAATGACGCCCCTTTTTATGAGATCGTTCACTGCTCTGTGCTTCAACCGCACAGTCCTCTTCTTCCCGTTGAAGAGTTCATTTGATGCCACTGCTGCTGCCGCCTGGTTGTCACAGTATATCGGAATCGCCGGTATCTGAGCCCCAACCATTGGAAGGTCATACATGAGCTCCCGAAGCCACTCTGCTTCATCTGCTGCAGCGTCCAATGCAAAGAATTCAGATTCCATGGAGGAGCGAGATAACATAGTCTGCTTCTTCGACTTCCACGATATAGCAGCTCCACCCATGGCGAACACATATCCACCTGTGGAATATTCGCTCTCCACCTCTGAACACCAGCTAGCATCACTGAAGCCTTCCACTACTGACGGATCTCCGCTGTAGTATAGTGCATATGTCTGAGTCTTCTTGAGATATCTCATAACACGCTTCACAGCTTTCCAATGCTTTACGCCTGGATTGCTCGTAAATCAACTCAACATTCCCACTGCAAAGGCTATGTCAGGCCTTGTGGCAGTAGTAGCGTACATCAAACTTTCGATGACGCTAGCGTACTCCAACTGCCTGACGCTCTCCTTCGAATTTGGCTCCAGTTTCAGATCACTCCTGTACGGTGTATCAATAATAGGAAGATCTTGATACCCGTAGCGAGAGAGCATCTTCTCAATGTAATGAGACTGTGACAGCGCTATTCCAGTGCCTGTCCGGATGATCTTGAGCCCCAAGATTACGTCGGCATCCCCCAAGTCCTTCATACTGAACTTGGTCGAGAGGAATTTCTTTGTCTCTGTGACGCAGCTTAAATCCGTACCTAGGATTAGCATGTCGTCCACGTATAGACAAACGATTACTCCTCTTCCGTCAGCAAACTTCGTATAGACACACTTGTCTGTTTCACTGACCTTGTAGCCATTTGACCTTATCACCTTGTCAAACTTCTCATGCCACATTTTGGGAGCTTGCTTCAAACCATACAGAGACTTCATCAACTTGCAGACTTTGTCTTCCAGACCTCTGACGACAAAACCTTCTGGTTGTTGCATGTAGATCTCTTCGGTCAGCTCGCCATAAAGGAATGCCGTTTTCACATCCATCTGATGTATCACCAGCTTGTGTATTGCTGCTAAAGCAATTAACAATCTGATAGTTGTCATCCGAGCTACTGGAGCATAAGTGTCAAAGTAGTCGATCCCCTGCTTCTGAGCAAACCCCTTGGCCACTAGCCTGGCCTTGAACTTGTCAATGGTTCCATCTGCTTTCATCTTCTTCTTGAAGATCCATTTGCATCCGATGGGTCTTGCTCCTTCTGGTAGGTCGACCAATACCCATGTGTTATTGGAGGTGATTGAGTCAATCTCGTTGTCAATCGCCTCCTTCCAGAATATAGCATCTCTGGTCTTCATCGCCTCATCATAGGTAAGCGGATCTGCTTCCACATGATAGGTGACGAAGTCATCTCCGAAGTCTTTCGGCCTCCTCGCTCGCTTAGTTGACGGCTCAGCGAGTTCTGGTTCAGCTGGTGTCTCCTCGACAACAACTCCATCTTGGACTACTGGTTCGATAAAGATCTCTGTCTGCTCCGCACCCTCATTATTCTCCGGAATGTCCGCGAGAACAATGTTCTTGTGCCTTGCAAACTTTTCTTCAAAATATTCAGCATCGCGAGATTCGATGATATGATTTGACTCGATATCAAGGAATCTCCGAGCATCACTCTTCTCGGCATACCCCAGGAAGATCGCCTTAGTAGTCCTTGTCCCCAGCTTCTGAATCTTTAGATCCGGGAGCTTCACATAAGCCAGGCACCCCCACACTCGAATGACATTCAGGTTGGGTCTGACTTTGAACCAGAGTTCATGAGAAGTTATGTCGGAAGTTGCATACGGCACTCTGTTCAGAATGAAAGTGGCCGTTAATGCAGCTTCTCCCCAATAGCACTTTGGGAGACCCGCAGTCAACAGCATAGAATTCATCATCTCTGTCAACGTTCTGTTCTTCCTTTCTGCTACTCCGTTGGATTGTGGAGAATACGGAGCCGTCGTCTCGTTGATGATTCCATGTTCTTTGCAGAATGATGAGAATTCATGAGACCTATATTCCCCACCTCGATCACTCCTCAGCCTCTTGAGTTGTTGTCCAGTTTGCCGTTCAGCCTCGGCCCTGAACTCCTTGAACTTCTCGAATGCTTCGTCTTTAGATTTGAGTAAATAGACGAAGGCATACTTGGAGAAGTCATCGATGAAAGTAATGAAATACTTCATCCCGGCCTTTGTAGAGAATTGTTTGAAGTCACAGATATCTGAGTGAACCAACTCCAGAAGATCTGTGCTTCGATGGACCCTGTGGAAGGGTTTCCTAGTGATCTTCGTCTGAGCACATATCTCACATTTCTCTACCTTACCCCCACACTTGGAGATAAGTCCTAGACTAGACATTTTGTTTATTCGCTTACAATGAACATGTCCTAGTCTATTATGCCACAACTCAAGAGAGTAATTCAAACTAGTGATAGCATTGACATTATTATGCTGGGTTACAACAAGCTGAATTTTGTACATTCCTTCAGTCTGAAAAGCTTTCCCGAAGAAAGTACCCTTCTTGGACATCACCATTTGGCCAGCATTGATGTCCATCCTCAAGCCTGCGTTGCAGAGCAGGCTCCCAGAGATCAGGTTCTTTGCGATTGCAGGAACATGCTTCACACCTTGAAGCGTCAGAATGTTCCCCGATGTAAGCTTCAGCTCCACCGTCCCGATCCCCAGTACTTCAGCTTGTGCCTGGTTCGCCATCATGACTTTCTCGGAAGTAGGCTCATAGGAGACGAACCAGTCCTTGTCTGAACAGACATGACATGTCGCGCCAGTGTCTATCCACCAGTCCAAGTCTGCCCCCACAGTTGCAACCTGTGCTATCATGGCAACCTGATTAGTAACCAAAGAAACCTTGTTAGGCTCACCTTGCTCTTTGGGCTTGGACTTGCATTCACTTTTATAGTGACCCTTCTTGCCACAGTTGAAGCAAGTCACATGGGACTTGGACTTCTGTTGCTTGAATCCTGGACCCTTCACTTTCAGATTCGAGAAGTCCTTCTTCTTGTGGTGAGAAGCCGCCTGCTTCCCTTTGTTCTCTCTGGTGGCTTGAACCAGATTCGCCGTTGCTAGTTGCTTGGACAGGGTGTCCAACTTCTGTTGAGAGCGCATCTCGTCCTCAACATGAATCTCGCTGAGGAGATTATCCAGGCTAATCTCCATCTTCTTCCTATGCATCCTTGCATAGATGTTGCTCCATCCTGGAGGAAGTTTTGCCACGATCCCTCCAACGACGAACTTGTCGACGAGGGGCATGCTATCGTCCTCCAGTTTCTGGCGCAGCTTCAGGAACTCTTTCACTTGGGGCAGCATGGTCTTCTCGTCTTCAAAGACCCATTTGTGGTATTTTTCAACCATGAACATCTTCGACCGGGCCTCGTCGTCGTCATACAGCTTCCCCACGAACTCCCAGATCTCTTTGGCAGAAGTCCTCTTTGTGTAGGACTCGGCCAGAGAGTCTTCCATGGAATTCAGGATCAGCAGCCTGCATATGCTGTTATCCTTTTTCCACTTCGTCTGCTTGCTCGTAGTAGCGGCCAGAACAGCAGCAGATCCTGTTGCTGGAACGATTGGTTCTTCCTCATCCAACACGTGATCAACATCCACGAGTTGAAGGTTCAGAGTCACCTTTCGCTTCCAGATCTGGAAGTGTTCGCCGTCGAATTTCTCCAACTTGTTAAAGCCGGTATCGACAAGCGAAGCACGAGTGTTTTCCATCGAATCGTATAGCTTTGAGATTGTTAGTCTATTTGCAAACAATCGATGGAAAAACTCAGTTGCAATCCCTAAGAAGAGATGCAAAGAATGCAGTTGCAATCTCTAAAAAAGAGATGCAAATAATGCAGTTGCAATCCCTAAAAAGAGATGCAAATAATGCTGATTGCGTAGCCTAAACGATTAAAAAAAAAATCGAATCGCGTTTGCAATAGCGGTTTCTCGAAGGCAACAAGAGATGATCAACAACAGTTGAGTCTCAGATTCTCGAAGGCAACAGAAAGAGGAAGGAAGAAGAAGAGCGGATCTCGCTGGGGTGTTGAACACCGGCGCTCAAAGCTATACCCGCAGTACGGATAAGCTCCCAGGAACCAGCAAGTTCAGGAGAACTTCTGGAACGCTCGTAAGTCAATATTTGAGACTTGAACGGGCTTCCTGGACTTAACAGACTCCCTCAACTCTCTTCTTGGTGCATCTTTCAAAGGAGGCCAAGGGGCTCTATTTATAGAGTGGAGTTGAGACTTCACCTCTTCTCCTATCCGATGTGGGACTAAAATACCAATACTCAAAAATAGAGTTTGATATTTTAGATCATCCCACAATCAGCATAGAAGTGTGCCAGTCCACGCCTACCCCCCGAACCCTCCCGTGCATGCACGAGACATCTTGGAGTCCGCGTCCGAGTCCGAGTCTGCACAACAAAAATTAACTTGCATCCTTGTTGGATTTAATCCTTTTTCCTTCTAGGAAAATACTTCCACATGGCACAAACTTGTGCCCCACTACACCTCATGTGCACACCTCAACACAAGCAATGCATTATATTGAGATACTCACCATTTGGTGTAGCCGATGTGGGACTATCTTTTCTAGTCCAAAGGCAAAAACACCAACAGTTAGTGTTGGAGTTAGATTGGGTTCCCAACTTATGTGGAGAATAACCCGAAGTGTGACGAGTGTCATCCTTGTATCTAAGAAGCCCGGGAAGCTGAAGATGTCGAAGCAGAGTTCAGAAAATAGCAATTTGAGAATATGTCTAGACCTTACCGTGTTAGGTCCGGATTTAATTGTACCTTTACATCTTTGGTCTCTGAATGTAGTAGAAGACTGATTCTTGTTTACGCCTATGTGGATGAAGAGGAAACAATCTTCTTAATAAGTTAATGAGAGTTTTAAATGCATTTTGGGTTTATTTTTTAATCTTCACCCTTTTAGCATTTTTATAACATTTATAATTAATTTTATTATTAAACATGTCAAGCAGCCACATGTCATACCACAAGGCAAAACTTTGTGCCTCATCATAAAATCTGTTAAATATGTATCTACTAGTATAATGTGGCTTCAAAAAGCCACAAAATTGAGCCGTCTGTTTGTAAATGCTCTATCAATTAATTATAAATAAATTACGGAAGATAATAATTCTATGGTCAACTTTTTCGTTTTTTCTTCCACATTACATATATCTCTAACAAATTATAATTAAAATATAAATAAATCTCTCTCTCTCTCTCTCTCTCTCTCTCTCTCTCTCTCTCTCTCTCTCTATATATATATATATATATATATATATATATATATATTGATTGAAATATATTTAAACTATTTTTCAACAATATTAGAAAGAAAATAAAATTATTTTACATGCATGTGCACGTGAATTTACTAGTACATAATTTTTTTACTAGTACATATATTAACTATACTTTGAGGCGTGTATGAGATGGTAACTAATTGTTAAATTCGGGTATGAATGAAATTGAAACATTTTATACTTAATATAGGAAAGCTTAAAAAGTTAGAAATAACTACCATACCAAAATCGTATTTTACCCTTAAAATAGTTTATTTAAATTTTTTAATGACTGAAATTAAATCCAAAGATGATCATTGAATGGGAAGTTGTAGCGCTTGATATTTGTAGCAATCTGAATTGTTGCCCTGTACATAATTTTTTATTTTCTCTCTCTCTCTCTCTCTCTCTCTCTCTCTCTCTCTCTCTCTCTCTCTATATATATATATATATATATATATATATATATATATATATATATTAATTGAAAGATATTTAAACTATTTTTCAACAATATTAGAAAGAAAATAAAATTATTTTACATGCATGTGGACGTGAATTTACTAGTACATAATTTTTTTACTAGTACATATATTAACTATGCTTTGAGGTGTGTATGAGATGGTAACTAATTGTTAAATTCGGTTATGAATGAAATTGAAACATTTTATACTTAATATAGGAAAGCTTAAAAAAGTTAGAAATAACTACCATACCAAAATCGTATTTTACCCCTAAAATAGTATATTTAAATTGATATGGTGCACACACACTTAAACATCCAAATCTTGGAACTTAAATATTCATTAACGTACTTTCCAAATGCATTCATTTTCAGATTTTGTAGCTCGTTCCCTATCAATATTCATGCGCATACCTTAATTGTGAATATTCATTTTCAGATTTTAAGCTATTTAATTCTCCCTCACTATAAAAACATATACATCTCATCTAATACAAGACAGAAAGATTCAAAGGAAAAAGAAAAGGAGATTCGTATTATATATCATGTCTAAGATGTCTCGTGTCGTAGTGATTGTTTTTCTCGCCATTTTCGTTGCCTTGAGTGCAAAAGGTAAAGAAATATTTGACATGCATGTTTTCATCTACTTAGCTCTCATATAATATTTTGGCTAACATATGTTGAGATGGATGTTCCTTAGATTATGTTGCCATCGCCAAGGATTCAATGTGTTGTAAAGACCACCGCAGCTGGGGTCCCAGTCCCCCCGTTGAACATTGTCTCGGCGAAGCGGACACCACCAATTGCAATGGCTGGTGTGTCAACACGCATACTTGTGGGGCAGGATTTTGCAAAAAAATAGGAAATCTCCACTACTGTCATTGTTCGTGCAATGGAACAGTAACCATCTAACATTGCGGATTGTACTAGTATAGTATAGTAGTTCCATAATAAAAGTGGTCATTTTCTTCAATTCGTGATCTGTGTTTTCCTTATCGGTTAATTCTTTCTATGTGTTTTAAATTTTTATTTTTATTTTATACAACTTGAGGTACAGTGGCACATACTATGTCCAACCCAAACACGTGTGATTAATGTTGCCACATCATTCGAGGAACTTGAAATATTTTGGAGGGCATGTGAAATAAATCACCATAATTTGGTCTAGTAATGCACTCAATCTAGCCATTAAATCAAAATATAGAGGAACAAAAGCTAACATAGTTAAGTCTCACTTTCATCTGCCCTTTTGAATGACTGAAGTTAAATCCAAAGATGATCATTGAATGGGAAGTTGTAGCGCTTGATATTTATAGCAATCTGAATTGTTGCCCTGCACCTAAAAATGGATCTCTAAGTTGTCCGATACGATGTTCTATGACATTTAATTAAGCAATGCACTCCCAATCCAAATCTATATAGGATTTAGTAATAGTCCAGCACCAGACGTCCATTACCTTAACGGAACCCGTATATCCTAGAGTTCATCTGAGTAATGAAATCTTTCTTTCCACATGCGATAACAATTAATTACTTGGAGTAGATGTTAGTTTTGGAGTTCCTCCTTTTAGTCTTTAGTTCAACTTAGTTTGGGTTACTTCCCGAACTTCAATCTTCTAGAGCCCTTCAGAAAAATGTACTTGGAAATGACCTTCATATATACATAATGTTGTAGCTTGCACAATTCAACTTGTCCACCTTTAGAACCAATATCCAGGGGCGGAACCATGATTTAAATTATGGGGAGGCCCTGATGCTATATATAAAAATTCTTAAAGTTGTCATGATAATTAAACTTCAATAGCAAAAACAAAAATGAGAGAAAGAAGAAGAAGTCAATATTAAAAAAAATTGTCCATATTGACAATATGTAATGTAAAACATTTAACAAAGATGAGGCTAAAACTCATACTCTCTTATTTAAAAGTCCAAAGCACTACCACTAAGGTAGTTTACTATTTTTATATTAGAAAGTCAAACTAGTATATATTTAAAAACTACCCAAAAAAAATTCTTTTTAGTAACCGACATTTTTGAAATTTTTTTTTGGAGGGGTGGGGGTGGGGCGTGGCCCCCCGGACCCTCTATAAATCTGTCAATAATTGCATGTCTTTTTTGTCCACTGTTCTCAATTTTACACACCACACGTACTTGCGGTTAGAACGTTTTGACTTGGGTTAGCATTTTGGGATATAGTACAGGTTCTTGTGGGTGGATATATTAAGCTTAGAAAAAAAAAACCAAACGTTTCTATAAGTATAAAAAAATATCTTATATTTTCTTTCTCCATTTTAATTATCTTACAAAAATATTGTCCAATTTGAAGGGCTTTAATGCAAAGTTACCATTTTATAACCGTGCCACTGCCGTCCGATTACGCGAGCACAAAAACACACCGATCAGATACTCATATCCGCGTTCGTCTCCCCCTCCTTCCCTCCCTCCCTCCATCCATGGCGGCATCCCTCTACTAAACCCTAAAAAAACCCTTAAAAAAGCCCTAATTTTGGAGAGAGAAGAAGAAGCTACAGATCAATGGGTCCGCTCCTCCGATCCTCCGTTCTCTTCCTCTCCTGCTGCCTCCTGCTCCTCGCCGGCGAGTCGAAGCCGCAGCCATTCCGGAGGGACCCCGGCCAACCCCACTGGCACTACGGAGCCTTCCACGACGTCCAGGACAGCGTCCGCGCCGACGTCCGCCGCATGCTCCACACCCGCGCCGAGGTCATATTTCTTTTTCTCCCAAGGAATTTGCTTCTCGTCGGCTATGTTCGTGTGTTGAAACGATTTGATGCTCTGATGTCGAAAATTTTATGGTTTTTGGTAGGAATTTGATTAGTTTTCAAATAAATACGATCAGTTAGAGGCTTCATGTTGTTCGGTGCCTGACCTAACTGTTCCGCCATTAGAGGAGCTCGAAGGAGAATTGCCATTAATGAAAAGAATTTGACAGTAAGAAGAAGATGTAGACAAGTAATTGGAATGTAATTCTAGGGTTTCTTATTGAAGAACTGTAAAGAAATACAAATTGACAATCAAGGAAATTGGAAAACTGTAAAAATGAATAGAAATGAAATACTCAATTCTCTGATCGATCTCCTTCTACACCTCTCTAGCTATTTATAGGTAGTGAGTATAGGTATACTGCTGATACTCTGTATATTTGCTGACTAGGTGTGAGATGCTTGCTGACCAAGCTTGCCAGCTCAATATAGTTTGCTGACTGGATGACTATTGTTGACTGGATTATCAATTGTCACTGGCCTTCACTGAACTCATTCCCTGAGCATGAACACTGATATACTACACTTCGTTGCTAATTGATAACTTACCATGCTCTTTGCTCACCAATAGTGGTCGAACACACAATGAGCATTTAGGCTCGTACCACATGTCAGGATCTGGTGATTTTTTTTTAACGGTCACGAGAAATTCATTTAAAACCTGATAGAAACATTTATTCGTAGAGAACGGGATCTCACATATTAGTTTCGAGTTTAATGACATGAAATTTCAGTGGAAAAAATAGAACAGTTACAATCTCATATGTCATGACTTTCGTGAAGTCCTAGACTGACAGATACAAATCCGCTGGGCCGGTGTTGTGTGTCTGACATGATGCGAATGTGGCTGCATCTATACTTGAAGTGTCCCGTGTATCCTGCGTGAATTATAAGTGGAAATTGATCTTATTCCGTTTATCTTGACGTCTGAATCAATTTTTAACTAGATGTATACATGTTGATGCTACAATTTTTAGTCTCAAAACAAAATCATATAATTCTTTTTAGTTACTTAGCATTTATGTATATTAGTAAGTGGATCAGATGATTTATCTCACAATAGCGGCACCAGTGGTATACCATTTAGGTAGAAAAGAATTTGTGCAAATGAATGGCAAAGATCATATCATAAACTAATATGTCGCTAAATAATGATACAGATTCAAATTCAGAAGAGGAAATATTGTACATGACGTCGTCAGCATCTGACCATGACACAAATGAAGTATCTTCCTCGACTATATAAGCCAACTTGGAGGAAGAAGTCTCAGCGAGGGGGTGGTTAGTGTTGGAGTTAGATTGGGTTCCCAACTTATGTGGAGAATAACCGAAGTGTGACGAGTGTCATCCTTGTATCTAAGAGGAAGCTGAAGATGTCGAAGCAGAGTTCAGAAAATAGCAATTTGACCTTACCGTGTTAGGTCCAAATTTAATTGTACCTTTACATCTTTTGTCTCTGAATGTAGTAGAAGACTGATTCTTGTTTACGCCTATGTGGATGAAGAGGAAACAATCTTCTTAATAAGTTAATGAGAGTTTCAAATGCATTTTGGGTTTATTTTTTAATCTTCACCCTTTTAGCATTTTTATAACATTTATAATTAATTTTATTATTAAACATGTCAAGCAGCCACATGTCATACCACAAGGTAAAACTTTGACCTTACCTTGTATCTAAGAAGCCCGGGAAGCTGAAGATGTCGAAGCAGAGTTCAGAAAATAGCAATTTGACCTTACCGTGTTAGGTCCAAATTTAATTGTACCTTTACATCTTTTGTCTCTGAATGTAGTAGAAGACTGATTCTTGTTTACGCCTATGTGGATGAAGAGGAAACAATCTTCTTAATAAGTTAATGAGAGTTTCAAATGCATTTTGGGTTTATTTTTTAATCTTCACCCTTTTAGCATTTTTATAACATTTATAATTAATTTTATTATTAAACATGTCAAGCAGCCACATGTCATACCACAAGGTAAAACTTTGACCTTACCTTGTATCTAAGAAGCCCGGGAAGCTGAAGATGTCGAAGCAGAGTTCAGAAAATAGCAATTTGACCTTACCGTGTTAGGTCCAAATTTAATTGTACCTTTACATCTTTTGTCTCTGAATGTAGTAGAAGACTGATTCTTGTTTACGCCTATGTGGATGAAGAGGAAACAATCTTCTTAATAAGTTAATGAGAGTTTCAAATGCATTTTGGGTTTATTTTTTAATCTTCACCCTTTTAGCATTTTTATAACATTTATAATTAATTTTATTATTAAACATGTCAAGCAGCCACATGTCATACCACAAGGTAAAACTTTGTGCCTCATCATAAAATCTGTTAAATATGTATCTACTAGTATAATGTGGCTTGAAAAAAGCCACAAAATTGAGCCGTCTGTTTGTAAATGCTCTATCAATTAATAATAAATAAATTACTGAAGATAATAATTCTATGGTCAACTTTTTCGTTTTTCTTCCACATTACATATATCTCTAACAAATTATAATTAAAATATAAATAAATCTCTTTCTCTCTCTCTCTCTCTCTCTCTCTCTCTCTCTCTCTCTCTCCCTCCCTCTCTCTCTCTCTATATATATATATATATTTTTTTTTTCTCTATATATATATATATATATATATATATATATATATATATATATATATATATATATCTTAATTGAAATATATTTAAACTATTTTTCAACAATATTAGAAAGAAAATAAAATTATTTTACATGCATGTGCACGTGAATTTACTGGTACATAATTTTTTTACTAGTACATATATTAACTATACTTTGAGGCGTGTATGAGATGGTAACTAATTGTTAAATTCGGGTATGACTGAAATTGAAACATTTTATACTTAATATAGGAAAGCTTAAAAAAAGTTAGAAATAACTACCATACCAAAATCGTATTTTATCCTTAAAATAGTTTATTTAAATTTTTGAATGACTGAAATTAAATCCAAAGATGATCATTGAATGGGAAGTTGTAGCGCTTGATATTTGTAGCAATCTGAATTGTTGCCCTGTACATAATTTTTTATTTTCTCTCTCTCTCTCTCTCTCTCTCTCTCTATCTATATATATATATATATATATCTTAATTGAAATATATTTAAACTATTTTTCAACAATATTAGAAAGAAAATAAAATTATTTTACATGCATGTGCACGTGAATTTACTAGTACATAATTTTTTTACTAGTACATATATTAACTATGCTTTGAGGTGTGTATGAGATGGTAACTAATTGTTAAATTCGGGTCTGAATAAAATTGAAACATTTTATACTTAATATAGGAAAGCTTAAAAAAGTTAGAAATAACTACCATACCAAAATCGTATTTTACCCTTAAAATAGTTTATTTAAATTGATATGGTGCACACACACTTAAATATCAAATCTTGGAACATAAATATTCATTAACGTACTTTCCAAATGCATTCATATTCAGATTTTGTAGCTCGTTCCCTATCAATATTCATGCACATACCTTAATTGTGAATATTCATTTTCAGACTTTAAGCTATTTAATTCTCCCTCACTATAAAAACATCTACATCTCATCTAATATAAGACAGAAATATTCAGAGGAAAAAGAAAAGGAGATTCGTATTTTATATCATGTCTAAGATGTCTCGTGTCGTGGTGATTGTTTTTCTCGCCATTTTCGTTGCCTTGAGTGCAAAAGGTAAAGAAGTATTTTACATGCATGTTTTCATCTACCTAGCTCTCATATAATATTTTGGCTAACATATGTTGAGATGGATGTTCCTTAGATTATGTTGCCATCGCCAAGGATCCAATGTGTTGTAAAGACCACCGCAGCTGGGGTCCCAGTCCCCCCATTGAACATTGTCTCGGCGAAGCGGACACCTCCAATTGCAATGGCTGGTGTGTCAACACGCATACTTGTGGGGGAGGATTTTGCAAAAAAATAGGAAATCTCCACTACTGTCATTGTTCGTGCAATGGAACAGTAACCATCTAACGTTGCGGATTGTACTAGTATAGTATAGACGTTCCATAATAAAAGTGGTCATTTTCTTCAATTCGTGATCTGTGTTTTCCTTATCGGTTATTTCTTTCTGTGTTTCAATTTTCTTTTTTTTTATACAACTTGAGGTACAGTGGCACATACTGTGTCCAACCCAAACACGTGTGATTAATGTTGCCACATCATACGAGGAACTTGAAATATTTTGGAGGGCATGTGAAATAAATCACCATAATTTGGTCTTGTAATGCACTCAATCTAGCCATTAAATCAAAATATAGAGAAAAAAAAGAAGCTAACATAATTAAGTCTCACTTTCATCTGCCCTTTTGAATGACTAAAGTTAAATCCAAAGATGATCATTGAATGAGAAGTTGTAGCGCTTGATATTTGTAGCAATCTGAATTGTTGTCCTGCACCTAAAAATGGATCTCTAAGTTGTCCGATACGATGTTCTATGACATTTAATTAAGCAGTGCACTCCCAATCCAAATCTATATAGGATTTAGTAATAGTCCACCACTAGACGTCCATTACCTTAACGGAACCTGTATATCCTAGAGTTCATCTGAGTAATGAAATCTTTCTTTCCAAATGCGATAACAATTAATTACTTGGAGTAGATGTTAGTTTTGGAGTTCCTCCTTTTAGTCTTTAGTTCAACTTAGTTTGGGTTACTTTCCGAACTTCAATCTTTTAGAGCCCTTCAGAAAAATGTACATGGAAATGACCTTCATATATAGACATAATGTTGTAACTTGCACAATTCAACTTGTCCACCTTTAGAACCAATATCCAGGGGCGGAGCCATGATTTAAATTATGGGGAGGCCGTGATGCTATATATAAAAATTCTTAAAATTGTCATGATAATTAAACTTCAATAGCAAAAACAAAAATGAGAGAAAGAAGAAGAAGAAGTCCATATTAAAAAAAATTGTCCATATTGACAATATGTAATGTAAAACATTTAACAAAGATGAGACTAAAACTCATACTCTCTTATTTAAAAGTCCAAAGCACTACCACTAAGGTAGTTTACTATTTTTATATTAGAAAGTCAAACTAGTATATATTTAAAAACTACAAAAAAAAAATCTATTTAGTAACCGGCATTTTTGATTTTTTTTTGGAGGGGTGGGGGTGGGGCGTGGCCCCCCTTGGACCCTCTATAAATTCGTCCATAATTGCATGTCTTTTTTGTCCACTGTTCTCAATTTTACACACCACTCGTACCCGCGGTTAGAATGTTTTGACTGGGGTTAGCATTTTGGGATATAGTACAGGTTCTTGTGGGTGGATATATTAAGCTTAGAAAAAACAACCAAACGTTTCTATAAGTATAAAAAAAATCTTATATTTTCTTCCTCCATTTTAATTATCTTACAAAAATATTGTCCAATTTGAAGGGCTTTAATGCAAAGTTACCATTTTATAATGCCACTGCCGTCCGATCCTTACGCCAGCACAGAAACACACCAATCAGATACTCGTATCCGCGTTCGTCTCCCCCTCCTTCCCTCCCTCCATCCATGGCGGCATCCCTCTACTAAACCCTAAAAAAACCCTTAAAAAAGCCCTAATTTTGGAGAGAGAAGAAAAAGCTACAGATCGATGGGTCCGCTCCTCCGCTCCTCCGTTCTCTTCCTCTCCTGCTGCCTTCTGCTCCTCGCCGGCGAGTCGAAGCTGCAGCCATTCCGGCGGGACCCCGGCCACCCCCACTGGCACCACGGAGCCTTCGACGACGTCCAGGACAGCGTCCGCGCCGACGTCCGCCGCATGCTCCACACCCGCGCCGAGGTCATATTTCTTTTTCTCCCGAGGAATTTGCTTCTCGTCGGCTATGTTCGTGTGTTGAAACGATTTGATGCTCTGATGTCGAAAATTTTATGGTTGTTAGTAGGAATTTGATTAGTTTTCAAATAAGTACGATCATTTAGAGGCTTCATGTTATTAGGTGCCTGACCTAACTGTTCCGCCATTAGAGGAGCTTGAAGGAGAATTGCCATTAATGAAAAGAATTTGACAGTAAGAAGAAGATGTAGACAAGTAATTGGAATGTAATTCTAGGGTTTCTTATTGAAGAACTGTAAAGAAATACAAATTGACAATCAAGGAAATTGGAAAACTGTAAAAATGAATAGAAATGAAATACTCAATTCTCTGATCGATCTCCTTCTACACCTCTCTAGCTATTTATAGGCAGTGAGTATAGGTATACTGCTGATACTCTGTATATTTGCTGACTAGGTGTGGGATGCTTGCTGACCAAGCTTGCCAGCTCAATATAGTTTGCTGACTGGATGACTATTGTTGACTGGATTATCAATTGTCACTGGCCTTCACTGAACTCATTCCCTGAGCATGAACACTGATATACTACACTTCGTTGCTAATTGATAACTTACCATGCTCTTTGCTCACCAATAGTGGTCGAACACACAATGAGCATTTAGGCTCGTACCACATGTCAGGATCTGGTGATTTTTTTTTTAACGGTCACGAGAAATTCATTTAAAACCTGATAGAAACATTTATTCGTAGAGAACGGTTTCTCACATATTAGTTTTGAGTTTAATGACATGAAATTGGAGTGGAAAAAATAGAACAATTACAATCTCATATGTCATGGCTTTCGTGAAGTCCTAGACTGACAGATACAAATCCGCTGGGCCGGTGTTGTGTGTCCGACATGATGCGAATGTGGCTGCATCTATACTTGAAGTGTCCCGTGTATCCTGCGTGAATTATAACTGGAAATTGATCTTATTCCGTTTATCTTGAAGTCTAAATCAATTTTTAATGTATACATGTTGATGCTACAATTTTTAGTCTCAAAACAAAATCATATAATTCTTTTTAGTTACTTAACATCTAGGTATATTAGTAAGTGGATCAGATGATTTATCTCATAATTGGATAACTTCCTGCTTGTAATTCAACCTAAGTCGACTGATGATCGAGTCGGATTGTCATTCCTTCACTCTTCGGTTTAATTGTGTCATAGAGATGAATGCAATTTCCGATAGCAAATCGTATCTTACCTCTTCATCTAAATTCTTTGTAGGCTAGGGGAACTCGGAGGGTGCTCTTTGGTTGCGTGAGCTTAAACTACATATCCAAGGCGGGTCTACCTACCTACCAGTTGGCCGCCTAGGTTCTATGGCATGATCATCTCATTCTCATAGTTACCTTGGCTAGAAATTGGCACCAATATAGAAGATTGGCGTCAGGTTGACAACCGGTCATAAAAATTGTCAAATATTTCATGAAGTTTTATGCTCCGTAGCCGACCTATTCTCATGGGAGAAGGCTTCGATGATGATGATGATGATGCTTCCAAAATAAGTTATACATCGTCCCCTAATTCTTTAACAAATGACACATTTGACTGGGTAAACTTGACATGCCCCTCCAAGGTTGACACGTCCTTTGTTGGTTTTCCCTACAGGATCCAATGCCAAAAGTTGAGAGTGATTCATAAGTACACTATTACCTACTCCATTTCATTTTGACGATTTAGTTGCGAACTCTACAGGGAATAATGACATTGTCATATTGACATGGTTTAATGCCTAGCAGTTTCCTCAA
Source organism: Iris pallida (assembly GCA_029216955.1). Lineage (NCBI taxonomy): Eukaryota > Viridiplantae > Streptophyta > Magnoliopsida > Asparagales > Iridaceae > Iris > Iris pallida. Next base: position 13,521,152 of record JANAVB010005596.1, on the reverse strand, counting down.
GTGTCAATGTCCAACATGTTAACATGAAATTCGAACTTGTGAATGAAGTGTGAGGGTAACTGCATTGATCTCCATGTCCGTTTGGAACTAGAAAAAGAAATCTAGCAGAGACAATGACTGGGCAGGTCAAATGTGGAACATTTGGAGAGAACCTAACCGATGAAGTTGAGTCATACATATGGGCATATAGTTCCAAGGGATTGACTGCAATTATTGAATTTGGCGAGAGGCAATCTCAACTGGTCAAGTTGATGATTTGTTAATGATATGCTAAATTTATTGAACTACCAATTTGCAAAGAGAGTAATACGATTCAAACTGGCTTCAGCTCTGGGTGTTGGAGAACACTTTTGGCTGCGGTAATACCATTTCTTCTGAGAACTAGTTAAGTACTATGTCAGGAGATCACCTGAACCTGAGCATTCAACCTAAATTTATATATAAACTGTGGTCTTACATCAAAATAACCAACATCTATGTTGTGAAAGTCCTTGAACTCAACTAAGTCCCGCAATTGTCCTTAATTCCAGCAATAAATTAGTAAATCCAACAATGATTATCTTCCAGCATGAAAATACTAATTATATAAAAAAATGTACAGATTAATGCACCTTATACAGTGAAACATAGATGATAAAGATTAGTAGATTGAGAAATGATGGAATAGCAACAGAGGGAAACTATGGCTATCACTTGAGGCAGATGTTGGTGCAAAATGCAAATATATCTCTAGTTGACCCCTTTTAATCCTTTAGAGATCCTATTGGTCCTCCTAACTTACATCAAACACACGAGGAAAGTTGTGGTTCAAACATCACATGGCAAGTTATATCTGCTGCATTTAGGACCATTGTTGACGCATTTTGGTCATTTCGTGAATGGGGCTATGTACAAGGAACAAATCAGTCTCTTGTCAATCTTCATGTTTGCAATTGCGTTCACCCATTTCGATGTGTCATTATCTCCGAGGATAAAGGTGCTCTGCTTGAGTTTCAATGTTACAATGACCTTGAGAAGCAGAATAGCAGGGAACCTCTGGAGTGAGTATTTGGTGAAGAGGATGAAGATTGGATTGACGAGCTTTGATCCTTGTATCGATATACATCTAGTTCTGAACCCCAGCGACTATTGCGTCCTATTAGCACTGAACCTGCTGCATTCGCTGGAGGTTGGCTATGATAGCTTCAAAATCAGTGATTGCCGACTTGCCGTTGGTGAAGCAATTGGATGATAGAAACAGTAGAGGAAGGATGCAGGGTGACACAATTCAGCAAAAGGATTGATCACAAGGGATCTAGTGACACCCTACTTCCTGATATCACTTAAAGAGTACATGCAACAGTCTGAAGTGAATTTATGTGCTTTGAGGATCATAATTTGTTTGAAGTTATTTTACCTGTTGTGACAGTGATACCACTTAATGAAACTTCATTTATGTGAAGCAGAATTCCTCTGAATCAATTGATTGAATCTATGATTGCAAGAATTAAGAAACTGAGTAAAGAAGCAAACAGGAGAAGAATTTAATAAGGTTGTCAAAGTTCCATTTATGAAAAATCCAAAATCTCAGTTAAGAGGGAAATCGACAAACCTGAGTATTTCCCACATCTCGAGAAATAAGTTAGTAAATCCTGCTGCACACACAAAACTCAATCAAGAGGGGAAAAAATCAGTGAATCCAACAATTTCCCTCAGTTAAAGAAATAAGCTAGTTAATCCGGCTATATACAACACAATATTCAATATAAGGTGTACCAAAAGAGTCGAGTTGGTTTGGGACCAATGTCAAACCTAGGTTTAAGTAATGTCTAAACCTAAAAGGAGACACCTTAACGATGAAAGATTGAAATGAAGTGGAGTTTGAGAAAGGATGGATGGAGTAGGTTGAGAGAAAGTGGGAAGCGGACAAGGAACTGCACTTAACTGTGAGATAATGATAGAGGAGGAAACATCCCACATATGTTTTAAGTTGTTTTGATTAAGGCATTGGAATATAACATGATAGAGTATTATTGTTTTCAGAATTGTTCATATGTATTATTTTCATAATATAATCCATTGAACTAGCTTTCACTTTGTCGATCTTTCTCTTGGTTAGATTTTATTCTATTTATTTGCTACTAGCTACCACTTCTGTATGTTATATATAACCATCACAAATATATGCTGGATGTTGCTTGATTTGCTGAGATGTACTCCAGGTTCCTTTCCAAGTTCCTCTTGAGGTTAATGTTGTTCTTGTTGGTTTCAATGGCGATGGAGGCTACAGATACACGCTTGACGCACACAAGCTTGAGGACTTTTTGAAGAGTAGTTTCTCAACTCATCGACCTTCATGCCTTGAGACAGGCGAGCCTATTGACATTGAGCATCATATTGTATACAATGCAATACCTGTAAGCTACCTGTTAAAATTACTATATGATCTACCTTCTCTCTTTAGCTGTTAGAGATTTTGTATTTTGTGACTGCATCTGCAGCAAGCTAGATACAAGCTCTGGAGATTTTATGTAGTGTTCACATGTGGTAATATTACTACTGTTATTTTATTTATTATTATCTTGCATCATATTGTATACAATGCAATACCTGTAAGCAACCTGTTAAAATTACTATATGATCTACCTTCTCTCTTTAGCTGTTAGAGATTTTATATTTTGTGACTGAATCTGCAGCAAGCTAGATACAAGCTCTGGAGATTTTATGTAGTGTTCACATGTGGTAATATTACTACTGTTATTTTCTTTATTATTATCTTGCTAAGAAGTGTCTTATAACATTCATTTACAGGAACTTTACTTTTCTCAGTTCAAAAGGTCAAGTTGTATAATAAAGATTTAATTTCTCTGGCAGCTTTTGGAGTTTTTGTGATTAGCTTATAACTGGTTGCATAGGCACGGTTCAGTATGAACATGATACATATTTGATATTCATTATTCTTTAAAAAAAGAATGATAAGCATACATCATGGATACAATTATATATACATGAAAACAATATATGCAGACATATTTTATAAATGAGGAGGGATCAACATCCCCTCACTTTTGCATCCCCAAGCATCACCTCTTTCACATACGTTGGAGCTTGTTTAAGTCATCTAATCTTAACCGTTGATTTTTTAATGGTTAAGATTAGATGACTTAAACAAGATCCAACGGGTGTTATCATGTGGATGCTTGGGGGATGCAAAAGAGAGGGGATGCAGATCCTTCCTCTTTATAAATTATATCTCAACGATATTTATATCTACGAAGCTTGTGTAGTAAATAGGTTATGAAAGGGGCTCTAGAAAGGGTCCGCTGCAAAAAGTTTATTTTATCATATCTCAATAATGTTTGGAATGATCATGAGCATGTCGAGATTCATATTCAAATAATCAAGAGGAAATGCAATGAGCTGGACAATTCTGAAACCAGTCTAAATGCAATAGTGAAGAGGTGAATTTTGCAGTTTTTAGGTTGTGCATTGTATAGAAATTGCAAATCATTCTATATGACCTTGTCCTGCATTTAACTGTCCTATCTTTGTGTTTCTTGTGTACACTATTGGTTTCAAAATGTCATTCTGAATTGATGGCCATAGGTATCATTTATATGAAAAAAATCTATATAAAACATGCATGTCCTTACTATTTCTGAACTTTCATTATTATTTTACAAGGATATCCATAAAGGGGAGCAGTTAGTGATTGATCGACCTGATTAAACAGAATAAGTGGCTGATCTAGAATTTTCAGATGGACGCATAATTACCATAAGTAACCAACTAATCTGGTTAATCAGTAATCAGTCCTGATTGTATCATGATGAAATTGCTTAACATAATATTAGCAATTTGTTGGTTTCTACATTGTGTCGACTAGTGGCTTATGCTTAAGAGGTTACATTATCTTAATGCTATATGTAGTGATGTCACTAAAGGAGGTCCTGGATGTTTACTTTGTGCTTCCTGAGTAACCAATATTTCATCGTGTCCTCTTTTGACTTGATTGTTTGACGGTTTTCCTAATGAAATGTGCAACCTATGAATGTAGGCTGGCCAACCAGAATTAATAGCTCTTGAAAAGGCGCTGAAGGATGCAATGGCTCCAGCAGGAACTGCAAGAGAGGTAAACAGTTATCCTGAAACTTATTTCTTAATGATGTTCTCTTTACAGAAACTATAAAATTTTCATATTCGCAAAAGAACTCAGTAAGCATCTTTCTGTTCTCAGAGTGAGTATGGAAGAGAGTTACCTCTTTTTGAAGTAGATGCATCTGCAGTGGAATCCACATTCCAAAAGTTGTACACTTATATATTTGATTTAGAAAGTGATGGATATTCAGCAACCGAAATGGACAGACCTGTACCTACTGCCATATTTATTCTGAATTTTGACAAGGTATAACATATTATATTTATCCATGTTTGATTATGCATTGATTTGGTTGTATTATGCCAATCTGATGAGCCTGGCCTGCAGGTTAGAATGGATCCCAGGAATAAAGAAATTGATCTTGAAAGTCTAATGTATAGCAGAATTGATACACTTACAGAAGAGCAATTGAGAAAGCAAGAGGGTGACTACATCTACCGCTATCGTTACAATGGAGGAGGTGCTTCTCAAGTTTGGCTTGGTTCTGGGAGGTATATAGTATAGCTCCTTTTAGTAGTTCAGTTATATGCTTTGTTGTGGTAAACAAGATTATTATTATTTATTTATTTATTTTTTACTTTGGCCAGTATATGGACTCTTGCAGCTCAATTTTGGCATTGTAGACTGTCGAATTTGAACATGGTTTCAACGTAGGAAATGTAGCTATTCATGTCTAGTTTCCAGACTTTCGGTGTCTCCTTAATATTCCATTGGACAACCAGGAATAGTTTCATTTAGTATGTATCTGTCTTGCCAAACTGCTGCCAGTTTTTAGTAACTCGAGTTTGGTCGCCGATTTTATCTAATGATATTCGGTTTGGGTATCTGCCTGAATTATAGGAAGAAATGTCTATGCAATTTTTTAAATTAATTTTGTTTATCAACTTTTGAAGATGGGAACTAGTACCTGTGACCTGCTTTGCAAGGAGAGGTGGTGTAAAAGTAACTATAATTTAGTCCTCTGTTGTCAGGGATCGCGCGAACAGGATCGCGGATCGTACAATACGGACCGGAGCCCATGCGATCCGACTTGTGGGCTGGGTTCGGGCTGGGGTCTGGATCAGAAGGATCGGACCTGGATCGTGGGATCCAGAACCAGCGGGACCTTTTTTTTGAAACTTAAGTTGGGGTCCCCCTTTCTTATAGTAATATCATGCCTCCTCTTCTCCCCTCTCTCTCTTTCTTAAATCTAAAGTTCTAAACTTCTCTTCTCCTCTTTCTCATAATCCTAGGAATGGAAAATTTTGGATTTCTCCCTCTCCACTCACTCGAATCCATTTGTCTTTTACGTTGGACTTCTACAACCAAGGAGAGATAGAAGCACATAATTGGAGGGCCTCATCGAACCGACATAAGAACCATATTCTCTAATCTCAATGATTTTGAATTTTTTTTGGTATATAAAAATATGAAAAGAAGCACATATTTATTTATTTTATTTGTTATTTGTGAAATTTGATAGATGGGTAATGATAAGAAGATTGATCTGACATGGGATCATTGTAAGGTGGTAGACAACAGCAAGAAGCAGTTGCTGTCACTTGATGAGGAGAAAGAACTTGTAACTTTGGATGAGGAGGAGGAAGAAGAGAGGATACTATTCCTTATATGGATTATTCCCACGAAGATCCTCTCTCTAGTTCAAGTGAAAGTGACACCAATGAGTGAAGCTTATTTGATGTCATTTTGGTTTTTTGTCTTTTTTTGCTTGCTTGCTATTTGATACTCTTTAGAGAATGACATGTTAATATAAGTTTGAATTGTTTGATTATCATTCTGGAGAAATTGAGTACGTTTTATGATATAATGTACCTCAAATATGCATAATGTAACATAGATATGACTTGTCCATATTTTCCCATAATTTTTTGAATCTTCCTAAGGATTTAATCGCGGATCTTACAATTTACGATTCATGATCCGGATCCGGATCTGATGAGACCCCTTTGCGATTCTACGATCCGATCCTGACAACTATTATTTAGTCAATCTCCACATTTTTTAGTATCTCTAAAATATTGGCATTCTGCTTATTGTATATGCTATATATTGCCTCAACAAGTTTAAGTATTTACCTTAGACATGATGCTAGTTGGACATGTTTTATTAGTGTTGACTGTCTTTTATAATTTAAATTATCTTATTTCAAACTATTCGGTAGTAGCTGTAGATTTAACACTTTCCAACCTAAGAGAATATTGAGTTCTATTATTTACGAACTTGACCTAATTCAATATACTATAAATATGACTTATGTTGTTCAGGTTAATCGTTTGGTAATAATCACCTACAGAGGGATCATCTACATCATAGCACTAGCACTTTAGCAAGTCCACCTTATGGGTTGCTTTTGTATTTTGATTAATGCAATTAGGAGTATACCGTGTGCTCCATTCAAGTCTAGATCAAGGTTTTAGGTATTGGCCGAAATTGATAATGAAACTGCAGAAATTACCGAAACTGTCCAATTCATAACTTCCGAAACCTCCCGAAACTACCAAAACCGATATTGAAACAAGAGTTTTTTTTTACCTTGGAAGATGGCTTAACCATTTGAAGCAGGGAGCTGCAGACTTAGATGATGACTTTTGAATCTGATTTGTTCTTTATATGATGTATCCGATGATTACTATGGTAGTTGAATGTTGTCTGTAAATTTTTTTATATGAGCTATCTGTTCCATGCTTTTTTTTATTCGTTTAACCTAATACATTCTGTTTGTAAAAAAGATGTGTCAACACTACATTATTTGGCGCTGATTATTGTAGTGTTCTAGGTCACTCTTTATACTTTTCTGGTGTTTCTTAATGGCTATACTGACTGAAATGCTTATACCACAGCCAAAAGCTGTGACCAACTATATGATATGTCAGATTTCCTTCCAGTCTATTTTTGAACCGACATGCTTTGACTTGTATTGGAAAAACTTAGCTTTTGCTTATAATTGAGGTCTAACAGAATCTTCTGCAAATGATTTGCAGATTTGTTGTTATTGATCTCTCAGCTGGTCCTTGTACATATGGGAAAATAGAAACTGAAGAAGGAAGCGTTAGCTACAGATCCTTACCACGGTTATCGAACTTAATCTTCCCAAAAAGAGGTCTTAATGCTGCTAGTGTTGGATCGATGAACGATATATTTATGGGACAGCTTGGAGCTCTGATTTCAACTACAATTGAGCATGTCATTGCTCCAGATATTCGGTACTAGTTTGTAATGTTTATACTGTGCATTTATCAATACCTGTCCATATATTTGTGAAGTAGGTTTTCTTATATTCTGGTCTGTAGCTGCAGAACTAAATAACTATGTTAATTTTTTTGGGTGGTGGTGGGGTGGTGGGGGGTATTTTGGTGTTTTTTAGTATTTCAACAACCTGACATTTTAGGATTCAAGGCATTATACCCATGTTGCATGGACATGGATGTGACATGACATGTTAAGTACACGGCGACACAGACACGTAACCTTTTTTGGGTGTCCTACTGTATTTTGGAATGTCCAGGCTGTGTCCGACACGACTTACGTTTTTGGGGTGTCCATTCTTGTATTAGACAAACGAGGTAAGGTTGTGAAGGTGATCATGAGTTCCCTAGACAGAGAACATTGTACCTATTGACCTAGGCATTTTTATAAAATAAGAGCATAATAACAACAAGCCTTTATCCCAAGATTGTTTGGTTGGCTATTTGAATCCTGTTTCTCCATTCAGTTCTGTTAAAGGCTGTGTCCTCTGTAACACCAATTTGTATCCCTTTTTTGCAGCATCAATTTAAAAATAAAAGAAGAGTTTGTGCAGAGAAACCTACTACTTAATGTTGATAGTGAGTATAAACATATGTTGCTCGTGGCCATAAAGTATATCATAATCAAGTAATCTTATTTTCACTCAAGAAAGAAAAGATAGTATGAGTGATTGTATTTATTGAAATTTTGAAAGTGCTTTTAGAATAAGATGAGAAATTGGTTCTGATACGGATGTGTGCAAAGGAAACTGAGGCACTAGCTTAGAGTGATAGGATCAGAGTCGAAGCAGCTGCTAGGACTAGAGGAAGACCAAGATAAACCGGGATAGGCAGTTTGATTGGATATGATGGGCGCTAATGGAACACAGTAGATGGCCCTCAATAGAGCTGAATGGAGTATCTGTTGGCCCAATAATTGTATCATGTTTTTGAATATGGTTAATATGTTTAGTTTAGCATTTCATTATCACTAATCTTTATACTATCACTATAGCATCTCTACTTATACTTATACTTTTGGTGATATGTGCCTATTGGTTTACATATTAGTGATATGAGCTTTCTATCTTAAATCTAATCGAGTTGCCAAAATCAAAACTATGTTTTTGATTGTGGTTATTCGATTAAGTTTAATCATTATGTTATCACTAACATTTATGCTATCACCTTAGCACTTTTACTTAAACTCAGCATTGTCCTAATGTGCATTAAACTTATCACACTTGCTACTATGTATATTGCTTTGTTCGTCTAACATGTACATGCAGAAAAGCAATAAGCAAGATCAATGTGGACATATGCAATGAAGAAATCATGGTGGGCCAAAGACGACGGATCCCACAAGATTTCTCTGAACCACCCGACGACATCTCCGGAGCCACGCACTCGGGGTTCCGCTGCCCGGTCAGCGGACGGGGGTCGAACGGGCAGCGCCCCTCGTTGGGGGTTCGGGGGCGAAGCCCCCGAAAGGTATTCAGTTTTCACAAATTGGATATCTTTGGACAGCTGCCGCCAAGGAAAAAAGTCAGCACCTATCAAAGGAAGAAGCCAAGCCATGCCATCATCATTTCAAGACTCTGAAGAAGCCTGCACCTGCCTAAGTATATCTGGAGTATGTAATGAGTCTTAGGAATAATTGTAAACACAAGAAATGAATGGCAAAATCGAAAGCTAGGGTAGAAATTAGTCCAGGATCATTTTTGAATGAAAACCGGCATACCGACGGTATACCGGTGCATACCGACGGTATACCGATTTTGTTCACAGAAAGTTTTCTGTCTACAAAATCGGCATACCGACGGTATACCGGATCATACCGACGGTATATCGATTCCGTAACGTTGAAAGTCCAACGGTCGGATTTTCAGCATTAAATGATCCCCAACGGCTATATTTCGAGCCGTTGCAATCCCAGATCGGTATACCGATGGTATGCCGACTCATACCGGCGGTATGCCGGTCGCTGACTGAAAAGTTGTCTTTGGCTCTTTTCAATGCTTTGGTTATAAATAGCCTTGAACCCCTTCATTCAAGGTTGATGCTTTGAGCCTAAAAATTTCTAAACCACCAAAGCCTATCCACAAACAACTCTACAAAGCTTTCATTTGTCATCCACAAATTGTGTTAGAGTTATTGAGTTGAAAAGTAAGATCTTCATCCTATTGTATAAGGAGATCAAAACCTATTGTGAAAGGTTGAAGTTGGAGAGTCTTCGTATCCAAACTCTCGGTTGAAGTTGGAGAGTATTCGTATCCAAACTCTCAGTTGAAGTCGGAGAGACCTTCGGATTAAAGCTCTCGTGTAAGAAGTTGGCGAGTTCTTCGGATCCAAACTCGTGTGTAACTATTTACTCAAATAGTGGATTAAAGTCGGAAAGAGTTCCGGGACTGGAGTGCCTCTTGGGAGGATACCAGGATATATCGTGTGTCGGTATTGTTATTGCTTCTTCTCTTGCACTTATATTTTTAAATTGCCCATTAGCTTGTGCTAAGTGCTTGATTAGTTAGCTTGACCCTATTCACCCCCCTCTAGGGTTCCTACAATTGGTATCAGAGCCAGGTTTCTATTGTTAGGCTTAACATCCTTAGAGTAGATCCTTGTTATTTTTCTATGGCATCGTATTCCTCGTACTCCTCCTCCGATAAAGAGAGTTTTACTTCTAGTAGCATAAACAATCATGTTTCTTCTAAATACAAGAAATGCTCTAAAGTGGAAAGCCATGGCTAAACAATCCTTAGAGATTCTTGACAACCTTCATTCTACAAATGAAGAACTTTCTGAAAAGGTTATTCATTTAGAAGAAGCAAATGAGTTTTTGAGAAATGAAAACAATGATTTATTATCTAGACTTGTTTCTCAAAACTCATCATGTGTTTCTTTAAAGAGTTTGAATGAGGCTTTAATTTTGAAAATCAAATCTCTTTCCTCATCAATAAAAGATCTTAAGAGGCAAACTCATGAGCTAAATCATTTGCATGATTCTTCTGTTGACACTTTAAAGAAACAAAATGATGCTTTTATCTCTAGAATTGCTTTATTTGAAAAAGAGAATGCTATTTTAATTGCTAAATTTGATTCTCTTACTTGCATGCATGATGATTTGCTATTAGAACATAATATTCTTAAAACCAAATCTTCTCATGCTCACTCTAGAGATATTCATCATTCTAGTATGTCACATGTTCATAATCATGCTCATTCTGATACATGTGCACACACTAGTATTAGGTGCTTCTATTGCTCTTGCATTGGACACATGAGCTTAACTTGTCCTATTCGTAGGAGTTTTTCTACCAATGCTAGAGTAAATAGTATATGGGTCCCTAAAGCTAACAAACATGGATCCAAGTTTATTTGGATACCAAAGTCTTCGTCTAATGTTGTAGGTGAAGCTTCTTATATCGGGACATAGCACCGAGGAGCGTGTTGGTGGTTGCGAAGCTCAAAGGTCATCTTCCAAGCAATTGCACCAACACAAGTGTGGCCACTAGAGCCACTTTGGTAACATGCTAAACGATTCTCTTTAAATAGTTTATATTTATAGAATCTAGCATGTTTTCTTTGATAACTTGCTACTAGCTCTCATTGATATATTTTAGTTGCTTATTATCTAAATCAATGAGAGATATGATACTAGCATGCTTAGCTATTTCTTGTTAATTCTTTTATCTAGCATGACTAGTTACTCGGCTTAAATGATTAGTTCACACTATGTAGTTTATCACTCATTCTCTATTAGTGTGACACATTTATATATGCATGCTCGTTATTCTTAATCTTTATTTATAAAGCGTGCATATCACTCTAGTCCATAGGAGCTTGGTTTTGATTTGAGTTAATATGATTTTAACTCTCTATCTTTAAAGTTTTTGAAATAGTTACTTCTTGCCGGTTTGTATTTAATATGTCATATTCATCTTAATCGGTATTTGTGAATATATGTGTTTAGCACAAGCTTCTTATCACTTGACAAGTATATACTTATACTTTCACTTTAACCTTGTGCTCACAAAATATATTCATTATTGATTCTCATGTTTTATTTTGATTAAGCCTCTTATGAATCAATTTTGTCTTTGCCTAATAAAGCTTATTTATACGTGGTTTGAATTTGTGATAGTTTTTCATATATTCATTAAGGATACATGACTATATTCACTAAATTTCTATTTACATGTAGATCATGTATTTCTTATGTTGATATATTTTTTTTGTATAAATATCTTTATGTGGGCATATGAGTTAAGCTAAAGTTTTATATTGACTTGAAGAGTATTTAATTATACTTGTTACCTTCAAACTTGTGCTTATCTCATACTTAGCTATTGATTTCTTTGACCAATTTTGTGATTCTTGAATCAATTAGCTTCTTCCTTAAAGTCTTCTTTTGATGATATCTTCTTGACTTTTTGGTTGGCATTATGGATACATGTTCTTAATTTATTTTTGATCTTTTCATGTATGCTTATTCGTGATATATATAGTTTCATATATATATATATAAAAGATTCCTATCTTTTGATATTTATTTGTTTTAATTCTTTAAGTTGGGATGATGAGAGAAAATATTTGTTTATGTCTTGCTCGTGACTAATTATGGATGTTCTATTAAGGATCACATGGTTTTGTGCTTTACCTTGCTTGTTAAATTCACCTCCTTAATTAGTGCACTTTTTCTAGTTTATATCTTTATATTTTTATGGTGCACTATGAAAGCTCTTTAAAAAATGTACTTCTTGATATCTTTAGCATTTAGCTTTCTTGATTTTAATGATCTTTTTTTTTTCCATTCCTTGGGTTTATGCTTCTTTTTGAATTATTGTTGCCCAATAATGTTTTTGTAGCACATGAGAATACATGTAATCGTTACATCATATTTCTCATGAATTTAGCTACTATGGTTTGAGCTTTTGTATTGAGATTTTTATATTTCTAGAGAATACACTTATTTTATTATAGCTATAATATTTTGCATTCTCTAGATCGATCTATCATTTTATTATCTTGGGATAATCTCAATACTTGGCAAAGAGATTTGTTTTATTATGTTTTCATAAATATCTCTTTTGGCCTATACTTGATAAGAGAATAATTCTTTTATTTGTCATCTTATGCTCTTATCCTTGCTTAGAAAAGAGTCTATAAATTATTTTGTTCATTCAAAATGTATTGCCCTCTTTGAGAACTCTTTGCTTAAGCAAGTATTTTTAGTGTTAGTTACTTAAGATTTAATGAACACATTTATCTTGTTAATGGCTTCCCTCATTAATCTTATTTGGATTATATAGTTTGCTTATTTGTGATATATTATTAAGCTATATAATTTTGGCTCACTTTCACACATCTAGCTATATTCCTATACTTCAATCTATATATGATATGCTAGTTTACAAAAACAAGATTTGTGATATGCTTGATCTCTAAAACTAGTTTTACAAATTCTTTATTTGATCCTGTTTTCCCTTAATGGTTTTGTGATTCCTTGTTTAACCTTCTTCCATACTAGTCATTAGCAAGTCTCTCTTAAATTTTTCTCACTTTTTGAGTCATGATTTTATCGTATTATCATTATATCTCTTTGGATTGAATGTGTAATCATTTTGAGATTGACTCTTTTCTATATTTTTCATTGATCTGTAAGATTCTTTATAAATATGGATTTTGAATTTTCTCTTGATGAGATTTATCATTGGATCATGTTTACTCATTTGTTTACTTTATGAATGATCCTAATGATTAAGTAGTCTTAAATTATCTAGTTATGAAATTATCAAGTTAATTTATTACTCTACTTTGACTACTCATGGTTTATCACATATGACCTTTGCTATTTGAACTTTATGGGTTATTAATTTACCATTAGCAAGGTTTGGATTTATCCGTTGTTGGATAAATATGTGGTACAACATACCTAGTCCATGCAAAGTAATAAATTGGTTGATTCTTTCTTGATTAGATAATCATGGACATGATATTTGAGGTTTATTTTTATTTTTATTTTTGAGCGATATTTTGACTCTCATAATGATTGTTTTAACTGTCCTTATTCTTTTTCATGATGACATCTTTCTCAAAAGGTAACATACATTAATATATCTTATTTAAATATGAGTTACTTCTACATACGTTAGTGTATGCCATCTTTTGATTACATATGCTATATTGGAATATTCTTTTGAATTCTCATCTTTAGTAAGTTTTAATTGAATATCTCTTCTTGACTAAAGATGACATTATTCATTTTATGACGATTTTATAGCCTTATATGCATTGAGCAAGGGGGAGAAATCCATAGTTGATTTACCCCTAGATTTTGATGCTATAAGTGCTTGGAAACTAGTTACGCATATTTTGAGGGGGAGCAAATAAATTATTTTTAATTCATCTATACCCTCTAATATGTCGTAAACATAGTTTATCATGGACCCATATTTTCTTTATTTTTATATCTTATTGATTGAGGTCATGATATTTTTATTTTGAAGGGTTTATGAGAGTGTATGTAATTATCCTTATTATCTTATCTCTCTCTTTCATATGGATTAAATATGTCATCTTGCTAATATTAACTTTCAGAACTTATCTTAATGAATATTATGCTTTCGTTAATTTGGCTTTTCTCTCATGCTTAATTGATTTGGCTTTCCTTGTTGAGGACTTATCCAAAATTCATGATTTTTATCACCTTTGGTAGTACTTTGAGGGGGAGCATTCAAGTCGACTGAATTTCTCTTTCTCAAGTGTTTTTCTCCTTTACCTTCATGTTTATCTAAAGGGTATTCATATAGCATGATAAGGTAATTGAGTTCAAATGCATGAACTTGGATAAGCATATAGATTTTACAAATAATGAGATTACTTTATATCAATTGCAATATTTTACATTGATCATTCTTTTATTTTGTTCCACTATTTATTTGTGGACAATTATGATTATTAATGGTTTCTTTGATCAATGTTTCAAGTTTACATCTTTTCAATTGGTATCAAGTTTATTTAATGTCATATCTCAATTGGTATCTATTAGTTGCAATTATCTATTCCTCATGGCTTTTGTTTGAAATCCTTTATTTCATAGTTCTCTTCCAAAACTAGAGCAATATTTCATATCCTATTGTGTTTTGGATTTATTCCTTGGATTTCAAGTTGGTAAACTACTTATTTCTTGTTTTTCAAATTCTTTTAGTTTTACCAACCATATTGTGTTTTGACAAGCAATTTTCTATTTAGTACTCTACATTTGGTATGTAGTTTTATACACTTATTTTTACACACTTCTATTGTTCCTCAATTAGTATATCTTGATCATGATTGTCTATAAGTTTTCCATGCTCTTATTTTTATGCTTGAGACTGATTTCATTTTATCTCTTAGTACGGGAGAACCTATTTTTGATCATGTCAAAGGGGGAGAAGTAAGTTTAAGTATGTATTTATAAGTAATCTAAGTAGTATACTTTTAGTGATATTGCTTATGTCCTTTGTATATTAGTGATACATGCATCTATTATTAATATACTAAACTTAACCGATTTGCCATAATCAAAAAGGGGGAGATTGTTGGCCCAATGATTGTATCATGTTTTTGAATATGATTAATATGTTTAGTTTAGCATTTCATTATCACTAATCTTTATATTATCACTATAGCATCTCTACTTATACTTATACTTTTGGTGATATGTGCCTATTGGTTTACATATTAGTGATATGAGCTTTCTATCTTAAATCTAATCGACTTGCCAAAATCAAAACTATGTTTTTAATTGTAGTTATTCGATTAAGTTTAATCATTATGTTATCACTAACATTTATGCTATCACCTTAGCACTTTTACTTAAACTCAGCATTGTCCTAATGTGCATTAAACTTATCACACTTGCTACTATGTATATTGCTTTGTTCGTCTAACATGTACATGCAGAAAAGCAATAAGCAAGATCAATGTGGACATATGCAATGAAGAAATCATGGTGGGCCAAAGACGACGGATCCCACAAGATTTCTCTGAACCACCCGACGACATCTCCGGAGCCACGCACTCGGGGGTTCCGCTGCCCGGTTAGCGGACGGGGGTCGAACGGGCAGCACCCCTCGTCGGGGGTTCGGGGGTGAAGCCCCCGAAAGGTATTCAGTTTTCACAAACTGGATATCTTTGGACAGCTGCCGCCAAGGGAAAAAGCCAGCACCTATCAAAGGAAGAAGCCAAGCCATGCCATCATCATTTCAAGACTCTGAAGAAGCCTGTACCTGTCTAAGTATATCTGGAGTCTGTAATGAGTCTTAGGAATAATTGTAAACAAAAGAAATGGATGGCAAAATCGAAAGCTAGGGTAGAAATTAGTCCAGGATCATTTTTGGATGAAAACCGGCATACCGACGGTATACCGGTGCATACCGACAGTATACCGATTTTGTTCACAGAAAGTTTTCTGTCTACAAAATCGGCATACCGACGGTATACCGGATCATACCGACGGTATACTGATTCCGTAACGTTGAAAGTCCAACGGTCGGATTTTCAGCATTAAATGATCCCAACGGCTATATTTCGAGCCGTTGCAATCCCAGACCGGTATACCGACGGTATGCCGACTCATACCGGCGGTATGCCGGTCGCTGACTGAAAAGTTGCCTTTGGCTCTTTTCAATGCTTTGGTTATAAATAGCCTTGAACCCCTTCATTCAAGGTTGATGCTTTGAGCTTAAAAATTTCTAAACCACCAAAGCCTATCCACAAACAACTCTACAAAACTTTCATTTGTCATCCACAAATTGTGTTAGAGTTATTGAGTTGAAAAGTAAGATCTTCATCCTATTGTATAAGGAGATCAAAACCTATTGTAAAAGGTTGAAGTTGGAGAGTCTTCGTATCCAAACTCTCGGTTGAAGTTGGAGAGTTTTCGTATCCAAACTCTCGGTTGAAGTCGGAGAGGCCTTCGGATTAAAGCTCTCGTGTAAGAAGTTGGCGAGTTCTTCGGATCCAAACTCTTGTGTAACTATTTACTCAAATAGTGGATTAAAGCCGGAGAGAGTTCCGGGACTGGAGTGCCTCTTGGGAGGATACCAGGATATATCGTGTGTCGGTATTGTTATTGCTTCTTCTCTTGCACTTATATTTTTAAATTGCCCATTAGCTTGTGCTAAGTGCTTGATTAGTTAGCTTGACCCTATTCACCCCCTCTAGGGTTCCTACAGTATCATGCCCTGAAGGTTGTGGATAAAGGCTTTTGTTACTTGGGAAACAAATACGTTATCTAAGAGTTATTACGCACATCTTAGTAATCGAGTTTATGTTCTCATTGTAACTTAACATTGATATGCTTCATGTCTTGTCTTTTCACTTTCGAAGGTTTAGTCTTGGAGTTGACGTTGTAGCACAAAAGAGGGGTATATTTTCATTTGCACCTAAGTCTAATTTGGTTTAGATATTATTATTTGCTCCAGATTATGTTGTTTACTTACTCTTAAGTGTCTATTCATACCTCTCACGTGTTTCTAGCACCCTTATGGTGCAAGCCCTGCAAATGTATGTTAGATTTGCTTGCGCAGGAGGATGTTTGGACTTTGGAGTGATTCTGACATAACTCTTCACGTCTACCCTTGTCACTCATTCCATATTTGCAGAAGTAAAATAGTCTAAGAAGAATTATTGTCAAAGTTAAAAAGGTTCAGAGAATCCAGTTTTAATGTATAAGTATATTCCATTCTTGCTTTAGTTAACAAAAAGGAACCATGCGTAGAATAAGATAGTTGTTTACGTGGTGGGCCATCTTCGTAGATGGTCCATATTGTTAATCATGACAAACACATGCTTAAATAAGTTTGCTTGACTTAATATATCGTAGTTCATGGATTAATATTTTGTTGTATGCCTGAGTTGTAAGTGCTATCACATCGACAATGGTCAATCTAGGGAGAGATCAACCAACGTATAGAGATATATCCTCAAACTAAAGCAAATAAGCAACTTATGTCCTTGATATGCTTAGATATGAATATTCAAGAATAGGGAAAATTTAAACTGCTCTCGAATTATAGAGAGATTCAGAGGCAACTACAAAAACTTCCAAATAAGATTGACTTGCTACTTCACAAGATCCCAGATCATAATTATTTGCTTTGCAAACTGTAAGAAATACAAAATGTCTCTTACGCAAACAAATGCTATTAATTCTTGCTAAGACATCCATAGTCTATTTCTTGCTGATATTTTACTTTGATCCCAGGTTTGAAACTGTGGACCTGACAAGAAGGTTGCTGGTACCTATTATTGTCTTGCAAAATCACAACCGGTACAACATCCTTCATGCTGGCCATAACCATAGCATAGATATTCAAGCCATTGAGAGAGAGGTCTGCTTAACCTTCTTATGTTAAATAACCTTTATTATCATACTATGGTATTGTATAACTTTGATTTCCATTTCGTATTTCTGCTTGACTAGTATATCAGCATTTCGCAAATAACCTTGAACATGAATCTAGATAGCCAGCCAGCATAGCCCATTAATGCCGGATCACAAATTTCTTCAATGGGATCAATTTTCTCCTTTCATGGAAATTCTATGAGAAACTTTATATCCACTCCGCACATCATTTATGTTTCTGTTGTTAGTGTTTCATCACCAGAAAATCGCTTTAGCGTTAAATTTGATACTCATATTTCTTGTAGCATTGTAATGCTGTCTCTTATTAGTCCTATACCATTCCAGAACTGGAAAAACAAGATGCTTTAGTATATAAATTCCATTCATATTTGTAGCACTGTGATGTTGGGACATACTAATCTTGAGATCCAGGAGCTGTAAAATCAAGATATGTTGCATATATGACAATTTCTAAGAAGTTTATGATATGAGTATGGCATGGAGTCATGGAAACATCTTTCTTCCTTTGAGTTTGAAACAGCAGTATCGGTAATGGCTAAAACAACGGCTTCCAGCATAAAAGAGGCTTGTAAGTTTTTCCCCTCGCTGAAAGTGCTTAAACCATGTAAAATGTATGAAACCAGCTGGAAGTTCACACTGATTTAGATCTAGATTCTTGTTTAGACATGTCCGGCCTCAACTAGATCCAGAATCTGGCTGAATCCATACCCCGATCAGTACTGGATATTGGCATAGACATCCCCAAGGCCTTGACCATGCAACATAGATCAATATACTTTAGTAGATATATACCTGCGAGGTAGGGTGTGACCTATTCAATAATGGAGATAACTACTTACATTGGAACAATCGTGAAATTATAAATGTTTGCCTCTGATATTTGTCTCTAGAAGAGAGCTCATCTTTTGGGTAGGAGGGAAGGCAACTCTCACTTTTTTTGCTTTGTTATGAGGTTAATTCCTTGTGTGGTTGCAGTTTATGAGGCTGGTTAAGGACCTTGTGTTTAAGTTGGATTATAATGACTGCATCCTAGATTAGAAATTGTGAGTTTTCCTAGATTAGTTGATAGCTATGTTCGGGTTCAAGTCCTGAAATGCTGTTAAGCTTGGATCTAGCATGTATTACTACAATATACAATATGATTTTTCATCTGACTTTTTAGTTGACATTGGAACTAGTAACTTGAAACCATACATGTTATATTTCATTACTAACATGGTCCTAGACACATTTAAAGCAATCACATATATTAAAAATTAATTGAGGATCTTTAACTAGTAGGTATACACGCAGTTGATTTGAAAGTTAGGCTCCTAGATGCTTGGGGAAATATCTTTACTCTTTATCTTGATCTGGAGTGATGCACTTTATGCTTATCACAATTAAAAACTCAATGTACTTCTTATTCCAATATTATACTTCAACTAGGTGCACATAGATTAATCAGGATTCCAAATAACGATAGATCAAAATAGGCCCTTTTAGGGCTCCAATTGACGGAAACCAAGCAAGAAGGATACAACGATGGAGAAGATTGTCCTACAGATTCATTCTTTGCAAATGCATGATGTTATGGCTAATCTGTCTCCATTAGCCATTACCATTGGATGTTCATTGCCGCAACAAGCATTTTTTTCCCTATCCTCATCTTCTTCTATTGTTCATTTCTTCTTTTCCATTTTCGTGATTCTCCTGATCTCTTCTGCTCTTTTCCACTCTGTCTCTACCCTTTCTCAGATACATTCATCCATGTTTAATATCTTCTCCTTTTTGTACTATCCTCATCAGTGGCCTTTCCTCATCTTTTGCTCTTATGTTAATAAAACAAAAACGAAAGCCTGTTTAATTAGTTGTCAGTGCATGACTTAAGATCTTGTGGTTCCTAGCAAGTTGGATGGTCTACTTAAAATTCCTGTTTGGGATCTCCCATCGTTCCTATGAGTAGAAACTTCTGGAAGATTTGGTTCTTTTTGCTGATGCTTTAAATTATATCTAGTTGTATATATTTCCAATCTATTGCATGTGTATTCTGGGGAATGGGGAAGATAGTACTTGACTATGCTTTCTAGGAGTATCTGTTGCTTCAACGAGGTGCTAAATTGACAGAGTATTGTCTAAATTGTAATTCACAACGTTGATATGATTTACACAACCTAAACAATCTACAAATGACAGGATATAGATCTGGAAACTTTTGATATTGGGCCGTAGATGTAGTCAAAGTACGAATTGAAAATATTCTTTTGATAAGCTCTGTGTCAGTATATAGGTAGGAGTCCTTGTCAGGTAGTTGGAGTAGCACTACCTAACCCACACATAATGATGGTTTAACAAGAGAGCCTGTTTGGAAGTATGCTATATAATCTACCTTACCCAAAAGGTGAAAGTTATGGATCTCATGACTATTGTACCAATGCTTGTCACTTACAAGTTGTGGATAAGAAAATCTAAATAGAGATCGAGTTGTATATGGCACCTTGGACCCCATTAAAATTCCTTAACTTTGTCATCAAAGTAAAAGAGAGTAGAGACAAAGAGATCAATCTTAAATTGTTATGGTTTGTCTATTAATCATGTACTTCAATGAAGGACAAACGCTCGCTGGGAGAATGTATCTGGTACACCTTGTTGCATACCCGTCATTTCAAAATTTTAATTGTCATGTCCAAATATTTTGTAGACATAACCAATGTTGGTAGGCTTGTACTCTTTTTTACTTCATTATCACACAAAGGAGTGACATAACACAATAACGTTCAATAATTAGGTCATAATTTGCCATGATTTATGTTAGTATTCTTCTGAAACTTTACCTTTGTTGTTAATAACTGAAATTATGATATCCAAACAATCACTAAGTTGTACAAATAGGAACTTTTGTTACTAATATTACATAAATACCATGCCATCATAACATAAATATGTACACATCTCTACTATTATAAAGAGGTTTGAAAAGTGCTCAAAATGAGCCGTATAAGCCGTATGTATATCCTCAAGTAATTAAGAATTATGAAAAGAAAATCCTAACTAATAGCTTAACTATCTGATATTATCTAACTACTTCCACGTATATCTATAACAAATCCTAATTAAAATATAAACATATCTTAACATACCCTAATTAAAATATAAGCATATCTATAACAAATCCTAATTAAAGTATATACCTATCTATAACAAATCCTAATTAAAACATATTCAAATCATATCTATAACAAATCCTAATTTAAATTATTTTTCAACAATATCAAAGGACTTTTTTTCTTTACGTGCAACACACGTGCACATGACTAGTACATATAACTTTTGTTCAGAGGGGGCACACAATTGCGGTTTAGTCATGACATTAATGTGATCTGTGGTCATTGAAGTGATGCTGTCTCGACATATCCATGGTCCGCTGTGGAGGTACTATGTTATTATGTTGTTGTGTTAAGAGTGGTTGGGCTCTAGGGGAGGAGGGAGGGGATGGGTGTAACTGTGGATGGCGTTGGAAGCAGGGGATAACCAAGAGTGGGACCGAGACAAACAAACAAAAACTATTTTTAGAGACAAGAGTGCATTTTTTAGACCACAAAATCTAACATGGTTTTTGAATACGTGTAAAATTTTCTAAGGGCCTATTCTCAAAGTTCTTAGTTCTCCTTTGAGAGACTATATGAAAATATCTTGAGGGCCTACTAACCTTTTCATTTAAAAGGGAAAATCCAGAGGGACTTGAGCCCCCTCACCCTCCCAAGTGGATCTGCCCATGCATACATGTGTAGGTGTGTAGTGAATTAGATTTGGCTCCTCTAATAAGATTGTTCACCATTTAGAAACTATCTAATAATGATGTCAGCCTTTATAAATTGGAAGTCAACACCTTCGTTCATGCTTTGCACGAGATCATATGAGGAGTATATTTGGACACTTGGAAATATTGACTCTCTTATGATTTGTTATGTGAAACTTCCATTTTTAAAAGCTCAATTGAATAGGCAAAACACTTAAAGAAAAAGTTTGATTTGGGTTTAACCATCTCAATTGATGCTTAAATCAAAATGAAAAGAGTGGAGGTGTGATTTGAATATCTTTTCATTGAGTTTGCATGTAAATGTTGGATCAGTCAATCCCATGTCTGTCACTCTGTGTATGTTTTTTGTTTCCTTCCCATACCTTTTTCACAATTATTAGGAATTTACCATATTGGTGTCCTTCACGTATTGCACCTGTATCTCATATCCCCACCTTCAAACTGGAAGGCTGATGATGCACATGCTTGTTTATGGAAGAAAATGGTCAATGGGTCCAAGGGTCCTAGATTGCAGTGAATCCCCTACTTTCCAGTTATTTATTGAAGAGTAGAATTGAAGTTGAAAAAGATGGAGGACATCAGTAGAAAATAGTGATCATATTTTGAAAATCGAATATTTTGTTTATGATATTATACATTTTTTAAAGATAAACAGTGGGATTACATTCTAATTGATGAGAACAATTTGCTTGAAAAAATGTTAGACCAACATGAGGATCAGCTATGGTTGTTTTCGTGAGTAGTTTGATGGATAGTCGAGGCTTGAATTATACAGTTAGGTTTCTTGCATGCACTTGCATATGTAAAAACATAGATTGCACCTGTATTATGCAGCTTTTCTGGAACCGAAGAGAGGTAATAGCTATTCAATGGTTCCTTTTGCACCAATGATGGTTATGATTTTTCACATGAAGATTGGAAAGGTTATGGTTATATTCTTATAGTTTCATGGTTTTATGCTGCAGGTAAAGAAGATGGTCCATGCTGGACAGGAGGTAATTTTGATTGGAGGTTCTCATGCATTGCATCACCATGAAAAGTTAGCAATTGCTGTTTCTAAAGCTATGCGAAGCCATTCTCTTCAAGAAACAAAGAAAGATGGAAGGTTTCATGTTCGTACTAGAACATATTTGGATGGAGCTGTCCTTAAAGAGGTCAGTCTATGTATCACGGTTTGATATTTTGGTATTTATGAAGTGGCTTGTGCTTTATGGAGACTAAAAACAGTTTAAAGATCTATTGGCTTCTTACAGACTTTAATGCTTTTACTGGGGGGCATTTATAGTGCCACTCTTCAAATTGATAATCCACCTGCATTCCCCAGTTAAAGCTTCTCCAACTGGTTGTTGCATCAATGTGATTAATGAGAGTAAACCTAAGGTAGAGCTGTATTTGAGAACTGATAGGAGTGAATTATCAAACTGAGGAGTGGCAATATTCCAGTGATATCATCATCATAATCCAAGCCTTCTTAGGCTCTGATATGAACCATAAGAAAGCTTGATACAAGATTTGACAAAGTTTTACCGGCTGCCTACCTGATCTCAACGATCTATATTGGTGCCAAACTCCTAGCAAAGGTAACTATGAGCATGAGAGGACATTCCATAAAACCTATGTGGCTAATTGGTAGGTAGGTAAACCTACCTTTTGGATTGCACCTTAAGCTCATGCAACCAAAGAACACCTTCCAACTAGAATATTAGAACATGATGGTTTAAATGGAGTGATTCTTGAGAACTTTGTGACCAGAAGATACCTTTGAAGTTGAAAGAAAAGCTCTATAATACGACTATTATACTAGTCATGCTTTCTAGATAAAAGTGTTGGGCGATTAAGAAACAGGTGCAAGAATTTTGTGTTATAAGAATGAGAATTCTAAGATCGATGAGTGACAACAGATTAATATATGAGAAACAATGAGTGTATTAGTGAGTAGTTAGAGATGACATCAATTGAGGACAAGTTTGTCTTAGGTGGATTGGACATGTGCAACGCAAACCAATAGATACTAGGGTATGGAGTAATAAGATAATAGTTAAGGAGCTGCTAGGACTGGTTGTAGGCCTGCAAGAACATGGATTGAAGTTCTAAAGAAGGATATGGTTTTTGTTTGTGTTACAAGGAGGACATGACAGTGAACACAGCTGAATCAAAGAAATTGATCCAAACAGCTTTCCCCAAAATTTTGGGATAAAATACTTTCTTCTTGTTGTTTTATGGATTGCACAAGGATATTATTTTGTTGTTTGAAATAACTTATGTGGCATGCCTTCTAGACATCTTCTGATGATAGCATGCTGAATCTGTTTTAAGTTGTCTGATTATAGGGATGACTCAGGTTGTGATTTCTGTGGTTGGTAGTTTTTATTTCATCAAGTGATTGGATATACTCCAAATTTTAGAAGGAAGCATTTGTTTTTCCATATACTGTGTAATATCCTTTCTGTGCTTATAGAACATGTGATATATACTGCATGCTAGTGCTAATCATAGTTTTCAGTATCGTCCGACACCGATCCGATATGGTCGATACCGATACAATTTGGCATGTCCCGATCCAATACCGACCGATACCGACATTGGAGGTCTCTTTTCCGGTCAATTCGGCAAAGAAAATTGAATGAAAAGGCCAATCAGTAAGGGTGTAAAAACATAGTAAGGGTGTAAAAGTATGTAAAAGATTATTTATCGCATGTAAACCAATTGGCAAGGGTGACTACTATGTCATTTAATTTCAAAACTTCTAAGAAACAGCACTGAAAATACTTAAAATTATGCCTAAATTTATAAAATATATTTTCTAAAATGATAATAATTATCTGCTCTCCGCTACCAAAAAATCCGATACTCCAATCTGAAACCACCGATGCTGCCGATATCGCCGATTCCGGTACTCATAGGAATGGTCCGATACAGATACTGTGAACCTTGGTCTAATCTAGCATGCATGATACAGCACCATGTCATCCAATTCCAAGGCCTAAATCCCAAGGCAGTAAGCAGCACTTCATGTCTTGATTTCTCAAGCTTTTGGAGAATTGTATCAATTAGTGCAGTTGAATAAATAATGATCTCTAGCTGTGGTGATAGTCAACACACTGGGAGAAAAAAAAGAATGAGTCCTTATGGGTAGGACGCTGATTCTCTGAAATAGCCAATTATGTCGTCCAATTCATAGGCATATGTCATCCATTTCATAGCCATTATGATTACCAGTGCTTTTTGCTTGCTGAGTGGTTTTCCTTTTAAGGTCAATAGTTGCCACGTAAAGCTGAAAAATATAGCTTGGGTGCATTATTTGTGTAACTGGTGAGAAATCAATTCCGCATAAAGTTTCTCTCATGCCAACTGATTCTTAAAATTATGTGAATTCTGGGCTATGGAACTCATAGCTCAAAATTTAAAGTCTTACCACGTTCTCTTTTTCTCATCTTGTTGGTAACTGCATTGTTTTTTACATACTATCTTTCTCCTATGTCTTGTTAATAGATCTTAGAATTATATTTCTGTCAGTAGAGTTTGTTTGCCGTAAGCTTGTTCCATGTCTTTGAAAGAATAAGTTGTGATTGAAGTGTGCCTGACAACACCAAGTTACCAAACCCTCCTTATGATGTTTGGAGAAAATTCTGGGTGTATGGGCATTAACAACTGTTAAAAAGCTTTTCTTAGAATTCTTGTTCTGCTAATTTATAAGCATTTCTCTGTGGATCATTACTATAGGAAATGGAGCATTCTGCTGATGTTCTTGCAGCTGGCTTGCTAGAAGTTGCAGATCCTTCACTGTCAAGTAAATTTTTCCTCCGACAGGTTTGTTCGACTTCAGAAGTTGTTTATTTTGTGGGCCTAATTCATGAATACATTTTATTCCTTCATATCTTTGAATTTATTATATCAAACTCACCTTGTATTTGCATTACATTCTGCATTTGGCAGCATTGGATGGATGAATCTAATACCCAACAAGATTCTGTTGTTAAGCACAAACCACTCTGGGAGACTTATTACACTAAACACATCAAAAATAGGAAATGGAATGAAAAGAAGAAAGAGGGAAACCTTTACCGGACCTATGGAACTAGAGTGATGCCTGTGTAAGTAAGCATAGTCTTCTTTTGTAGTTTTGTTTCTGATTCGGTTTTGATTTTCCACGTCATTTTCGAATATATAGTTAATTTTCTCTTTATATCAAACCATGAGTAGTTACCAGTTGCGGATCATTTGAATACATAGTCCGGGAACGCGTATACTACTTTCCTTGGTACTCAGTACAAGGGGGCTAGGTTTAACAGTACGTTAATTGGGATTGCGGTTTGCTTAATAGCTGGTCTTATACGCGCGTGTGCTCACACACTATAGTCTGCAATATTGGCTGATACCGGTATCTGATACGGACGATACCGATACAGTTTGATATTTCCCGATCCAATACTAACAATACCTGATAATGACGATATTGGGGGTCTCTTTTCCTGTCAGTTCGTCAAAGAAAATTGAACAAAAAAGACCAATCATCAAGGTTGTAAAAGCATAGTAAGGTTGTAAAAGCATGTAAAAGAAGAAAACTTATCGCATGTAAACCAATTGACAAGGGTGACTACTATTTTATTTAATTTCAAAACTGCCAAGAAACAACACCGGTAATACTTAAAATTATCTCTAAATATATAAAATATACTTTCTAAAATGTTAATAATTTGTTAATAATTATTTTCTTTTTGATACCCAAAATTCCGATATTCTTATCCAAAACTGCTGCGGATACTGCTGATACCGTCGATCCCGGTACTCATAGGAATAGCCCGATTCCGATTCCGATAGTGATACTGCGAACCTTGCCACACAAACATTTAATTTTGACAGTTAAATTTTTCTTCCTATTACCATTTGATTATATCTTGGTTGGACTTCCTCTTGTGAAATCTGGGTCACCCAGGTCCCAACTTTTGGTAATCTGGGTCAGGAATCCACCACATTTAGGGTGGTCACGAGATCCTGATCACAGTTCCTAGGGGCGTACAGGGGTCCCGGTACTATGAGTAAGACAACAAAGTGGAATATCTGGAGTAGAGAGGATACGCTTTGTGCACAGTCACAGCTGTGGTTGGGTAGCCTGTCCCATCCACAGTTGCAGCAGTTTCAACTTCGAGATCTTAGAGAATATAGGCTGTGTTCTGCACTTGCACACTACTTCATATATATATATATATATATATATATATATATATATATATATATATATATATATATATATAAACCAAAGCCGGTGGACGACTCCACCCGACCTTGGCCCGGAGGCCGTGGCCACCGCCACCCAGCCACCTCCGTGGGAGGGAGGGCTCGAACCCGGCCCTCACCCCCGGTGCACGGTGGTGTTACCAGTACACCACGACTCGATGTGCTACTTCATATATATATATATATATATTTTTATATATATATATATATATATATATTGCCAATGACCTCTAGCTCAAGTGGTTAGTGTGGAGGCATAAGACCAATGTTGTAAAAAGCGCTAGGCGGAGTCGGTGCGTCGGAGGGCCGACTAGCGCCTAGGGCGCCTAGGCGCCGATTTTTTTTTTTCGTGTATATAAGTATCAAAATTGGGGGAGGAGAGGAGAGAGACAACAGAAGCAGACCTCTCCTCTCCTCCCCTCTCCTCTCCTCCTCCTCCTCCTCCCCTCCTCTCCTCCTCCTCCCCTCTCCTCTCCTCCTCCTCCTCCTCCTCCTCCCCTCCCCTCCCCTCTCCTCCTCCCCTCTCCGCTCCCCTCTCCTCCTCCCACCCCACCACCACCACCACCACCACCACCACCACCACCACCAACAGAAGCGGCAGCAGCCACCACCACCACCACCACCACCACCAGCAGAAGCAGCAGCCGCCGCCGCCACCACCGGCGACTACGACGGCGGCGACGACGGCGACGACGACGGCGGCGACGACGGCGACGACGACGGCGGCGGCAGGTAAGTTTATAATTTTGTTTCAATTTTTTTTTTTTTTTGAATTTTTAAAAAAAATTGGCCGCCTAAGGGCCGCATAGGGACCGCCTAGGCCCGATTTTGACCGCCTAGACCCGATTTTGACCACCACCGATTTTTCTGGCCGATTTTAGATAATCGGTTCGGTGGGGCTCCGCCTAGCGCCTAGGCGCCCGAGTTGGACGATTTTTAGAACAGTGCATAAGACCCATGTGGGTGATGTTCGAATCCCAGTGGGAGCGATCATGGATAATTACCTTCTTATATATATATATATAGCCGATGATGTAAAAGAGTTATAAAGTTGTGGAACTCCAAACACCTATAAATCTCCCTTGGTGTCTATTACAGTGCAGTGCAACCTGCAAGATCATATTTATTGATATTAGCTGTATTAATTCCTAATGGTTAGCTGCTACATTTGACCTTGAACACTGTTAGGCATACTATTCCCTCTGTCTCTCTTCTTTTTGCATATTCTTTATTTTGTGACATACAATAGAGTTCTATACTTCATCAGCTAAGAAACCACATGATATTATAACAAATGTTTAAGCATCTACTGCAGCTACATTTTTTCCAACTTTGCCAGCTGCAAAAGGAGTATGGCTGTTGTAAAATAACTAAATATTCAACCATGTCCTATCAAGATCCTTTTACCTATGTTGTACCCATTGACTCCTCTAGAAGAGGAAGATAACTTATCTAACTACTAATAAGTTATATAACTGTATAACTGGTGCATAACTCTTATGTTTATTAAAGAAATAATACTAAATTGATACCATGGATAAATCTCTAAACATAACAAACAAATTCACAGAGAAAACAAGGGATTTACTAGCTTCCCGAATATTAAAAACTCCTCCAATTTGATGATAAACAACAAATGCCTGGCATAGGCTTTCTACATGACTATGGTTCAAAATAGTACATAGAAATCCATATGTAGGGCTGTTTGGTTTGGTGAAAGTGGGAAAGTTAAGGTGACTTTTTTTGCTGTTAGAAAGTGAAAAACTTGTTTGGTTGGGTAAGAAAAGTGAGTAAAGAAGTGGGTACTTGTGAGTTTTGTGTTTGTTTGGTGGTTGAAAGTGAGAGTAGAAAGTAATGTTTTCTTTGACTCTTTTATGTTTGGTTGGAATAGAGGAAAGTGATATAGTACTTCTCAGTGATATAGTACTTCTCTTTTAAAAGTGGTATGTTTACTCCCACATATTTGCTCGCAGCATCCCACATATTTGCAAGAATGCAGTGTAGTATCACTAAATATCATAAAGAATGTACTGTAGTATCAATATATATCAATAATACTGCATCAAACCCAAATTGGAAAAACCAAAGCCAACCAGCAAGCGAATTACCAACGTATAGAAAATTAAAATGTAGCGAAGGCAAAATGCAGAAAACTAAGTGTAGTATCAGTTCAGTAAAAGCCCAGGTTAAGCTGTAAGTAGGCTGATAAGTGAGAAAGCGGGAAAGTGGGATCCAGTTTCTTATCTTTCCTGTATCTGATTTAACAGAGAAAGTTTACCCCTCGATTTTCTCCTCGAACGTCATAGTACATAGTATCAAGTGTACTATCTAGTACCAGTAACCCACAGTCTATTAGCAGCAAACAAGAAGAAAAACGGAGGATTCCTGCCATTTAGCCAAGCAGGGCCGGTCCTGAATTTTTCAGGGCCCAGGGCAAAAGTAAAAAATTAGGCCCCTATATATATTTAAACTTAGTGATAAATCCACTCTTATTTTTCAACCAAGTTCTAACCTGTCCAAATTAACTAAAAAAATTAACATTCAATCCAAATAAATTGTATCGATTCAAACTTCAATATATTAAAATTTAGAATAAAATGCTACAATATATAAATAAGATAAATACTTATAACAATTCAATAAGTTCTTTTTCATCCGGCAAAATAAGTTCTTTTCCATCTATCAACAAGCAACCAATATTTTTTTTCTCTACATGCTGAATAGCCGAAGCAAAACAATATAAAAAATTACCTCCAATTGATTTCCACAAGGACCAATTTTGCACTGACACTTTGGATTTTGGAATCTCCAATCTACCAACAAAAAAATTATTTTAGGAATTCATATGTAGATGAGATGAAATGAGATGAGATGGGATGAAGGAGATTCAAAAGTCTATAAAGAAGAAGAAGAATAAAAAGAAGAAGAAGAAGAATACCTCCTGAGTCCTGCCTCCTGGTCCTGGATACCTCCTGGATAACTGGATTCAAAACTCTATAAAGAAAGAAGACTAGAACTAGAAGAGGAAGAATAAAAAGAAGAAGAAGAAGAAGAAGAAGAAGAAGAAGAAGAATAACGTGCCAGCCTTCTGGAGAAGTGGAAACGTTTTCGGCTTTCCGCACGGGAAGAGCGGAAGAATTGATTCCGCATGCAAAAAAAAGAAAAAAAAAAGCATAACATGCGGAGCTGCCAGCGGAATGCATCCAAAGCGCCGGCCAAAATAAATTTGTTAGCTGCTGCCAGCTAGCTTTGTTAATATAGGCCCTTGTAAATATACCTAATAGGCTACACCTAATAGGCCCTTGTAATAGGCTAGCTGCTGCCAGGGCTTTGTTAATATACCTAATAGGCTATACTACAAAAAAAAAAAAAAAAAATTTGGGCCATTGTAAATAGTGGGCCCAGGGCGGTCGCACTGTGTGCCCCTGGGCAGGGCCGGGCCTGTAGCCAAGATGTATCAGTAAAGGTGGAAGAAAAACACAAGATAACTAGTAACCTTTATCCCCTACTTCCAGCTGAACCAAACAACCCCTGCTTCAGAATAACCCAGCATATGCTACAAGCTAATGTAGCACAAGGCAAATGCAGTCCAGACCACCTAAACCAAGGAGCCCAAACAGTAAAACCAGTAAGGTATAGAAAAACAAACCCGGACAACACATAAGGCAAGCAAAGCTGCAACCCAACTAAGCCACCAGCAACTAAACAATGACGAGGATAGGCAGTAGTGCAGTATTAGCAATTTGCAAACATCTCCCAACTAGCAGAAGTATCAGCACATGAAAAGTATCAAAGAAACTGAACCAACAAATCAAATGTATTAATGTATCAAAGGCAACAAAAGCTATGTTGTCAATCTTGTAAGAATCTTGTACGATACACGACACGTATTGTATGAAACGGATCGTATAGGTGTATAGGATAGGACAAAAACTCGTGCGATATGTTTTTGTATAGTCCAATACGATACGTTTTTGTATCATCCATATGTTACATCTGATACAATAAATCAGATACGATACACTGATACGATACGTTTTTTGTTATATCAATTTTCCTTTTACCTTTTTGTATTTCCCCCCTCTATTTATTGAAAATTTTCTTCTTTGTTTTTGGATTTTTCTTCTTCTTTGTTTTTGGATTTTTTCTCTTTTCTTTTTGGGTGTTTACTTGACCATTGTTTCCAATTGGATCTTATGATGTTTAGAGGATAACTTTATGGATGTTAAGAACTTATGACGGTTGTCTAACTTGTGTTTTAATTACACCTTTACTTGTCAACTTTATAATGATTCTTACTTAGATGTTTAATGATACTCTTTATTATTGCTTATTGTGTTCAAATTTCCTTATTGTGTTCAAATTTCCTTATTGTGTTATATTATTTTTTTAAGGTATTTGTCAGTTGGATTATGCATTTTTCGATACACGATATGATATGATATAATAGACAATACGATAATCAAGAAAACCGATACACGTTACGTATCGCTGTATGACAACATAGAGCAAAAGTATCAGCCATATTGTTGTATCAATGTATCAAAGGTAGCAAATCAAGTCGACACACTTGTTCTAGTACCCAAAAATTATGTGGCCCAGAGGACTACCAAGTTTCTTTTATCCAAACCCACAACGTCCTGCATACATTATTTGGGATTTTCTAAGTTCTCATTATACGTAGTATCAAATGTTCTTACCAAGTGTGGCATCTGTTGTTGAAAAGAGAACTAGAGACACCCAGGTAATGTAAAAGCTAAGACAAGTATATGCACGCTTTGATATAACATAGTTCTTGCCATCATTGCCAAGTGTGGGGGTGGGGGAGGGACATCAAGCTAAATCAGATGCACTATGAGCAAAACTGAAATCCAACAAAGGCGACAAGCTACCACATCCAGCAAAACTGAAATCCAACAAAGGCATCAAAGCTGCAAAATTCTCTAAGTGTACTACCAATAACAGCCAACATTTTCGGATTGTGTGGATTGGAAAAGTCAACTACTACCAATAACAGGTAACATTTTCGGCTTGTGTGGATTGGAGAATTCTAACTGAGAAAAATCTAAGTTTGAAAAATCTATTTAACACATAAAAATACACGATAATCCGTTAGATTAATCCCTAATTAACTTGAATATCTACTAGTAAACAATTTAGTAATAATAGATCTGGTAAACACAAGGCAGACACCCTAATAATTAATCATGAAATTGCTACAAATCTTACAACTTGGACTGTTCTCCATAGGCAAATAACAATTGGATTTCAGCTACAATTCTTAGAACTTGGGCTGTTCCAGAGGGTAATTACGGAGGAATAAATTAATCAAAATTTACCAATACCAAGTAGAGCTAACAATTTTAGTTCCAAACACAGAGATGTACCAAAACTAGGTTTACTAGATGTAAAATTAGAGCCAAAAATTACCCATACCAAATTGAAGTAAAAATTACCATACAAAATTGAAGTAAAAATTGCCCATACCAAATAGTTTTAAAAGAGGCAATTTGATTTCAACAACATAAAAAATAAAAATAAAAATAAAAATAAAAATAAAATTAAAATTAAAATTAAAATCAGATCAATACCCACTTAGAGTCAAAAAAAAAAAAAAAAAAAAGATCCAGACCACCAAAAAAGGATTTGTGCCGAATCCACAATTCGTGACCAAAAAACCTCAATTTTTTTGATTTTACAGAGATTTACGTGCTGGAAAAAGAACGGGAGAGCAACTAGAAAAGGAGAGCAACAAGGAGGAGAGCAGCAAGGAGCCAAATCAGAACAAGAAAAGAACTCTCCGCCACCACTTTTGCTCACTTCCTCTCGTTTTGGGGAGGAACTGGAAAATTGAAAAGTAGGGGGACAAAGGTTATTTTTATGTCACAATGTCAGAAGAGAAAGTCGAGGGGTTCACTTTCTCTGCTGAACGAAACGGGGGAAGAGGAGAAAATGAGCCCACTTGCCCACTTATTTGACCACTTGTAGCCGAACCAAACAGCCCCTATAAAATTTACACTCTATCTAACTCTCTAGCTGAATGATATTTTTATACTGCTTAGGTTAATTTAGAATATGAAGTAATTTGTTAAGAGAGTTTTAAATGCAATCGATGGTCAACCAACATATAACATCATAAGTATTACCTTTTAATTTATTTATTTCTTGCTTTCAGCTTTGTATTATCATTGGCTGGTGTTGATGCTGATCTTCTTATGGAAGATGAAAGCCTTCTTTGGACCAGCAAGGATGTTGTGATCGTACTGCAGCATGAAAATGAAAAAATACCTTTAAGGTGAGGTGTAGATTCTACTTTTTAAGAACCACTTATTATCAATTACTATGGAGAATCGTTGTGGAAATCATATTAAAAATAACCTCTGATTCACAATATTCAACAAACTGATATATGTATATAGTACACCAGGGATTCCTGTTATTTTAGATAACTTAGATATGTTATATGTCATTCTTTTGAAATCACGATAGCATTCAGTTTCAACTTATTTGAGTGAAATAATTAGTGTAGCATATGAAAAGGCTTCTGATGTTAGCAACCAAACTTAAAGGAACCACAACACTAAGAACTTGTAAATTGGTGTTTTTGTTTCATTTCACATTTGCAATTGTCTGTATATACTGGTGTAGTTGCTCACATAATCATCATTTGTTTTCTAGAATAATATGCTTGTAAAGAGCACTTTGCAGTTCTTTAAATGCCTATACTCTTTTAGTTGAAAGGAGATACTTCTCGACAAGAAGGATTATCTTCTGATCTTCTGCTTGTGATAACATCGAGTGAATAGGAACCATTGTACTACCACCATACAAACAATTTGCTAAGAGAACTGTACTACCACTGCTCAAAATTACTGGATTTTATCTGGTAACCGTAAAACACTGTAATATTTCAAAACTGTACCTATTTGGACTTTGGGGTTACTTTTATCTATAAATAGCTATGTTCCATTTTCATTTTCATGGCGTCAAACTTCTGAGAAAAGAACTTACGTGATTAACTATCAAGAATAGTGGCTCCTGTAAGGAAGATCTAAAGGTGGCCTAGGTAAGGCAAGTGACCCTTCGGAGACTTCAAATCTCTTTATAGGATAAATTTTAGGCAGACTTCCCACTCACCTTCACCTATTTCTTTGTCCCAGACATGTGAGTGGTTCTGCCCCACCTAGGATAACTCTTACTAATTACACCAAGAACATGTTCCTTTGAAAATTCTGTAGTGCACTATCGTCTAATCATGTCGGTCCAATGATATTTAGAGCTACTTTGGTTCCCGTTTGAAATGGATTATTTGCCATCTCGATTGAAATTTAAGTGAAAATGGCAAATGAAGTCTGTTGGGAGATGAAATCTGTTTGGTTCCCAACGTTTGTTGTTTTGCCATTAAAAAATGGTAACAAATGGCAAGTGCCAAACCCTTGTGGAGGCACCATTTGCCATTTGAAATGGAACTTTTTTCATTTCAAAAGGGAACCAAACTGGCCCTTAATAGGTGGGGAAGCCCACATTTTTAATATTCTCTTGCCTACTTATGTACGCTAGATTTAAGACATAATTCTATTCCTTCTCACTTTTTTCTGCATTACCTGAAATGAATTTCTTTTCCCAACTACTTAATATTTTTAATGTCCTAGTAAGTTTACGACAATAGAATCCTAGGTAGCTCCCCTTTTTCCTTCATCTTGTCATCCTGTCAACAGAAAACAAAGTACGTGGGGACATTTTTTAAGGTAACAAACAAGAATAAAAAGATTGGAGAGAAGAATACATAGAAGATATGAGAATATACTCTTTCATTCTTCCCTAGCATGTGCTTCTAGTATGCTTTCTCCCTCACTGTTCATGTAACCAATGTGAAATTGTCTGCAATTTGATATGCATTTCTCTTTTAACAGTTACGTCTCCGAAACCACCCGACAGTTTGCATTTCCATCTCTGTCACAGCGCCACATCTTGGCAGGATTGGCATCTGCAGTTGGAGGGTTGAGTGCACCTTATGAAAAAGCATCCCATATACATGAAAGACCGGTCTTGAACTGGCTTTGGTCCACGGGTTGCCATCCATTTGGACCATTTTCTAATTCATCACAAATCAGTCAAATGCTTCAGGATGTTGCACTGGTAAGCACATCAAATGTATACTTGAGAATAGACAGAATGAATAATAAATTTTGTAGATTTACTAGAAAATGTCATAAAAGAACCTTTTAAGATGACTTTATCATAGTAGTCTAGTAGATAAAAAGAGAAACAATCTTTGGTCAAACTTTTGATTGTTTCTCTTGGATGAAGTTTTAAAGGTTTTGAATTCCTTTTGTGTCAATACTGAAATAAGTATTATATTCAGGTTATGATCAGATCAGGAACTATGATAGAATCTTTAGATAGGTACTATTTTTTTTTTCTCTTCTTTTCTTTTTTTTGGAAAAAGGTTTCTTTACCCTTTAAGGAGAAGGGGAAAATGAAAAATAAAGTAACTTTCTCTCGAAAAGAATAGAAAATTTTCATTTGAGATGCATATAGATAAATAAATTATTACTGGTTAGTCTCCAATTAGTCTTGAGAGATTCCATATCCAAATATGAATCTCCTTATTTACCAACTGTTGGGGGTAATTGGGTATCAGGATCATTTTCAACCCAAATCTCTCATCCACGTTCCTTTTTGCAGAGAAGTACTATATATGCACAAGTTGATGCTGCTCTTCGTAGGATTCGTGAAACATCAGAGGTATTGCAACTGAGAAGTGCATGCTATTGTCGACCCGACCCGTAACTGACATAGATGTTATTGTATGACTACAGATTGTCCAGTCTTTCGCTTCAGAACACCTAAAAACACCATTAGGTGAGCCCGTGAAAGGCAAGAAAAAGATGTCTAGCACTGAGCTGTGGGTGGAGAAATTCTATAAGAACATTACCAATTTACCAGAACCTTTTCCTCATGAATTAGTTGAACGCTTGGAGCAGTACTTGGATGTAAGTGTATATAGTTTCTTCTAACATTTATTTTTGTTATTTTGGCCTTTAATATTATGTATCCTTTCAAATTCTTAATGCCTTTATATGCTTTGAATTAGAAACTTGAGGAGCAACTGGTGGATCTGTCATCATTACTATATGATCATCGGTTAGAAGATGCACATAAGAACAGTTCAGAAATACTCCAGAGCACCGTTTTCACACAACAGTGAGTATTCGTTCCTAGCTTCTATTACTCCAACTTTTGGTACTACAATTTTTTAGGGTGAAGTTATTGCTCGGCTTTGCATTGATCTTTAAGACTAGCAATTCTGGAATTTGCTGCTGAGAACCGGGTATGGTGGATACAAGAATAGCTCCATATTTGAACATTTTCTTGCCGTCTTAATCTTTATTTTATTGTCATCATAGGTACGTGGAACGCGTTCTGGTGACAGAGAAGGATAAGATGAGGTGCTGCCGCATTGAATACAAATTCCCAGTTCAATCTAGGCAGACCTTCATCTATGGGGGAATCCTTCTTGCTGGATTTTTTGTATACTTTATTGTTATCTTTTTTTCTTCTCCTGTCCGTTGATTCAACTTCAAACATAGTCCGCTAAAGCAGGCTTTAAGAGTTTTGTTCTAGCTTTAAATGATATAGTGACATTTGCTTCGGACGTAAGAATAGCATAGCTAACAAAGAGGAAAAAAAAATGTGACAAACATTCAGGTTGAGATGATTCTTTTCGTGCTACTGCTGATTATAGTCTCATTAAAATTTTAAGTCTCTTCTTGCACCACCTCGGAGAATGGAACGTTATCTCACTTTGTTGGAGACCTAATTTCTCAATCTACATATATGCTGTATGGAAAGGTAAACCAGAACCTCATTTTAGAAACAATTCTTTTTCTTTATGCTATAATAATAATTGCACTGTTATTCTGATATTTTGGGTGAGCTCAAGACTTAACATTGGACCTACGTGAAGATGTGAGAAATTTGTGGCTGTAGGTCACTTTCATTGATTTTGATCCCATCGTAGCAGAGTATACTCTTGTCAAGACAGCTGATTATGTTTGATATTACATCCACAGTTACAGCTGGGACTCTGCACAGAGTTCACTTTCTTTATAAGAAGTTTGGCCAAAATGCTAAATGCAAGTAAGTAGGTTTAAAGACTTGTTACTTCAAGTGTCAAGATTATCATGAAGCCATGGGTTACTTCATGATGTGCATGTAGCAAGTTGTTATAAAGAAAAGTTAAAGCTACAGTTAATGGGCAACCAAATTGCATTTTGTCTTTTTCTAGGTCGTCTTACATTACTTGCTTCTATTGTTATCTTGTCCTATATTATGTAACATTGTGTCCCGCACTTGATCAGGGGGAAGTTGACAATCTCAGACTTAGAAGCATGAATTTTCGTAATCAAGTGTGACCATAACTTGGTTGTATACAAACCTAGTACAATGCAACATAATTTTGTTCATGATGCATACTCTTGACTTTATAAACATGTTAATTGCAGATTTAGTTTAATTTGCTTGTTCTGCTTATCAATAATGCTAACATATGATGATGATGCATGTTGTTTAGAGGGGTTGGCTTTGGATTAAAGATTATATGCTAAAGTTGACGACATCCGCTTCCAATTTGGATATGGATGGAAATAGCCAAAAGCTAATTTTCAGACAATGATGAGTGAGGGAATTTGAATCTAAAACAAGTAATTTGGCATTGATGAGTAGGAAGGTGATTTTTTGTGTGCCAAATTTTAAAATACTTATGATATACATGAATGAGTCCCGTCATCACAAATGAGTATCAGTAAAGCTAATGTTGATGACTTCCCCCACCAATTTGGATATGGATGGAATTAGCCAACATTTATCCAACTTTTAGACGATGATGAGTTAGGTGAATCCTTTGATCTAAACCAAAATTTTGGCAAAATGATGAGAAGGATGATGATTCCTTTGAGCCAGATTTACTTTTAATTATTGCAGCCCCTAGATTATTTTCTTGTGTGCTACATGTATCAGCCCCTTGACTATTTTAATTTGGCTGCCTAGATGCTCGATCGAATTTGATGATCTTACAGTACTTGGGTTGTAATTTGATGATTTTGCTAGAAAGCATTGCTTGAATTTGGTGATTTTGTTGCCTAACAGTCTCTTGGCTACCTGTAATTTTGTTGCCTAACAGTCTCTCGACTCTTGCTGCCTGTAATTTTGTTGCCTAACAGTCTCTTGGCTGCCTTAGGTAGATTTTGAAGGTTTTTTTTGAACTTAGAGGTCATTTAAACTCTAATTGTTGTCCTTAAGTGACTCCTTAGCAATATTTATTAATATTTTATAAATGTTATAAAATTTGCATTAGTTTTTTAAAATTTAATTAGCATGTATATAAGATCCAATGATCCAATTTGTATATTAAAACAATAATAAAGGAAAAAAGGAAGAAGCTTATTTATCTATTCTATTATATAATGTCAAAAGTTGACTTTAGCGTGAAAGTTCTCTTTCGAAAAATACCCTTCAATATATTTACTAATTAAAAAGATTAATTAAAATTAATAGAGGATAAAATAAAATATGTATTAGAAGTAGGCATGCATGCGTATAGTATAGGAGCCAAAAGAGATAAATTAAAGAACCCAGCTTTAGAAATGAATGATAGTTAATAAGCACATGAAACCAAGAGACAATGTAGGCAATTGAAATTATTATTTGATTTTTCTTCAAATAATATATATATATATGTACAATGCACGTGCATATATACTAGTCATTATAATGATACTCTGACTTTACTTAAAAGATAACTTTGAACAACATATAAAGTTAAGAAGGTTTTTTCAGACCCCTAAAGTTAGTGGATTTTCTCTTACTCCAACGAGTCCAACTTTTGCATCCTCTATTTAATCTAAACAAAGGATCTGAATTTTCAGGATCCTTGGAGATGCTCACTATCTCGTGGGAAATAAATACATCACTGTATCTTTGCTTTTTCTACTCATGGATGGAACTTACTACTCAGTCTATAATCTACACGCAGTTTAGACACCACCTCTGTTAAAAACTGTCCTATTTTTTCTGGGAATTCTTCATTCAAGACATAGCAACAGTATTCTTGTTTAGCATGCATATGCTATGGTCCCTTCCTTCCGGATATACAAGACGGAACCAGAAATTTGTACTCGCATGGCTGATATGAGTTGTGGACTGACTCATATTGAAAAAAATATATATATAAAAAAAGAATGGCCGTGAGCCCATCATTCTAACGTCTTGTGTCTCCTCTCGGTGGTATCGGCAGGTGGACCTGATCTCTCTAGTCCTACTAACAGGTGGCCGGGCGGCCCGGGGAACACGCCCTCGACTCCGTAGTGCAACTTGCACTGGTCTAGCCCCGTATTAAAAAGTGACTTGAAATTGTTTGGTTCCTGTATTTTTGAACAGAGCTCATGTTTTGTATTGTTGGATTCATCTATGAATTTAGCTTAGTACATGGATAACGAAGAATTAACTATGTTATAGTATTGTTTTTCACTAATCCAATGTTTGGTCTGTGCCCATTTTTTTGTGAAAATTTTGTTTTGTGATCACATTGATTAATCTCTGACTATGTTGCACCGACACGGGAGTATCGTATCCCTATCCACATTTGTGGGCTATATGCAACTATATTGTGCATATATGAAAATGCCCGCATCCCATATCCGTAGTGTGTCTTTAAAGATATCTGTGTCCGTATTCGGGCAACAGTATGACAACCCTTACAGAACCCTTATCTGTTGTTCTTGTTGATTGTAACCTAATTAGAATATCTCTATCTGTTGGGAAGACCTTAGACATTGTTGTAATATCATACCATACATACACAATATGCACAGCAATGTGAATATGTGGGATATGAGGTTGCTTTGATTGGACAATGAAGGAGATTGTAACCAATACAAAAACAAAGGAAGCGATCCAAACTCACATGCAATCATAGGAAGAGACTAGGGATTTGATAAATAACAGACTCAGGACCACAGTGTGATTCTTGGCTTCTTTGTAAGAACAAATAGTGAAATAGGAGGATGCTACATGCCTTCCTTTTTGTTCTTCAGAGCTTTTCATGCATGCATATATGTAGTGAGAGTTATTGTATAGTGCAAGGATGTTGGCCATTATTTTCATATATGGATGATTAGGATTTTCTCTTCGAATTTTAATCCAGTTAGGTTGGCTGATTTAATTAGAAGGTTAAAAGCCACATGTTACAACAAATGCATAATTAGTCCATCATATCCAACTTTTTCTTGCTCAAAGCAATGTTTCGAGACAATATCAAGTCCAGGGCCGGCCCTGAGGGTTTGGTTGCCGGCCCTGAGGGTTTGGTTGTCCTATTATGGAGCTAATTTTGGTTGCCTCTCGACCCATATTGTCAGCCGGTCCTGGTGGTCATTCGTGATCCTGACCTACCTTTGGTGGGATCATGCTGAACCTGAGTGGTTGCCCTAGCAAAGAGGGATTGCCTAAGCCTCAAGTCTTGTTCGGCTTACCTCAGGGCCGGCCCTGATCAAATGCTAGCACAAGCGGATTAACTTGTTTCACCTCGTAGATGGGTTGCGTATTAATATATATATTAAATGGGTATCTTAGTATAAATTAGTTCTCATGATTAGGTTTCTTTTTTAGTAGGGAAGGCGTAAAGTTAGGGCCTTTTCTGAAATTATAAGGACACTGTATAAATACTAAAAAAATATGGCCTTTTTTTAACCGCTCTACAAAAATAATCTTTTTCTGACATTCTTAGGACCTTGTTACTATAGTTTCTAAAAAGATATGGAGGCCCAAATCTAAAAGTAGAGATTTACATTAGTAATATATACTAAGATTAAATTTTTTGGGTCCTGTGTGCGATCGCACTGCTTGTACATGCTAAAAAACGACACTGGGTAAAGTGATCTAACAAGAACGCTGCTCATTGGAGCATAACTAATTGTTTGAAAAGCATGACCACTAACAACTGAATTAAACAGTGAGGCTCTCAAGAACCCCTGCTGTTTGTTTCTCAAGTTGTGTAGATAGGAAAGGAAATATTATGATTGATGCAGAACATGCTTACTTGTTCTCCTTAATGAAGAGAGAGAGATTATATTAGTTTTAGTAGAAGTTCCCCCCAAAACTAGGGTAGGACTATAAGAATTTGGATTTTAGATCGTAAAGAAAGATTTTTTTTTTTTTTACCAATTTATATGCTACTCCAACTGCAGTTTTGCCATTCTACAGTTATTATCATACTCTTTCTTGCAAGGGATGTTGAATTCTCTGTTGAATCTGACAACAATGTAATCTTAACAGTTTGCTTTGCCATTGGGAAATTAGGTTGTCAAATCACAATCAACTAACTCAACATGCTAATTTTGCCAGTGAATCACTAAGACCATCTCCAATGGTGATTTCTAAAATTGAGTTCTTATCCTACTTGGCACTGTACTTTAAGGAGATTTCTATCTTAGTTGAAAGAGTTTCTACATAGAAATTATAGACATACAAAAATGCTCTCCAATGGTTCTCCATTTCTATCATATGTGTCACATAGTAAAATGATCAATTTAATGTTGTGGGGTCCAATAATAATTGTCATGAGAGTTAGGAGAATTTCTATGAGAGTTTCTACATGTAGAAACCCTCCTAGAAAGTTTCCATACTACATCATTGTCACCTAGGATAGAAATGGTGATAGAAATCAGCATTGGGAGAAGTTTTTTCTAAAATAGATTTCTTCCATAGAAATAGGGAAGATAGAAACCCCCATTGGAGATGGTCTAACAATCAATGCGTAAAAGAAAATAAGAGTTATAGTTATGAGCACGATTGAATTCTTAGGCATCTGCATGCCAAATGGAGTGTGGGTAGCTATGAGATCACTCACTATTCTTAAGTGTCTTTTTTCTGAACATGCATGCTCTCAAGAACGGAACCACAAATTCGAGCTGGAATGGATTGGTGGGCTAGATGTGGGCTAGCTGATATGAAAAATAAATAAAAGAACATTGGAAAAAAAAAAAATTGGGTGGCCCCAACCCCTACACGGTTCTACCTGCGATGCTCTCGAACACAAGCTACCTATCACCACCAATTGGATCGTTGCCAAAACACTAACCAAACTCTTTTTAATGCTCGTATCTCATCGTATCCGATCAACTTCCACTCTCTTTGATGCTCGTATCTCAACATCAACTTTCCCCATCACGTCGGGATCGATCTCACCCAACCATTATGCTTGGTCTACATAAAAGTAAGGGATACAATGAAGACATCATATGCTAGTAACTATTCTAGTCAATCTAGCTAATCTTATCTTAATTGCAAACCCTAGCCTTTGACTTGGGCATCAATGATCAACCAATAGGGGAACATGAGTTGAGTACATATATAGCCAAAGGCATGCAAGGGGAGAGGAGTCCCAAAAGTGTCTCTATTGAGGCCTTGTTCCCCAACTAACCCTCACCTCCGATCAAAGGGTAGAATGCTATAGTGAGGGAGGTGTCCAAATGGGAAAAAAGAAACATCATCTAACACCGAGATAAATGATCAAGGTACAATTTCACATGTTCTACCGATAGAAATTGCAATGCTCCTATATTGATGACATTGATGATGGAGACATTTCTAGGCCATTGAGCTAGCTCGTTGACCTTCATAAATATATGGTTGCATTGCATGTGGTGTGAAGGGTGAATAAAGGAAGATGAAGGTTTTCCATAAAAGGGGTGAAAAAAGAGAGTAACTTAATATGAAAACAACTTTCCTAGAATTTTTTTTAAAATTAATAAAGATATCATATGCTTAAGTCTCCCACTAATCTTTGGTGAAAGAGATGGACACATAAATTTTAGTCATACCAATAAGGGGCTGCGTATATTGCATCAAAGTATCATATTGTGTGTCATTACGCATTGTAATAGAGATATCACTAACACTATTGTACGATTGTGTAGAGAATCACAACTATTTCATAGCATTCTATAGCCTTGTTTGGTTCACGGAATGAAAAGGAAAGGAAATCAATTCCTTGTCATTTCATTTCCTTTGGAAAATTGCTATTCATATCTATTTTCCTTTCCAGTGTTTGGAAAGTCGAAGGAATTTAGGAAGTAAAGTGAATCCTTAGTGTGGGAAAGTGAATTCTTGGGTGGGTGGGGGAACTATTTTTCCCTCTATTTTTCCTCCATTTGGGAATCATTTTTCTTTCCTCCTCATTTCCTTCATGCATCCAAACATAGGAAAGAAATGAATTTTCTTTCCCAATGCTATGATTCCGTGAGCCAAACGTGGTTAGAGTAGCAGCAACATTAACGAAAACAACAATGAACTTTGACAATAAGATAGAGATAATAATACTTTTTAGCGGTAGAGGATGAATTTCAAAACCTTGAAAGACTAAAAGATCTAACTTCAAAAAAATTGGGGAGGCTCAAGTCCCCTCAACATTTCCTGTAATGCAAATAATTTCTAAAGTTCTCCATATTTTCTTCAAATTTTTAATCCCACACTTATCAAACATGGATAAGAAATCCAGAACTTACTTCTAAACATCTAAAACTTGAACCAAACAGTCCATAAATGCTTGAACAGTCAAAAAGAAGTTGATAAAGAACAAAAGAAGTGAAACAATCTGTTGGCAACACAAGCCTACAACTAGTCCAAAACTATTACATATTTTCACAACTTAAAATTAGAAGCCCTTGAAATCACAAGAAAAGCTCGCCACTCCATCCCAAGATGAAGAGAAAAAACGAAAAAAAAAAAAAAAAACAGTTGAGGGGGTGAGGACAATGGAAACACAGACCAGACTGTTGCCACTGGTACTGATATCTAACCATTTTCTTGCAAAAATTAAATTGCTTTCATATTTCTGATCAATAGCATCTACTGTTTATTCAGCTATCGAGGAGACAAGTCGATTTGGTTGGCAAAATGTAGACAAGTTGGTGTATGAAAAAAGTAGTAGTCACTCACTCGGACTTTGCGGCATTGACTGACTGACTGACTGACTGACGTCCCACCGTTCCCCCTTGGATCCCAAGGACGGACAG
Source organism: Iris pallida (assembly GCA_029216955.1). Taxonomy (NCBI): domain Eukaryota; kingdom Viridiplantae; phylum Streptophyta; class Magnoliopsida; order Asparagales; family Iridaceae; genus Iris; species Iris pallida. Next base: position 13,477,267 of record JANAVB010005596.1, on the reverse strand, counting down.
CCATGTGACGCCCACGATCCCAATAACCTCACTGACACTCATCACTAGCTCGTACTCACATGCATCCCAACCTTTAGTTGTCGGGTTCCGAAGCGACCCGATAAGAACCCAGTAACCCGAAGCCCGGTTTGACCTATGAAGAACTTGGTGATACGACTGTTAGGTCAAGTTTGTTTCGTGGAATCAGAACCTTGGAAGAAAAAAAAAAGTCATTTCGTTTCTGTGTTTCGATGCCAAAGAAAATGAGCAAAAAAGCAAATTGATTTCCAATGGAAAAAAGAAGAAGAAAAATAGTTCTCTAACTCGCCACATGGATTCATTTTTTCAAAATCAGGTTGATCATTGACTTGTTGCGCCAACAGTTATATCAAGAAGTTTGATATATACTAGCAACATCATTTTGCTACTTATGTTGATGACATGCTAGACGCTGGTTCAGATATAAGTGAAATCAAGAAGTTGAAGAAACGGTTATCCACAAAGTTTGATATGAAGGATCTAGGTGTAGCAAAGTAGATTCTTGGAATGAGAATTAACGGAGACAAACGGATGGGTACATTGCATTTGTCTCATGCAGAGTATATTGGTTGGGTATTGCAGAGGTTCCGTATGAGTGATGTTATAAGGCAGTTAACACACCTTTGACTAATCATTTCATGTTGACTAATCATTCCATAGATTAGATTCCATATGATTGGAAGTATAATGTATGTCATGGTTTGTACGAGGCCAAATATTGCTTATGCAGTGGGATGATGGTATATATTTTGGAACTTGAAAAGATTTAAGGGAGCAAAAATCCAACTAATTATATGCTTACAAAAGCTGTTACTATTAACAAACTTAAGTTGTGCTTAACTTTAGTTGGTTTTGTTGCATGAGGTCTAGTGAAGGATCGTCGCTGCAGGGAAATAGGGGAATGATCGAAGATGTTTGGAGTTTGTTTTGGGACCATGTTGTGATGATGGATTTTGGAGTATAATAAAGTTGCGACTCAGATAGAGTCGCTTAACGAAACATCATGTGGTATTGCCAAGAGAATTAGAATTAGTCTCCAATTGGGAGATTGTTAGTTTCTGAGGAGCCTAATTTACTGGATATTTTTTCCCTCGACCCTATGTGGATTTTTATGTTTAGGTATTTCACCTATTGTAAGTCACCCTAACTCTTTATGCATATAAAGGGAGGTTTACTTCGACGGTCGTGAGGACTTGTAGGACACTTTGTAACTCCTTCAGATCTAGTGAAAATTTCTCCGACAATGGTCGTGGATGTAGCTTCTCTAATCAGGAATTAAACGATGTTACATCGTGTCTTCTTTTGTGTCTTTATGTGTGTTTATCTCATTTCTAAAAAAAAAACAAAATTGTTTTTAGTTATAAAATATAAGTGGACAAAAAGGAAAAATGACTACAATTAAAATATATAAGTATTTCCGACAAAACAAGACGTGTCAAGATTAAAACAGAGTACGTCTTTTCTCGACAATTGTATATGTCATTTAAAATTACATAACGGTAAGTCGATAATTTTAAAAATATATATTATTAAATGATATAAACTGATAAGCAATTATAAAAATAATTTATTAAAGGTAGCCGGAGATATGAGACAATTTATCAAGGAGTGGTAGAGGTATAGAAATTTCTAGTCATATACATATATAAGATGAGAGGTTTGTTAAAATTTGAAAATATATTAAAAATATTAAACTCATACCTACATCTCCATAATTAGGGCTGCAAATGAGCCAAGCCGTTCGCGAGCTGCTCGAAGCTCGGCTTGATAAAAGCTCGTTTGAGTTCGGTTTGTTTAGTAAACAAGCTGAGTTCAAGCTTTATTTTTGAGCTCGTTTAATAAACAAGCCAAGCTCAAGCTTAGAAGTACTCGGCTCGATTGAGCTCGCGAGCTGGCACGTTTATGAGCTTGCGAGCTAGCTCGTTTAGAAGTTCGTTTAGGAGCTCGTTTGTTTTATATATATATATATATATATATATATATATATATATATATATACACGTGTGTGTGTGTGTATTATATATTTATGTCCTTAACAAGTGATATTAAGGAACTTTTTTTAATTAATACAAATAAATTGTTAATATTTCATATAATTGAATTCAAACCTAACTAGCTTGAAATCAAGCTTAATGAGCTTAAAATAATGTTGAGCGACAAGCTTGATTTCAAGCTTATCGAACTTGTTTATTAAGCTTGAATCACGCTTCCTTATCAAGCCAAGCTCGAGCTCAAATCAAGCCAAGCTCAAGCTTAATATAAAACAAGCTCGAGCCAAGCTCAAGCTCCAAAATAAAAAAACTTATCAAGCTCGAGCTCGAGCTCGAATAATTCTAGTCAAGCCAAGCTCAAGCTTACAAAAGCTCGGCTCGGCTCGGCTCGTTTGCAGCCCTATCCATAATCAACGACCACCTTCTATACTCGGATAAGTGTATTTATTATATATACAAGTCACTAAGGGTGCCTTTGGTTTGCACGAGTGGACAACATAATGTATTTAACATTACATTGTAAATCTATTTAAGGTATTTGGTTGGACATTTTTTTAGATTTAATGTAATAACGATTACAAGTTGAATACAATACATCACTTTTTTAAAAAAAATTAATTACATCATAAATATCATGTAATCACTATTACATTATAACTTAAACCTTAAGAAAAATTAATTTTCTTATTTAATTTCTTTTTTTTTATTTCATATTTACTTCTTCTTTTATTTCATATTTACTTATTTTTTTTTATCTTTTTAAAAAAATATTTTCTATTTTTTAGTTTCTTATATATATATATATATATATATATATATATATATATATATATATATATATATATATATATATATATATATATTCCAACGCATGCGGGCTCAGTATAATCGTGTGTCCCACGCACATGATTCTTGGCCTGTCGGTGCGGACGTAGTCCGTTGGCCTTGTCATCATCGCCGTGCACACGCACCCCGCGCACTCCAGAGCTCCGCTCGGCAGCACACCGTCTTTTGACGGCAGTTACTCAACACCTCGCTTTGCCCACGACGCCGAAGAGACGTCCTCGACGACTAAGGGTGACCGCCCGTACGACGACCACTGATTTCTTGTCGCCTGCGACTACCGATTCTGCCCAGCCGTCCGTTCTATGCGCACGACGCGCATATTGGCGACGATCACCGACGCCCTTACGATCGAGCCTGCGATCGTTTATGGCGGACGTCTTCTCGTCGCCCTCGGCAGCGCCGCACGACGGGCCGCGTGGTCGGCCTGTCGCTTATACCCGTTGACGAATGGTGCCGATTCTCCTATCCGTCGCACGACGACCGTGCACTGAGTTTGCTACACAGACGCCTCATTCTGCCCCACGCTATATATATATATATATATATATATATATATATATATATATATATATATATATATATATGTTTCTTTTGCATTTTTTTCTTCTATTTTTGTCTTGTAAAAAAAACTAAATATGATAATGTAATTACAATTCAATTACATTACAAAGTTAATTATTTTATAAATTTAATTTAATTATATTATGATTACAATTACATTACGATGAACCGAATCTAAATTCTATGTAATAAAATTTAGGTAATTAGGTTAACTATTTTTATATTTTATATATATTATATGGACAACTCTTATTTTGAAACTAATTATACGGATCATCTCTATATTTTATATCTTCTATTGAAATTTATAACACTAACCACACTTATTTTAAAAATAAAATATAAAAGAGTAATTATGTGGTGACATACTTTCTTTGACATATTCCAATAATGCATGGCCACATCAGTGTGACTATGAAGTGTGTCAAAAAAAGTGTATTCATATAACATTATTGAATATAAAATAGTGAGGTGGTTCATGTAATTATTTTTAAAATAGGGTCAATGTAATATCCATAAATAGGAGAGTTACTGTATTTATTTTATTTATAGAAGATGGAGTAGTATATCTATCAATCCTCCCACAAACCAACCCTTTTCAAAATGGATTGGGATACGCGTTTCCGTAAAACGTGATCCGACCCGTAAACTGCCAACAACAATCTTCCACTCGGAACCCATTTTACCTGAACAAACATCCACTGAACCCGGAACGTTCATCCACTCCGTACAATCATGGCAGGGGCAAATTCGTCCAACCACCCAACAAATGCATGTGACGCCACTTGCTGCCGATTCAATTCCAGAGTATAATTTAACGTACATACTGAATTAAAAACTCACTCTCTTCTCCAAATGGCATTTCCGTCATTTCCAAGTACAGCACGAGATAATGGTTTAACTGGAGGGATTTGTCTGCTGCCACGTGTCTCAATTACCGCCCCCTTAAAGCCCTCCTCCTCTTCTTCTTCTCCAACCATTTCCTTTCCTTGTACGTAGAATTGGAGATTTCTTTCTATTTTTTTTCTTCCTCGTCTATTTTCTACGAATTTGAATTTTAGGTAATTAGTCGATGCTGTTGATCTTCTTCTCAAGAAATTCTTTCGTTCTTATTCTCCATTTTTTTTTTATTTCGACTATATGCTGTTTATATTTGGTTTATTTTATTGTTCTCGATCAAATCATTAAAAAAAAAGCTGGATTTTTTTTCATCCAGAATTTGTTTTCTGCTCTTGATTTTAGTATCTTTTTTATAAGAAATCTACTAGGAATCTTGTGTGATTAAATAAGTATCGACAGATCTTTCCTCTCTTTCTTTCTTATTATTTTTGCTATTTCTCTATAATCAGTGCTTTGATTGTGTGTTTTATTTGCTCACGATGAAGGATTTTTTTTCTTTTTATTTTTAATCTCAAATTTCTCAAATTTGCTTTTTATATCGTTTAATGTGCAGTTTTCGATCAAAATATCCATTAAAAATAAAAACAAATCCATTAATTTTGATCTTTATTCTGATTCTGTTGCAGAGCCTTCAAAGAAATCAAGATTATGATGGCGATCTCGAGCTCCGATCCGGACCACCACGCCGCCGGAAAAGCCTCCCGGAAGCGGAAGCAGAGCGAATCGAGCTCACCGCCGGCTCCGACATGCTGGAGATCCGAATCCGAACAGAGGACCTACTCCTCGAAGCTTCTAGAAGCCCTACGCCGCGTCCGCCGGTCGGAACCCCGCCCCACCCACGCCCGCCGCGCCTTCCGCGAGGCCGCCGACCGCGCCCTCGCCGCCGCCGCGCGCGGCCGGTCCCGCTGGAGCCTCGCCGTCCTCCTCTCCGGCCGAAGGAGCCTCAGGCACAGGTCGCGGCGGCGGTTGACGCCACCACCGCCGCCGCCGCCGGCGGCTATCGCGTCCGTTCGGGGGAGCAGGTGCGGATCCGGTAGGAAGTCGCTGCCGCTCCTTGAGAAGAAGGCGAAGGTCCTCGGCCGGCTGGTGCCGGGATGCCGGAAGCTGCCGTTCCCGACGCTGCTGGTGGAGGCGTCGGACTACATAGCCGCGCTGGAGATGCAGGTCCGAGCCATGACCGCGCTCGCGGAGGTCCTATCGGCTTCGGGTCGGAGCGGATCTTGGTAATTTGTTTGGATACGGGTGCGACCCGGTTAATTTTCTTTTCTTTTTTTGGCTTTTTTTTTTCTTTTTTCTTTTTTCCTTCTAGTTGTATCATCTAGCCTGATCGAAGTTTATGACAGTTGTTTGATTTTTCCTTGGTCCTGTTACTGTTTTAGACTCGGCGTGATGAAGAATGTCGAGGGTGCCGCGCTCTACTCTTGGGTTTAAATAGGAATTATATGATAAATAAACATAATTTTGTCTTTACCTTTTTCTTTCTTTCTTTTTCCATCATTGTGTATCCAACTTCGACATTTTAATTCTATCAAAAGAACACATATATCCATTAAAAAAACTCAGATGAAATAATAAATTAACTATTAAGATTATAAATGAATTAAAATTTATTGTAATTTTATTTGTTGTAGAACTTTGTCAATAAGTTTTATTTATGGTCCAGCGATTGTAGCTCTAATGGAAAGTATTATGGACACCAGACTGGGTCAGTAGCCGCTGTAAGAATTTGTATGTGCGTGGAAGTTGTAATAAAAAAATGTTTTACTTAGTTATTGAAAAACCATTTTTACGTCATAAAATTTTTCATTGAATTCGGGTTGGAATTCACTGGATCCAAAGTTTGGGTGCAGGGACGTACACAAGCTAGGAAATGTGGGGTTAAGTGACTCATGTAGCATGCATTTCAATTTTGAATGCTTATAGGATTTATTTCTTCTTCTTTTTCTTTCCTTTCTAGTTTTTTTTATTATATAGATTTGTTAAGAATAATATTTCTTTTAGGACTCTTATTTTGACTCTTATCTTTATTAGGATAGGTTTTATATCTATTTGATGAGAATTAGAATTTTTTTATATTAAGATTAGACTATCATAAATGTCCTATAAGTAGGCACCTTCTGTATGCAATTGAAAAAAAAAAAAATCAATAAAATTATTCTTTAAGTTCTTAGATTTGTTCTCTTCTTTTCTTGGTCATGGACTCGACTGGTTTTTGCGGCACCGCTTCGCTCTCACCAAGCAACAACGGTCCAGTTATTGTCATCATCAATCGACTTGGTCATGCCAAGCTCGAAGGTAAGCTCGTTCTACTATCACGTTGTGTCAACTCGTATTAGAGCAATACAGATTCGAGATTTCAAAACCTTTTGGAATCTTTCTTTTTTCAAAATAACAATGGCGAAATCCGTCACGCGCAAGAAGTTTGATGTCCTGTCGGACAACATTGAAGTCTTGTCGAACAAATTTAATGACATGTCTAACAAATTTGATATAGAACTGGATCTTATTGGAGCCAAATACAACTGTGGTTGATCTCACGGAATACCGTCCGCAGAGAGAAGAGGCAGAAATACTCGTCCTACTACCAACCGCCCACAAAATAGACTCGATCGTGCCCACAACAACTATCCCCTCAGGGCACCAGCTGTCATTATTGAAAATGAAGATAATGGGATTAAGAAGAGCATATCAAAATCGGATGAACCTATTGCAAATGAGTTGAAATCTTCAACCCTCAAGAGGAGAATCTCTCATTCGACGAAGCATTGAAGAATTCACCAATATCGAAAGCTCTGAATGCTGATGGCAGACCTCCTCGTCTAAAGCCTCCCAGTGGTCCACCAGGCACATCATCTAAGTTCGATCCCTGGATTTTTGAGATGTTGTGAAAAGTCCTATATATATGCGCTTTCTTCAAACAGCTTCAAGGCTACCTCTTTCTTTGCATGTTATTTACCTAAATACCTCCTTAGAGACGAAAGCTTATGGACAGCTTGTGCCAAAGAAGGATGGGTCGTGGCGTATGTGCATCGATAATCGGGTTATCAACCGCATCAACGTCAAGCAACCAGCAGATCCGGATCTGACCTGATGAGTGTAAGACTATTTTCTAAATCTGAGGACTCTATGAATGGCTTTTTATGCCATTCGGACTATGGAATGCACCAAGAACCTTCCTGCGCATCAAGAATCATATTTTGAAGCCATTGACAAGAAAGTTTGTGGTCATCTACTTTGTCAATATCATGATTTATAGCGAAAGCCAAGTTTTGATTAGCTGAAGCACCTCAGAGAGTTCTCAATCTTCTTCGAATTAAGCACTGTAGCTTACTTACTAACCAACTCATCTTCTTGATATTTATGATTAGCATAGATGGTTTCAGTGTTAATGAAGAGAAGAATCGAGCAATTCGTTACTGGCCTATTCCAAAGACAATGATTGAAGTTCAAAACTTCTATGGCTTCGCCAACTTCTACCGATGATTCATCCGCAACTTCAGCGCTAGTGACAGCGATGACAGAATGCACGAGGACATGCAGATCTTCCCAACCTTCAATGTCGTCTATCTATATAAGTATTTTTTTAACCTAACGAATCGCTTTATTTTGAGAAGAAATCAGGGCGAGCTCTCTTAAAGCAGGGGAGACTGATGTAGCATGGATTCCAATTTTGATTCCTTCTAGGATTTCTTTTTATTTTTCTTTCTTTTTTTAGATATAGTTTTTATACATTTGTTAAAAATCATATTTCTTTTAAGACACTTATTTTAACTCTTATGATATGTTTTATCTTTATTTGATGATGATTATAATTTATTTTTTAGGATATCATATTGGTCCTATAAATAGACATTTTTGTACGCAATTAAAAAAACTTTTAATTAACAAACCTATTCTTTAAGAATGACACGACGAACACAATCATATCCTTAGACACAAAAATCCCTTTGAGAAATACCTAACCCTAGTTTTGGACACTCGAATACGGCACGAAATTGTGTCGTGGTGACACGTAGATATCACCAACGTGTCAAGAATGACACGACGAACACAATCATACCCTTAGACACAAAAATTTGTGTTTGGAGACCCCCGACACGAACTGAACACGTTTCAGAATGTCCAAACAGACAGGACACGAAGAAGGTGAACACATTTCGGAATGTCCAAACAGACTCTGCCAAATTTTTTCAGAATTCCCAATCAAGAATTTGGTTCGAAGATTTGGACAGAACCGTTCCTTTGGTTGCTGAACCAGACGCATGCACGTTTATCGTAGTATAGTTTACTTGACACTAGTACCTGCTAGGTCACTACCAAAATACATGGATTTACCGACGGCCTTATCCGTCGGTAGTCCGTCGCCAAAAATAAATACCGATGGATTACCGACGGATATTTTGGTAAAACAGCCGTCGGGAATAACCTCGTCGCTAAAACATGTCCGTCGCTACTCCGTCGCTCAGCGACGACTTAGCGACGGAATACCGTCGGCGCATTTAAATATATATAGCGACGGATTACCGACTAGCTTTCGTCAAAACATGTATCAGGATATAGGGTTAGCGACGAAAAACTCCGTCGCTAAAGAGTCGGCAAAACCGTATCAGTGATTTTCTGATACCCAATATCCGTCGCTAATCCGTCGTAAATTTGTCGGCAAAAGCGTATCAGAGATTTTCTGATACCCAATTACCGAGGGACATTCCGTCGCTAAACCGTCGCTCAATGTAAAATTTTTCAGGTAGTGACGGATATTACGTCGCCAATCCGTCGATACATTAAATTCCTACAGTTAGCGACGGATAGTCCGTCGGGACTTTGTCGCCAGTCTGCCGTAAGTTAGTCGCCAATCCATCGCGAAAGCTAAAATTTATGGACATCAAACAGCATCAGTTCGACGGATCGTCCGTCGCCAATCCGTCGCTTTATTGAAATGCTCCAGGTAGCGACGGATTTTACGTCGCCACTCCGTCGCTAACCTCAGTTTCTCCAGTTAGCGACGGATAGTCCGTCGGGACTTTGTCGCCAGTCCGCCGTAAGTTAGTCGCCAATCCGTCGTGAAAGCTAAAATTTTTGGACATCAAACAGTATCAGGTCGACGGATCGTCCGTCGCCAATCCGTCGCTTTATTGAAATGCTCCAGGTAGCGACGGATTTTACGTCGCCACTCCGTCGCTAACCTCAGTTTCTCCAGTTAGCGACGGACTATCCGTCGCTGAGTGGTCGCCAGTCCGCCGTAAGTTAGTCGCCAATCCGTCGCAAAAGCTAAAATTTCTGGACATCAAACAGCATCAGGTCGACGGATCGTCCGTCGCCAATCCGTCGCTTTATTGAAATGCTCCAGGTAGCGACGGATTTTACGTCGCCACTCCGTCGCTAACCTCAGTTTCTCCAGTTAGCGACGGACTATCCGTCGCTGAGTGGTCGCCAGTCCGTCGCTAACTGCTAATTTTTGAAAAAAAAATACTGCAAACAGACTCTTTCCTGTTTATACAACACATCCAACACAATATCAAACATGCAAAATATCCATATACAACACCATATATCCATATCCAACACGAATATCCAACGTATCCAATATCCAACACCATATATCCATATGCAAAATATCCATATCCGACACCAATATCCAACGTATCCAATATCCAACAAAATATTACCAACACAATATATCCAATATCCAACATTAAATTATCCAAACATAAAAAAAATATCCGAACATACAATGTATCCAAATGTCTACAAAACCAACAACATAAACAAAATCAAACCCCGTCCGTCGGATCGTCTCGTGCTCGTGCCGCCGCATCCGCTTTGCGTATGTACTCCTCCACCGTGTATGCCGGCACTTGGGACAAGACATGGTCTGGAAGCGCACGTAGCTGCTCTGGCGACATCATGTCAAGGAGCGTCAAGATGGTGTTATCCGATACGATGCGGGCGTCCGCAGAGCGGTTAAACGAAAGCCGTCCGGGGGAAGAAGGACCAGGTCGATCCGAAGCACCGGCAGCAGCAGTGCCGCCCAGACGAGTAGGCCTAGGAGTGCCATCTGCAAAAAGAAACTCATACAATAATACGCAAATATCCCAAACTGAAATAAATATTACAATCAGAAGTGAAGTACGAATAAAAGCTAGATACACAAAATCTGATAAAATCACGCACCAATACAACAAAGTACAATTCTTGTAACTTTTGATGAAAGGGCATCTTGTGTTCCACTAGACTTGTAATTGTAAATCCAAATGTAATAGGGTAATTTAGGATTCGAGACTAGATATTGGGTGCTTCAAGATACAACTGAAATATAGCGATATTTAATCATCGTCATCGTCCTCTTCCTCGGCCTCGGCCTCATCATCATTATCATCCTCATCGTCGAATTCATCTGTATCCTCATCCTCATCCTCATAAAGTTCTTCTTCTTCTTCTTCTTCTTCTTCTTCTTCTTCTTCTTCAGTCTCAATACTTGGGACAAGACGCCTCTTTCTTCCCTGGTTGACATCTAAGTCTTGTATATCAACCTCTTCCTCCCCTCTATTTTCATCAGCAAGAGGTATATCAACCTCTAATTCAACATCCATGTCACAAGACTGTTGTCCCAAGTATTGGGGCTTTTCGATCTGGTCCTCTTGGTATGCTGGGTCTCCAACGTTGAATGTATTTCTAGATTTAATCTTGCATACTGCCCACCAGTCAAAGCGATCTCTACGACGCCTTGGGTAGCTTGTATAGTAGACTTGAACAGCCTGACTTGCTATCGCAAACGTGTCGGACCCTCTATACCTCCTGCGATGATTTATATCGACGAATCCAAATTGTTTATCGATTCTCCAACCGATATTTGGTGTCGTATCGAACCACTCACATTTGAACATAACAATATGCATATCAAATGGGGCACTATATTGTAATTCTACAATATCCCGAAGCACTCCATAATAGTCAAAGTCCGGCTCGTCGTCATAGATTGTGCCTCTAATGCAAACACCAGAATCCTTCGTACTGAAGCCGTCATTGAGAAATTCGGCATTTATAGGATGTTGAGTTGTCTTAAACTTGAAGCCATTAACGACATAGCCGGGCCAAGTCTTTGCATGCTTCTTCGATCCCAATGACAAATAACGAATGCTCTCATTTGTGAGTGTACTTGGTTCAGCTAATAAAACCTGTAAACTTTAAATGTTTTAGTTGCATATATATATTTAAATGGTAGCCGCATAACATATTATCTCAGTTACTTACGTAATCTCGAAACCATGACGGAAAGGTAAAATCAACCTCTCTTTGAAGTCCCTCATCGGTAATATCGGGTGTCCTTATTTTGACTTCATCTCTAAATACACTGTTAGAGAGAATAAAAATTAGTGTAGTCACTTACCTCACCAAATTAGAGATTATAACGAGGTGTAGTCACTTACTTCTCCAAATCTCTCACTTCTTGTATGTCACAATTTAACAAGACATATCGGTGAGCGGCATCAAACTCATCGTCACTCAACCACCGTTTCTTACTAGCCCCAATAGGCTTGCCCCTTAAATTGAATATACCTCCTTCCTCAACGTCTTCGTCATTCCTTTGAGGTCTATTTCGATTTGTCTCAACATGAGTATCGAAATAAATGGAGCAAAAGTTTGACACCTCCTCGATAAGATATGCTTCGCATATCGAAGCCTCTATATGAGCCTTGTTGCCAACTTTCTTCTTTAGATGATGTAGATACCTAGAGAGACAAATTATCTTGAGAATTAACAATGAATTGTAAAATCTACTTAAATTATATCGATTTTTATTTACCTTTCAAAGGGGTACATCCATCGATAATGAACAGATGCACCGACACGGGCTTCGTATGCTAGATGAATCGGTAGATGCTCCATACTGTCGAAGAAACCCGGTGGAAATATTTTCTCTAACTTGCAAATTGTTAAGACAATCTTCTCCTCAAGTTGTATCATATGTTGCACCGTGAGCTTAGTTGAACAGATATCCCTGAAGAATGTAGACAGCTCGGCCAACGGAACCCATACAGTAGAAGGCAACAACTCTCTCAACGCAATGGGCAGTAATCTTTCCATAAACACGTGGCAGTCGTGACTCTTCATTCCTGTTAGCTTGCGTTCATTGAGATCAACGCATCTAGACAAATTCGACACATAGCCGTCGGGAAATCTTAAAGTAGATATCCACTTGCAGATTATTAATCTATCTTCCTTGCTCAATGCGTATGGCGCTATCGGCTTAGTTACTTGTCCACCAGCTCCCCTTTGTATCAAGTTTAGATTATGACGTTTGCATATCTCGGCCATGTCTTGTCTTGCTTTTGGATTGTCCTTCGTCTTTCCTTTAATATCCATAACGGTATTGAAGACATTATCGAACACATTCTTTTCGATATGCATGACATCAAGATTATGCCTAATAAGATTATCTTTCCAATAAGGCAAGTCCCAGAAGATACTCCGTTTGGTCCAGTTATGGCTTTGTCCGAACCCCTCGACACGATTGTTCGATGGATCTTCCATTGCGGTGGGCAATTCCTTTACATCTTCCCAAATATCGTATCCCGACAATCTGGCAGGAGGTTCAGAAAATTCTTGTTTTCCATATCTGAACGCGTCCTTGTTCTTTCGCCAAGGATGTCTCGTTGGCAGAAATTGACGATGACAGTCAAAGAAAGAAGTTTTTCCTCCATGTCTAAGGCGGAACGCCTTACTATTTTCCATACATATCGGACAAGACATGTTGCCGTGCGTACTCCATCCCGACAGCATACCGTATGCTGGAAAATCATTGATTGTCCACATGAGTGAAGCTCTCATCTGAAAGTTTTGTTTTCTGGAAATATCATAGGTCGTGACGCCGATCTCCCACAACTGTTTCAGCTCATCCACCAACGGCTGTAAATATATATCGATGTTCTTTGTCGAATTTTTGGGACCGGGTATGATAGCTGTCAAGAACATATAAGGAGTCTTCATACACATCCATGGTGGCAGATTGTAAGGGGTAAGAATGACCGGCCAGCATGAGTATTGAGATCCCGACTGTCCGAAAGGGGCGAAGCCATCAGAACATAGCGCCAGGCGTACATTTCTAGGCTCTGCAGCAAAATTTGGATGACACAAATCAAAATATTTCCACGCCTCTCCATCCGAAGGATGTGACAATTCTCCTTCGTCCTTTATACGATCTTCACTGTGCCACGTCATGTGTTCTGCTGTATTCAGAGACATATACATCCTCTGTAAGCGCTTCGTGATCGACAAGTAATGCATATACTTGTAAGGACGTCATTTTCTAGTTGACTTTCCTTTTCCCTGTACTGTCTTGTAACGATCCGCATTACAGAACCAACAACTTTCTAATACGCAATTCTCTTTGTAATACAACATGCATCCGTTGCGACAGCAATCTATCTTCTCGTACCCCAGTCCCAGTTGTCGGACCATCATCTTTGACTTATAGAAGTTTCTTGGGAGCTCTTTTGATTCCTTCGGTAACACCTCATTAGTTAATTGTGTGATCCGATCATAGCAAGCTTGTGGCAAGTTAAAATCAGACTTTATGTTCAACAACTGCATCGTCACTGACAGTGCAGAATGAGTCTCACAACCAGGATATAGAGGAGTATCTGCGTCCTTAAACATATCATAGAACTCCTTTGCCTCGGGATTAGGATCCTCCGGATCAAAATTAGTATCAGTATATAGGTTAGGTAGACCGTATCAAACGCATATCGAAATAGTAGGCCGAATAGGAGGCCGAGATAGTCGAATGAGAAGAAGGGAAGAAAGGAGGAGCAGATGGGTCCAGAGCCATGGTGGAGGAGGAGAAGAAACATGAGAGCAGTTTCCGCCGTAACATCTCCTGGCTCTGCTGGCAACTGAAGTCCAGATGCTACAAAGGACGATCCTTCGCTGAAATCGACTACAACACCCATCAGTTCAAGTTCATTCCTATATGAGTATATTCCAATGCCATAGAGGAAGGTCAACAAACTGATGGCTTCTATGGCATTGGAATCTACTCATATAGGAATGAACTTGAACTGATGGGTGTTGTAGTCGATTTCAGCGAAGGATCGTCCTTTGTAGCATCTGGACTTCAGTTGCCAGCAGAGCCAGGAGATGTTACGGCGGAAACTGCTCTCATGTTACTTCTCCTCCTCCACCATGGCTCTGGACCCATCTGCTCCTCCCTTCTTTCTTTCTTCTCATTCGACTATCTCGACCTCCTATTCGGCCTACTATTCCGATACCGATACTCTGAACCTTGATCTTAACCCAAACCTATATACTGATCGATAATAATCCGCTACGCCCGATACTAAGTATATACGGTCGATACTGATAGCGATAGTCCGATACCGATAGCGATAGTCCGATACCGATAGTTCGATCGATACCGATAGTTCGATACCGATAGCGATAGTCCGATACTGATAGCGATAGTTCGATACCGATAGCGATAGTCCGATACAGATACACATGGACCTACATATCTATATATCACTAGTAGCCATACTCCTCTACATACTACTCTACACTAGGATCTAGTAACCATATACTACTCTACACACTAGCTACGTAGTCATACTCTAAAATAAGGTAAACTAATTTACCCACACATTAAAACCAACCCAATCAAATCTTAGGCAAACTATTCATATGATATCAATCGAAATACAAATAGGTCAACTAGGCTAGTTCTAGGTCAAATTAGGAGTCCAAGTCAACTCTGTCAAAACTAACCTTAATTAGGCTAAACTTCTACCTTAGCTAATCAAATATATATACTAGACTTCACGACGTGTGTCTGTGTATATATATATATATATATACATATATATATATATATATATATATATATATATATATATATATTATTAATAAATTACTTAAAATTATGCCTATATATATATATATATATATATATATATATATATATATATATATATATATATATATATATATATATATATATATGTCTGTGTGTGTGTGTATCCGTGTGTCTGTGTCCGTGTGTGTGTGTGTGTGTGTGTCCGTGTGTGTGTGTGTCTGTGTGTGTGTGTCTGTGTGTGTCTGTGTGTGTGTGTCCGTGTGTGTGTGTGTCCGTGTGTGTGTGTGTGTGTCCGTGTGTGTGTGTGTCTATGGGAGAGGAGGAGGAGGACTCCTGCGCGGGGACTCCAGAGTCCCTCCTACGCCCCCCCTGCCCCGACCCCCCCAACCCCTGCCCGACCCCCTCTCCCACCCCCCTGCCCCCCCTGCCCCGACCTCCCCCCCAACCCCTGCCCGATCCCCTCCAACCCCTGCCCAACCCCCTCTCCCACCCCCCTGCCCCCCTGCCCCGACCCCCCCAACCCCTGCCCGACCCTCCCCCAACCCCTGGCCGACCCCCTCTTCCACCCCCCTGTCCAGACCACCCCCCCACCCCTGCCCGACCCCCTCCCCGACCCCTCCTGCCCCCTCTCCCACCCCACCCTTGCCCCGACCACCCCACCCCCTACCCGAACCCCCCCTGCCCAGACCACCCCCCCACCCCTGCCCGACCCCCTCCCCGACCCCCTGCCCCCGACCACCCCACTCCACCCTTGCCCCGACCACCCCATCCCGTACCCGAAACCCCCCTGCCCCACACCCTCTTTGACCACTACGACAGCCCCCCAACCCCCCAAATCGTAAAAGAGAGAGAGAAAGAGAGAGAGAGAGAGAGGGAGATAGAGAGAGAGAGGGGGGGAGAGAGAGCATACCTTAGAGAGAGAGAGGGAGATCGCCGGTCGGAGAGAGCGAGATCGTCGGAGAGAGGGAGAGGGAAGAGAGAGAGTGTTTTGGAGAGGAATAAAAATTTCCCTCCCGTCGGTTCAATTTAAGTTAGGGTACAGAAATTAGCGACGGAGTAGCGACGGATTATTCCGTCGCTAAGTAGTCAGTAAATCTCGCGCCAGAGCAGCGACGGATTATTCCATCGCTAAGTCGTCAGTCAAATTTCGCGCCAATATTTTAGGCTTTTGTCGCCAAAATATGCGACGTTCTAGCGACGGATATAAAACCGTCGCTACTTGGCCGACGACCTATCGACGGCGTAGCGACGGATATGGACATAAAAAATAAAAAAAATTGTCCACTGCTTTCCGTCGGTATTTCGTCACAAATCCGTCGGTGATCCGACGGTAATAGCGACGAAAAATTTCCGTCGCTAAATGGCCGTCGCTAAAATACTGTAATTTGGTAGTGGGTAGACTCATGACTAGATTAGTCGCCTAGATACTTGACCTGTCTTGTTCGTCAGATAGCGTGAGGAGCACGGTTCCACTGGAGGGACGGTCTGTAACCCTGGTCCTTGTTTGGTTTAAGGGTTGTGGATCTGCTCCAGAGCGGTTCATGCAATCCTTGCCATTTCTTGGCGGTATTAATTAATATATTCTTGTCCCCGAACCATTCATTCTAGGAGTTATCCTAGTCTAGCTAGATAGGGCTGTCAGTTGGCCTATGTATTAGGATTGTGACCTTGGATATGTCTGAGGATTGAGTATTATATGGAGTATGATTCCTGGGATATTGATTTGATAGACTCATGTGGACTCTTGGATAATGTTGCTATTTCTTTTTAGATGATGTTATTCTGATCAGATATGACTATTTGGATTCCTGAATTTTGATGATTGTGCGAGTGTTTTGCGGAACGAGGAGAATATAGAAGGCATGTTTACATGATTTTTACTCGACTTACCAAATGCCCAAAACCTGGTTTGATTTATATATCTTGATAGTTGTGAGGCTTGTTTCTTGATAGCTTGTGATTATTGATTCAGAGGATTCTTGTGAGCCAGAGGGCCTAGCAATGTTTATAGTGATTAGCTTGGTATTTGGTGATCGTCCTTTCTGACATGATATTTATTCTATCGTAGATGGAAGACTACTGATAGATTGATCCCGTGGATAGATCGACTTGATGATTAGAGCTGTAGGCTCCCATGCATGCTTGATATGATATTATAGTAGAGATCTCGACTATGTGCATGACCAGATATCCATGCCACGATGTGGGCAGATGATTTGATGTGATTGACAAATTTGTCCTTGTTCCTGGCATGACTACTTGTATCCGTACTATAACTCCAGCTTACCCTTTGAGATACTGGCCCTGATTTTGTACTGCAGTGCTCCATTTCTACTGGCACTTTGAGGTGCTACTTTCATGATTATATGTAATTGCGATGCCATCCTTTTATTCTAGCTATCACTACCAAAATACAGTCAATTAGCGACGGATGGTTAGCGACCGATATTTTCCGTCGCCATTAGCGACGGATTTACGACAAATCGTCGACGGCATACCGACGATAAGCCGATATCATTTTTTTTATTTTAAGGTGAGAGAAGGTCGACAGTCCGTCGCCACGGCGTCGGCGATATAGCGACGGATTCTCATCCGTCGCTACGCTGTCGATGATTTGGCAGAAAATGTTAGGAGAAGTGGCGGAATAAATTGCCGACTACGTAGCGACGGAATGGTCGTCGCCAGGTTTATAATATAGCGTCAGCGTAGCGACGGATGATGTCCGTCGCTAAATATACGTTCCAGACTTAAATTGAAACGATGAGGGGAACTTTTCATTCCCCCCAAATTTTACTCTCTCTCATCTCTCTCTCCCACGGCGGTGATCGATCGGCGACCTCCCTCTCCTCTCTCTCTCTCTCCCGCGGCGATGATCGGCGACCTCTCCTCTCTCTCTCCCAAAGGTAATCCCCTCTCTCCCTCTCTCTCTCTCTCTCGCGGTGGTCGTGGGTGCAGCGGGCCGGGGGAGTCGGGGGCTGCGGGGGCGGCGTCGACTGTGGGGGCGGCGGGTGCGTCGGGGGCTGGGTTTGGCGGGGGAGGCCGGGGGTAGGGGGTGCGGCGGGGGGTGGGAGGGGCGGCGAGGTGTTATGGGTGCCGTGCGCGGGGCTGCGGGGGGCGGCGGGGGGAGGCGGCGGCAGCGGGGGCGGCTGGGGTGGGGTGGGGGGGTGAAACCATCGAGTGGTGAAACCATCGAGTGGTTTAGACACGTTTTGAGTCACTAATTGACACATTAGGACACGACCTGCCCCCCCATGTGGGCATACATTTCCCCTAGGACACGAGTGTTTGGTTTGGCTTTCATTCGTTTCTTTTGGGTTCGATTTCATGTTTTCTTTTGATACACTGATATAGGCAGTTTACTGTTTTTTTTTAAAATGTTCAATTCGAAATCCAGGTTTTAAATGAGTCTTTGAAGGGCTATATACATGTATTTGAGGGTATATCTATGTAAGAGAGATTGGCAGATATTGATACATATGGCCATGTGATTGATGATGTACTTGAGAGGTTGGGGGCTGCCTCTCCTTGGCAGGGAAAGCCCTGCAACAGTAAGAATGATTGTGGCCATGTGGCCTGTGTGATGTTGAGTGAGGGAGGAAAGTGAGGGTATGTGTGGCATGGATTGTGAGTGTTATGTATTTCCTGTGTATTAATAGAGTGTTAGTGAGAGAGTCGTTTGGGTAGTATTGAGTGCAAGTGTTTGATACTAGGAAGTATCAGGGAGCATTGAGTCAGAGAGCATATGTCTCATTTGTGTATGTCTTGGGATAATCAATAGGAGAGTAGAGTGTATCAGTTGTGTGCTTCTATATAGTTGTATATATCTATACATCTAACTGTGATATACAATTTGTATGTGTGCTTTAGAGAGTGAGGAATGAAGGCAGGCCTACCATGCCTATTAGCTGCAGCAAGGCTTGGGGTGTAATGTGTGAGTGTAGGCATGGTAGAAAATATAGGTAATGCTAGTGCAACTAGACTAAGGTAGTGCTTGCTAGATAGTAAGGACACTCTAGTATCCGAACCAAGTTAATTTTAGCCTAGATATTTAGGATATAGCTCCCATACCCTAGAAGTGGACTCTTGCAATTTAGAAATAGATATATTGACTCAGTTTGATTAATTGACCTATAATTGATCCTTGACCTAGATTGACCTAGTTTGACTTGCTATGACCTAGTATGACCTAATATGACTTAGTTTGACTTTATTTGACCTAGTTTGACCTAGACAGTTGACCAAGTTTGACTTAAAGTTGACTTTGACCTAGATATGATTTAGAATTATTTAGACTGTATTGTATATTTTAATTACCTTATTTTTGAATACATCATAACCTGTTTTACTCTAAATAGGATTCTGTGACACCAGTTCGGAGTAAACTTGATTCTAAGGGTAATTGCTTATGATATATCTTGTTTCCAGTTAAGATGATTGTTTATTCACCTATAATGACCCTAAAACTTGATTTGATGCTGCAAGCATACAACACCACAAAAATATTTACTGACTCGTCAAGTTGAACCGTGTATAACATGCTCGACGCTTAAGAGGAATCATTTGGACTTAGTGGACTATCGAACTATCGGTATCGGACTATCGGTATCGGTATCGAACTATCGGACTATCGGTATCGGTATCGAACTATCGGTATCGCTAGCGGACTATCGGACTATCGGTATCGGTATCGAACTATCGTTGGCCGAACTATCTATATTCTTTAGGGATATTTGTTCAACTAAGTTGACTGTGCAACACATGGTTGAACTTGGGGAGAAGATTATCTTAACAATTTGCAAGTTGGAGAAAATATTTCCTCCTGGCTTCTTCGACAGCATGGAGCATCTACCGATTCATCTAGCATACGAAGCCCGTGTCGGTGCATCTGTTCATTATCGATGGATGTACCCATTTGAAAGGTACATAAAAATTGATATAATTTAAGTTGAATTTCAGTAGGTTTTAAAATTCATTCTTAATTCTTAAGATAATTTGTCTCTCTCGATACCTACACCATCTAAAGAAGAAAGTTGGCAACAAGGCTCATATAGAGGCTTCGATATGTGAAGAATATCTTATCGAAGAGGTGTCAAACTTCTGCTCCATTTATTTCGATACTCATGTTAAGACAAATCGAAATAGATCTCAAAGGAAAGACGAGGACATTGAGGATGGAGGTATATTCAATGTAAGGGGCAAGCCTGTTGGGGCTAGTAAAAAACGGTGGTTGACTGACGACGAGTATGATGCCGCTCACCGATATGTCTTGTTAAACTGTGACATACAAGAAGTGAGAGATTTGGAGAAGTAAGTCAGTACACTTGCACTCGTTATAATCTCTAATTTGATGAAGTAAGTGACTACACTTATATATTCTTTTTTTCTCTAATAGTGTATTTAGAGATGAAGTCAAAATAAGGACACCCGATATTAATGATGAGGGACTTCAAAGAGAGGTTGATTGTATATTTCCGTCATGGTTTCGCAAATACGTAAGTAACTGAGATTATAATTGAAATTATAAATATATAATCTAAAACATTTAAATTATAAATATTTGTTTACAGGTTTTATTGCCTGAAACAACACTCACTCATGAGAGTGTTCGTTATCTGGCATTGGGACCGAAGAAGCAAACAAAGACTTGGCCAGGCTATGTCGTTAATG
Source organism: Iris pallida (assembly GCA_029216955.1). Classification (NCBI taxonomy): domain Eukaryota; kingdom Viridiplantae; phylum Streptophyta; class Magnoliopsida; order Asparagales; family Iridaceae; genus Iris; species Iris pallida. Next base: position 13,456,435 of record JANAVB010005596.1, on the reverse strand, counting down.
GCTTCAGGTTTAAGGCAACTTAGAATGCTATAAATGTCGAATTTATCAATGAAGGCATCATTACCAAGGATTCCGGTGTTTGCATAAGAGGCACCATCTATGACGATGAGCCGAACTTTGACTATTATGGAGTGCTTCGGGATATTGTAGATTTATAATATACTGGCCCATATGATATGCATATTATGATGTTCAAATGTGAGTGGTTCGATACGACACCAAATATCGGTTGGAGAATCGATAAACAATTTGGATTTGTCGATATAAATCATCGCAGGAGGTATAGAGAGTCCGATACATTTGCGATAGCAAATCAGGCTGTTCAAGTCTACTATACAAGCTACCCAAGGCATCGTAGTGATCGATTTGACTGGTGGGCAGTATGCAAGATTAAATCTAGAAATACATTCAACATTGGAGATCCAGCATACCAAGAGGACCAGATCGAAAAGTCCCAATACTTGGGACAACACTCGAATACAATGGATGTTGAAGATATTGTTGAAGAAAATAGAGGGGAGGAATAGGTTGATACACAAGACTTAGTTGTCAACCAGGGGAGAAAGAGGCGTCTTGTCCCAAATATTGAGGCAGAAGAAGAAGAAGAAGAAGAAGAAGAAGAAGAAGAAGAAGAAGACGAATTTGATGGGGATGAGGATACAGATGAAATCGACGATGAAGATAAGGATGAGGATGAGGATGAGGATGAGGAGGAGGAGGATGATGAAGACGAAGCAGAGGATGAGAACGAAGACGATGATTAGGTTAAATATTGTTGTATATTAAAAATACATCCAATTACGTAAATTAAGTTTGACCTCATAAAAGCAATTACGTGAATTCATGTTTTTTTCATTCGATTATTTACTTATTGCAGATGGCACTCCTAGTCTTTTTCGTCGCTGCGGCACTCGTCTTCCTACTGGTGGTATGTATATTTTAGTTTAGAATTTCATATTCATTTACACTTTTATATTGTTAATTATGTTTATGTGTTCTATTTACAGGTCATGATGGCTGGCCGTGGTGGTGGTGGTGGTGGTGGTGGTGGTGGTGGTTGTGGTCGTGGTCGTGGTGGTGCTGGTGGTCGTGGTCGTATTCAATCTTCTTGGGATGTGACCCCATCCAGCGAGCCCGACCCGAAGAGTACCCCGGGCACAGACGCATCCCGCCGTCGATCGACAACTTTATCGAGACATGAGTCCGGATCTGCTAGCGGATCCGTTCCGCTATCGGACCCACCAGCGGATCCACTAGTGGATCCACCAGTGGATCCTCCAGTTACTGCACAGTGGGCCCCGGAGTACCCCCATACTCGGTTACATTCGGTTACTGGGGAGTACATGCGCGGACCCGCGGATCCTCCGACGGCACCAGAGAGGCCGAGAGGCGAGTTCCGACGAGGGCTATAGCCCGCGGGGACCTCGTAAGTAAATTTAAGACAATTTATTAAATTTCTTTCATTTATTCAAGTTAATAATCCAGTCGTTTCTTTTTGTAGGTTTTTTCCGTTTAATGTTGCCAGGGCTCTTGGAGAAATTATCAGGGCTAACTTCCATGGTCCCTACCTCAACTTTTCGTCGGTGCCCCCAAACTTGAAGTACGTCTGGCTCGACGAGTTGTGGATATATATCTATATCTTCTGGTTAATTATTAGTTACTCTTTAATCAACCATTTTTTTAATCACGTGATAATTGAATTTGTATGTTAGACGACGTACTGGTGGCCCCCCCATCGCGAGGACGCGATCCGCAGGACCTACAGAAGCGCTGCCTCGAAGAAGATACGGGATATGATTCATGACCTAAAAATGGGGCAGACGAGGCCGAATTGGATCCGGCAGGACTATTATGAGGACCTCTTAGATATGATGAATACTCCTGCGTACAAGGAGAAATCGGAGAAGGCGAAGGCGAACCGACGGGCCGTGGGGCTTCATACGGGGGGATCAAGGCCCAACGCAGCGACGCTTGCAGATCTGGTGAGATACCGTAAATTCATTTCACTATCGAATTAGGTATTATTAATATACGGAGTTAATTAAGTTCTATGGAAATTTCGTATGCAGACCCAATGGGCGGTGAAGGAGGAAAGGGCGCCAGAATTGGTCACCATGCACGACGTGTTCCAGAATACGCACAAGTGACGGAAGGACGGGAGCTTCGTCGACGAGAGGGCCAAGAAGACTGATGTAAGTACTTATGTTTATGAGATTTACGTTAGAATTAAATGTATTCGGACTATAACTTAGGTAAACTTAGGATTCACACTTAACTTAGTGAAACATAGGATTTAGATTACAACTTAGGTAAATCTTATAATATAAACACATTCATTGGATAGGCTGCGTATCGTGAGGCCCTTAGTCGGGCTCAGTTAACTGACACCGAGGATGTCGGTGAAACGACGTCCGCCCGGATGCCCTCTTCTTTGGCCGCTCGCAACGACTTGTTCGTAGATACCGTCGGCGGCTTTAAGAAAGGGCACCTGTATGAAGTTGGCTCCCTAGGGCCGTTGCACATGGCGACTCAGAGATTTCCACCGACACCGCCTCCTCCCGCGGCCCCGACAGACGATGATGTTAGGTCGCAGCTTACGCAGCTGCACGAGGCGGTGTCGCCCTTACGGGAGCAAATTGCCACGTACTTTCTGCCTCCGTCTGCTGCTATCGGTCCGTCTGCTGCTGGTGTCGGTCCGTCGACTACTGCTGCCGTTCCTTCTTTCGTCGGTCATCTTTCTTTCAACACTGCTGTCCCTCTGGTACCGCCTCCGACTGTGACGGCACTCCTTGATCTCATGTCGCCAGAGTAGCTACGCCGACTTCCGAGCACTGTCTTCGAAGGCTTGCCGCCGTACTTAGTGGAGCAGTATTTTCGTCGGGCACAGGAGGGATTACCACCACCGGACAATCGAACTCCTCCTCCTCGAATTTTGTATTAGAATAGTTTTAAAATTTGGAATATTTGTGGAAATTTCGGATTATAACTGGTTTGGGTTATGCATATTTGTGCTTATGTATATTTGTGGTTATGTATATTTGTGGAAATTTGGGATTATAACTAGTTTTTAAATGGATTATTTTTGTGGTTATGCATATTTGTAGAAATTTGGGATTATATTTGTGGTTATGCATATATGTGATTCTTGGATGTTGTGTGATTGTATATTGTGATTCTTGGATGTTGTGTGATTGTATATTTGTGATTCTACAGTATTTTCTCTGTGTGAACAGGGAAAGGCCTGCAAATTTTTTTTTTAAAAAATAACTCAGTTAGCGACGGACTAGTGACCGGTTAACGACGGATATCTCCAGTTTTCGACTACTTGTCGACGAAATATCCGTCGCTATCTGTAGAATTGAAAATATTTCCAGTTCACGACGGATTTTCGACTGCCAGCCGACGGCATATCTAGCATGGCGACGACCTGCCGACAGATTATCCGTCGGAAAGGTTATGTAGAATTGAAGTGGTACAGAATGTTAGCGACGAATATTCCGTCAGAGATCCGTCGCCCTGGTCGACGGATTAGCGTCTGAATAGCCGTCGCCATGGTTCTGGAAATACCATGTTCCACGGATTCGAGTCGGAATAGCCGTCGCCATGGTTCTAGAAATGTCAAGCATTTCCAGAACTATGGCGACGGATATTCCGCCAGTAATCCGTCGCCTTGTCGACCGATGAGCGACGGAGTCGCGATGACATATCCGTCGCCAGTGTTCTGAAAATGTCAAGCATTTTCAGAATAATGTCGACGGATTATCCGTCAGGGATCCGTCGCTAAGCCGTCCTTTGTTAGCGACGGCGTTTGACAGAATAGCGACCGAACGATACCCTCTGATACACTGTTACGACGGTTTACCGACGGACTATCCGTCGCTAGCGTCCACACAATTCAGTACGTAATACTTGAATTCGACGAAAGACCGTCGGGAAGTCGTCGCTAATGCAATGAATTATGATGACGGAAAGCCGTCGCTATTCCGTCGCTTGACGACTACTTAGCGACGGATCATTATTAGCGACGAGCTATTTACCGACGGAATATTTTGGCCAATTTTCGTCAGTGATCCGTCGCTAATACTATTTACGGACGGATGGGCGACGGAAGGGGCCATCGCTAAATCGCCATATTTTGGTAGTGTATATGATATGATTACCTGCACGGGTACCTTGATAGTTGGACTGTATTCTTAGCGTGGTCAGGATTGCTTGCTTGCTTGTTGCATAACCCTGAAAATGAATCACAACTGGGACTATACGTGTCGAAGTTGATTCTTACTTAGCGTTCCCGTACTGAGGTACGACATCTAGGAGGATGATCATATGACCATGACATGTGATTCAAGATAACTGTAGGGATAATCTAGGTAACTTAAACTGGTAGAAGTATTGGGAGGAGCAAAAATCTCGAGATCGTACAATACTAGCCTGAATACAGACATTAGTCATGATTTGTAGGTTGGCCGCCATGGATATGTTGTTACCGTTCGCACTAGTGGATCGCAGTATTCGACTACTATTATTTACTATGTACTTTTTTTGCTCGTACGGTGGCCTTATGAGGGACCGGTGCTCATCTTGTCTTGTTATACTTGGCCCCGCTAGCCCTGCTGGGACGGCACGATCTGAAGATTCTCATACTTGCATTATTGGGATAACCCAACCTCCATATAGAAAGCCGTAGGCAATTGAGTGGCCGCTTATTCTTCTAAATTGTTTGGCTTGTTTCCTGCAAAGCTGGCTGACATCGAGTTCCAGTTGGCGATGCAGGTATTATTGGATATTAGGGAGTTTGTGATGATTGTTGATTATCTAGCTACATCAGTTGTGGATTGTTATCGTGCGTTGGTACCGCAAGGTTCTTACCTCATTTACCATTCATATATGTTCTCCTGCCTTATATTTTATCCTGCTGGCTTTTCTTCGCCCGTCCTTGAGCTTTCCTTTCTGGTACTCGCTACGGTTGGCCTGACCAACCCTGGACTATTCCCAGATTGCCAGTGACCGACCTTGCGGATCTTCCAGACTTGACTTGGAGGATGTGCTTAAGTTCCAGACCCAGTTAGGGACTGTGAGAAGGTATACTCGTCTACATTATTATCATATACTATAGACTTTCTGATTGTTCATATGAGTACTTCCTGCTTTCCATATGATTCTCTCTTGCTATTATTTTATAGTGATTACCTGTGGATATGAGATCGAATTTAGGCCATAGATTGATTGCATGCTAGGATACCCAGCAAGATTGACAGCCGTCATCGCCGTATAATGTCTTTACCTTATACGGTGTAGCTGGTCGACGTCCGTTCCCATATTTCGGTACTGGGGCATGACGCTAGTCGAGATATTGTGCTTATATTATGAAAGGGATGGGTATGATGCATGGTGTGTATTGCATTGTCAATATCCTATGTTTGATTGCTTGAATGAGACATTTGTTTTTAGTGAAGATCGTAAACAAACAAACAAATACATTGTATTGTTTTGTAGGTTCAAATGAATGATGATTGTGCTACAAATTATACTTATTCTAAAATCTAAAAAAAATCGATGATGCTACGAAGATGAGAAACTTAATATTGAGAAGATCGTAGTCTATATATTACTCTACAAGAAAAAAGTTTCATTAATTTGTTTCATAATCACTACCAAAATATGATGATTTAGCGACGTTACTAGCGACGTCATGGGAAAACATTGCTAATATTAAGTAGTTTAGCGACTACTTTAAAATATGTCGCTATACGTCGGTATTGGCGACGAATAGCGACACATAGCGACGTAGATTTGTTTTTATGTAATTTTAGCCTCTGTATTCTCCTAGCACGATGATAAACGTCGCTAATATTTTTGCATTAGCGACGTTTTGCGACATTCCACTTCAGTCGTCGCAATAAACTAGAAGCTTAACGACATTTACCGATGTCTTTTTTGACGTTGCTAAAATGTAGATATAGGTTATGTTTGAGTTTTCATTCCCCCTTTATTTCGATTTCCCCTCCGAAAAAAAACTCTCCCCACTCCCCTCCCACCGCCCCCGGCCCTCGGCGAACCCCTTCCCCCGGCCCGCGTCAACCCCCTCCCCTCAGTGCCCCCTCCCACCGGCGACTTCCTGCCCCCAACGACCCCCTGCCCCCTCCCGACGACCCTCTGCCTCCCCGTCGAGCCACTGCCCTCGGCGACCCCCTGCCCCCCAGTCCCGATGACCCTCTGACTCCCCGTCGAGCCGCTGCCCTCAGCAACTCCCTCCCCCTAGGTGCACCCTCCCACCGGCGACTCCCTGCCCTAAGCGACCCCCTGCCCCTCGGCCCCGACGACCGTCTGCCCTCTTCGTCGAGTCGTTGCCTCGACGACCCCCTACCCGACGCCCCTCTGTTCCGACGACTCGTCCCCTCCCTCTCCACCCCCCCGACCTCTCTAGCTCAGGTAACCGACATGACACGATGTGGATACGTCGACTATAAATATTTTACACTATATATATATATATATATATATATATATATATATATATATATATATATATATATATATATCATAACCCTATTTTACACGATATATATTCAGAGTATGTATAATGAAGGGGTATGAGCTAACCCATAATCAAGGATGTGATGAGATACGTTGTAATCAGTGACTTGTCCGTGTCACACAATTAGTATTGGACACGAGATGGATATTCGACTACAAGTCAACTTGAAAATCAATTGTGTATCCTTACCAGTCTGTGTTACGCTCGTGTATGTGGGCAATATAGTTAAGTAGGCTATTTACAATTGGGGAAGATGTGAGCAACATACTTACACAGGCTATATACAATTGGGGATGGTGCTAGTAATTGTGAGAGTTATTTTGTGCCCGTTTAAAAAACTTAATTGTTCTGATCATTTCGCAATTTAATTCTCAATTGAATCTAATGCCTCTGTTTGCTTGTCCTCAAATCCTTTAGTCACTTGAATTGCTTATACTTTCAGACTAAGAAATGAAAAATATTTTATTACCCAAAATGTACTCACTTTCTCAGTAGGATACTAACAAGAGTAAAAAGGAATCAGAACTTCACAAAACGCACTCTCAACTTGGAAGATTGCATCACTATATCTGTTTACTGTGTTCACTCAACTTTTCCTCAAAACTACACTCACTCTGTTCACTGTCTAGTCCTTAAAATCCCCTAAAGTCTACCTTTGAACGATGTATATCTATCTTACAGAATTATCTAAAAATAGATATGAATTACTACCTAAGGCATCGTTCGTGGATGTACAATCATTATCATGATGACATGTGCGGTGTATGAAATGAATTCATAGAGGGTGTACAGCAGTTCCTGTAGTTCACCAAGGCGTTCCCTCAGTACATGAACGGTACCAAAATTAAGTTTCCGTGTGCGAAATGTCGCAACTTAAAATATCATCCAGAAGTGGAAGTCACATATGATGTCCACAACCACGCTTAGGGGTGAGCATTCGGTTAATTTGGTTTAAACTGAACCGAATAACCCAAAATCGAATTGGACCGAAACCGAATAAGCAAAACCGAACCGAGTTGGCCTAAACCAAATCAAACCGAACCGAATTAAATTGGTTCGAGTTTTGGTTTATTCGGTTTATTTTTTTTATTTTGTGTTTTTTTAATATATATATATATAGTAACTAAATATATCTAGATAATTATTTAGTATATACCTATAGTACATACCTATATGTATTTAGTATATACCTATATATTAAAACTTATATATATATATATATATATATATATATATATATATATATATATATATATATATATATATATATATATATATATATAGTATACACACACACACACATATATATATATATATATATATATATATATATATATATATATATATATACAATAATTAAAATTTCTTATTTGGTTTTGGATCGAAACTGAAATCCAAAACTGAAACCGAATAAGAAATTATAGTATTTTCAAAACCGAACCGAATTTTTTTAAACCGAACCGAACCTCTTATTCGTTTCGATTCAGTTTTTGGTCCAAAACCGAGTAATGCTTACACTTAACCATGCTGCTTACGACGATGGGTGGGTGAACGTGGTTTTTGATGCGGCGGAACCTAGTTTCGAATAGGACAATCATGATGCAGCTGCGGAGGCACCGAATGCCGATGCTGCAAAGTTCATGAAGTTGCTGGAGAATGGAAGAACTCTATTATATCCTCTTTGTCAGGATTATTCATCGTTCGAGGTGGTTACAAAATTGTTGAGCATCAAGTCCGATTTTAACATGTCGCAAGAATGCTACAACTGACTGATGGAGTTGATTATAGAGAACTTGTCGGAGGGTGCTAAATTGCCTAATGACTTCTACCGGTCTAAGAGCATGATGAGATCGCTCTGGATGGGATACAAAAAAAATTGGTACATGTCCCAACGGGAGCATGTTGTACTACAAAGACGATAAGGATGAAAACGTGTGCAGATTTTGTAGTGTTGATCGCTACAAGGGCACTGGAAGAGGAAGGCATGTCGATGCAAGAAATCCTACCAATTCGATGTACTATTTTTCATTGAAGTTGCGGTTGCAAAGATTGTTTATGGTGAAGAAGACTGCAGAAAACATGAGTCGGCATAGACGGGAACATATCGAAGGAGTGTTGGATCACCATCTAATGGAGAAGTATAGAAGCACTCTGATCGAGAGTATCCAAATTTTGCTTCGGATCTGCATAATGTCAGATTGGGGCTCTCCTCCAACGGTTTTATCCCATTCGGAATTTCGGACTTCCAGTATTCGTGCTGGCCTGTGATTGTCACACCGTACAATCTACCGCCTTGGATGTCCATGAAGACTCCATACACGTTCCTCACCATTATTATTCTGGGTCCGAACAATCCGAATAGGAACATCGATGTGTATTTACAACCACTGATAGATGAGTTAAATCAGTTGTGGGAAGTAGGTGCCAATACCTACGATGTTTCTAGAAAATAGAATTTTCAGATGCAGACAGCTCTTATTTGGACCATCAACGACTTTCTGGCTTATAAAATATTATCGGGATGGAGCACTTATGGTCGTCTTTCATGTCCATATTGTATGGACCGCACTAAGGCTTTATGCTTGAAACACGAAGGTAAACCGTACTTCTTCGATTGTCATCGATAATTTCTGTCAAAGGATTATCCGTACCAAATGAACATGAATGCTTTTCATGCCGGCGTTGTAAAGAAGGCTAATCCACCACTAAGGTGGCCCGGATACACGATATGGGAACAGGTAAAAGATTTACCAAGTGCTATTGAAGAGCCTGCAAAGGTCTACAAGTGTGACGGATTTGGTCGTCCTCATAACTGGACGAAGATGAGTATATTCTGGGATCTGTCGTATTGGAGCACCAATCTGATCTCACATAACCTTGATGTTATACATATCGAGAAGAATGTGTTTGACAAGATAATTAATACTGTAATGGACGTAAAGGGGAAGATGAAAAACAATCCAAAGGGCAGGTAGGACTTGAAAGAAATATGTAGACGTCCTGCATTGCAGTTGATAGAGGAGGGGAATGGAAAGTTAAAGCAGCCTAAGATAATTTTCTCACTGGAGAAGGGGGATAAAGTAAGATTTTGTAGGAGGATTCATTGCCTAAAATTTTTAGGCGGGTACGTTTCAAACTTGAGAAGATGCGTCGACCACAAGGAGAACAAACTGACAAGAATGAAGAGCCACGATTGTCCCGTATTCAAGGAGAGGTTCATTCCAACTGCATTTCGGGAATTCTTACCCCAGGTCGTTTGGTATCCATTGATAAAGCTCAGCATTCTCTTCAGAGATCTTTGTTCTGCTAAGTTGCTCGTCGATCGTCTATAAAAGTAAGAAAACGATATTATGGTAACACTGTGCAAGCTCGAGAAGATATTTCCTTCTGGAAATAAAAAGAAAGGTAAAAATAATGCACGGGTTGAGAGTTCTATTTGTGAAGCTTATGTTATCGATGAGATTAAAAGTTTTGCTCGACGTATTTCAAACCTCATATTGCTACTAATAGAATGAGCACTCCGAGAAATGACAACGAATATCAGGAATCTAATGATGCAATACTGAAAGTACTCAATGCGTCCGGAAAGCCTTCGAAAAAACAAAGAAGAGATATTTGAATGACAAAGAGCTAAAGGATGCTCAGTTGTATAGATTACTCAATTACGACGAGGATGAAGTTTAGAAGCTGGAGGGGTAAGTAATTAATGATGAGCTGGTTTATGTCATCTCAATGTATTAGCATAAGCTAATATTATACTACTAATCGGTGGTTGCTTCGTTGTTTTTCAGCACATATAATGATGAGTTGAGGTTGGTTAGACCCTACATAACAGACGAAGATTTTGAACAAGAATTGAGACGCCATTTTCCTTCCTGGTTGAGCGCATATGTAAGGAGCTTGGTAATTACTTTTTTCTAATGCAACTGCACAATAAATAACTTACTATCGTTTTTTTGAAATTTAGGTCAATCGTCTAATTTCACCCGAGACTGAATCAATTAGAACTTTAGGCAAGGGACCAATTATTGCCGTTAAAGTATGGCCAAGTTACTGTGTGAATGGGTTTAGGTTCAAGTCGACAAATGCTCCGATCAGATACAGCTTCCTGGATCTTGATTCCACGAAAAATGGTTGTTTATGTATCAAATCTTCGAACTACAAAGACGTTGATCCAGACAATGATTTCTTTGGTATCTTACAAGAGATTGTGAATTTGACATATAATTATGGCACATAAGCTACTAAGATCGTGTTATTCAAGTGTGAATGGTTTGATCCGATTCAAGATCAAGGTTGAAAAATTGACAAGCATGGTCTTGGGGATATAAACTACAAGCATAGATATTAAGACTATGAACCATTTGTCACGCCCCGCTTCCGTAGGAGCGATCGTTCTCGCTAAGGCGTGATGCCACACGAGCCTAGATTGCGCTCGTGCAAGGCGGGTTCCATAACGGTCGATTTCAGCGGCTGCGACGGGGTCGTCGCATAGAAGTCCCATGCAGAGACATTGAATCATAGCAGCGGAAATTTAAAGCAAAACACAAGTTATCCAAAGAAGCTCTTTATTGATATTGAATCAAAGATTACAAAGGGAGCACGGCCAAGATTACAATCACTCAGATTCACTTTTCTCATATTACAATTCACTCAGCTCTCTCTCATCTTTCAAATATAAGTCTTGATCCAGCGGAAGCTTCGGAAGACGATTTCCATACATTATGTACTGTATAAGTCTTGACTCCATGCGGCCGCACGCTTCGAATCGCCAAGAAACTCCGTACCTCGACGCATCCAAGCGAGCTCCATGCCACGAGCTTCTACCTGTGCCTGCATATGTAAACTATGTGGGTGTCAGTACTCAACTGTACTGGTGAAATGAGCTCCTCGCCCACCCATACAAAACCAACACGTTTACTTTACTTTGTGCAACTTAGTCCCCTTTGTATTGTCTTTCTACTCTTTCCTTAGGATCAGTTTTAGGACCGACGCCTTGGCCTGTTCTGTGTCTCTAGACCATCCCGTGCTTGCAATATTATCGTTAACCTATCGAGTCGTGTTTGCCTTTCGGCCAAAATCAGAGACGCAACTACGCGGTAGTACCCAATTTCCTTATGACCGTGCTACAAATCCTTTGTGCCGTGCCACGCAACTATGTGCGACTCAACCATATCGCCGCCTCGCGGCCCTTGCTGCTTTGATCACCAACTGACCCAATCAAGACTTCTGGACAGAGTGTCACCCGACCGACTTTGCCTTGCGGCATTCCCTGACTTGAACTCAAGACAACTCAACCAACTTATGCAACTATATGCCAACAACTCAAGACTCGACGCCACACCTCGTGCCGAAGCACGTCGCCTATGTTGTTGCCACATCTTAGGACCAAACATTGTATTCCAACTGTACACACATTCAATAACTCAACTCAATCCAAAGGCACACACGCGGTTAGCCGCTATGCCGACTCATCTATATGATTTGGTTACTGACTCCCAGAGCCATCCTGGACTCCTTTAGCTTTGTTAGGCGGCCGCCCTTGCCAGGTGGGTAGCTAGCCCTACTGGCAAGCCTCTGCGCTAACTTGTGCGGTCATCCAGCACGTGCTAATTATTTGTTTTCTGTTGTGCCCGTAACGGTCTCGTGGCGCCACAGGATACCGTACGGGGAAACTCTACCTTGTCGACAAATTGTCCATGACCATGCAAGACTCGACTCAAACTGACGTCTTACACAGTCATGCTATTTCTTTCTTCTGAGACCGCCTCGTCGACCTGTAGCTGCTAGCATACTTATTTCTTTTGAGACCGCCTCGCCGACCTATAGTCGCGAGGCCTCGCTGACCTGTAGCCGCGAGCATTCTTTCCATGTTACTGTCACGACCCGCTACCCAAATTGTTGGACCAGGCCGAGTCATACCCAGCCTACGTTGAGATAAAACGTAGTAAGCTGTTCTAAAGACAACAGGATAAGACTAAATGTGCTAACAGTTCTATAAGTGAAGAAGAATCATAAATGCTCCAAACACAAAAATCGTCGTATATAGTAAAATGTCCAAGTACAAGTGAACTGAAATGTAAAACTGGATTCATGTCCAGTTACAAAATATATAGTCTAATACATGACTACTCTCAAAGGACTAAAAATACAAAAGACAACTAGGCGAGGTTCCCCGCAGGAACATCCTCGTAAGGCAAAGCCGGGTCCTCGGCAGTAACTCCATAATAGGTGTCGCAGAGTAACTCCTCCTCAGTAAGGATACCTACAACGTTATCCTGTCAGGACGGAAGCAAGTACTGAATCTAGCAAACTAGCATATGAAACATGTAAATGAACATAAGAGGGAATAACTGGAAACATGGCATCACACAATCTATCATGGCAAGGATACATATGTCATAGAGACAGATGTACATGTAGTGTTTAAAACTGTAGCAAGTACGTGATCGGTCAATAGATATACAATGTACTGTGGTACATGTAAATAAAATGTACATACGTACAAGTCAACAGGCATAGGTGTACATCCGTACAGAAATGCGGGATAATGGCCTACGGCAAGGTATGCATATAAAATGCGACCTCGCTCACTACTATAGGGGGGTCATGATCACGTACTCTACCATTAGTTTCCTCATAACCCATATCCTAATCATGTGAGAGATACATAAAGACTGTTCTAAGCATGGTAGAAATGGAAAGTACAACATGTGATATTTTAACTTGCTACCCCAAGGATCAGCAGTTAACATGGTTGGTAAATCGCAGTTCATTATGTAACAGTATATAAAGTTTGTAGAAAGTACTTGCCTCTAGCAAAGCAAAACAAAACAAGCTGCGATAACAGTGCTATGGATGTCCGGTAACTCGTCACTGTAGAAATAAATACAATAACTTAGTTTTTACACTAAGCTAAAACACTAGAACACTAATTGGTGCGACACGACTTGTGACTGGGCACCTAGCCAAAATGATGACTTTGGCATCGGAGACCAATGTGGGGTGACACACTACTTTAACTAACTTTCTAGGGTCTTTACACTAGTGAGGGGTGGGGTTCAATACGGCTAAAACTCAAAATAACACAAAAAGTTACAAGTCGTAATTAATCAATAAATAAATCAAAAGACCATTGTGTTCTAATAATTTTAGAGATAGACAAAAAGCCTAGTTTTACTTTAAGTAAAGTATCAAAGTGATCCTTGTTAACCATAGAAATTTATTATAATTTTTCTGGAATTTATTAACCAGTACAAATATTTTATAAAAATCAGTTTTCCTAAGTATACAGAAAATGAGTTTTGGTTTCATATGCCAAACTAGTGACAAAACAGTAAATTAAATACTACAAAATTATTCTAAATTAGCAAACTTAACATAGTATTTAAATACTATTTTTTCAGAATTTTAACAGTACTTTAAGTATTTTTAGAAATCCAAAAACAGCATTGCACATAATTAAAATTAAATAATTAATTATCTGCGTATTTTGTCCATGTATATAATTTGAACCAAAGTTTAAATACAGGACCCAAGGCCATGAATCAAGTCCAATATGACTTGTACAGGTCTTGAATGTGTGAAAACACACTTGGACCGAAAAACCCATGCTAGGCCTGGACACCAAATGGTTGCAGTAATTTAAATACACTAAAAATACAATTTGGTAATAGTGCAAAATAAATATTATTATTTTAATATGGTAAAATTATGCATAGTGAAAATATACATACATATGTTCTAAAAGTACATATATATATATATATATATATATATATATATATATATATATATATATATATATATATATATATATATATATAAAAATATATATATATATATATAAGGAAAATACTTTATTATAAAAGTACATATATATACATACACTAATATATATATATATATAAATATATATATATATATATATATATATATATATATATATATATATATATATATATAGTATAAATATATATATACATATGAAGATATATACATATATACATATATACATATATGTATATACATATACATATATACATATATGTACATATATACATATATTTATATACATGTATACATATATGTATATAAATACAAATAAATATATAAAATTTTACTAAGCATAAAAATATATATACATATATATAAAATACTGTTAAAATACAGTATATACATACTAATATATATATATATATACATATATATATATATAAATATATATATATAAATATAAATATATATATATAAATATATATATCTATATATATATATATATATATATATATATATATATATATATATATATATATATATATATATATATATATATTTAAAATACAGTATATACATACTAAAAAATATATATATATAAATATATATATAAAACAGAGAAAGAAAAAGAAAAGAAAAAGAAAACAGAAGAGAAGTGAAGGGGGGGCTCGAACCTGAGCCAGCGGGGGGGGGGGGGGGGGGTTAGTTAGAACGGGCTGGCCAGGGGGTCAGCCCATCAGTTGTGTTAGGGATAGGACTTAGGTAGATTTTATTAGGTGTGTTTAACATAAACATTAAAAAAAATAATAAACACGAGCCTGTGTCCGGACAGTTAGGGACACAGGTATATGCGTGTCTGGACTAGCACGACACGTACGAGTCGATTCTCCCGTGTCCAGACCTATAGCTAGGTTCCCTATGTCCAGGCGAACGTCGTGCGTGAGTTCGAGACGCGCACGACACGTACTCAGATCTGTTACTTACGTGTCCGACTTGGGGGGGATTCGAAGGTCGTGGACGGCGGAGGAGGCGTCGGGACGGCGGCGCTCCGGTGGCGCTGGGGTCGTCTCGGCCGGGCGCGTCGAATGGTGGTGGTGGTTGGTGACGACGACGGCTGTGGAGGCGGCGCTGGGGGTCCGCCGGAGTTAGGGTTTAGGCGGACTGGAAGTGGAGGAAATGGGGGTCGGGGGTGGTCGTGGGGAGAGTTTAGGGTTAGGGTCTGGTCGTGGGAGAGAGGGGAGTTTAAATAGACTAGTTAGGGCGGTCGGGGGGGGGGGGGGCTGTGCGCTGGCCGGAAATGGCGGGGGCAGCCGACGTCGAGTCGTCGGTTAGTCGGGGCAGGGATGGGTTAGGTTTAGGTTTTACGAAACAAACCCTAGAGTTTAGGAAATTGCAAACCAGTCCCTTAGGTCACTAAATGCAAATAGTAATTTGCATTCCGCAACTTAAAACAATTCAATAATTACAAAATGATATATTAACAATTTAATAAATTGCATACTGATATAAAAATAATTCTAAAATTACAGAATGATATTAAAACATTTTAGAAAATTACAAATTAATATTTTTTAGTATTAAAACTTATTTAAAAATTATTTAAAAATTCTAGAAAAATTCCTAAAAATCCTAATAATTAATTTAAGGCTGTAAATGACATTAAAAATTAATTAACACTAATTTAAGTAAAATTTGAAAAACAGGGGCTTACAGTTACCATATCAACTCATTCAACTCAATGCCTATTAGGTAGTCCTTTCTCCAAAACTCATCAAATCAACCGTGGTTTATGCCTTAAATACTAAGTCCGTACATCGTGCCTTAGGCCCATCGTGCTTCTACGCGACACTATCGCCCAACTCATACTTCATACAACTAGCTTTGACACCGTAGGACATCATGGCTACAATCAGCCATAGAACTCATAGGACCGTGCTTGGAATGACTTAGGTCGACTGCAATCACTTTGCCTAACTTCACCAAGCCTACAACTTAACTCAAGGGACGAGCAAAGGCTATGCCAAGCCTTGCATCATGGAAGCGTGCATGCTTTACCGAGCATTTACGCGGGCGACGCCTATGACTTAGGCTACGTCATAACTTTGTGTCGAAGACCAATTTTCCTTCTCCCAAGCCACGGGACGAAGGACCGAGTGTCATTTTCAAAGCACGCCGTGCACCAGCTCTAAGCCGACCGTGGGGCATTTTCTATGTTCTAACTCATTTCGACCCGTTGGGATTGTTCCCTTAGCTATGTGGATTCATCTCTTTTATTATTAAGCCTACTTGTGCAAGTTGAAAACACACGATTTATTATGTGAAAGCAAAGATGAGGAGAGTTCACCGAAACTACCCCACCTGAGCGAGCGGTCGCCTTGACCGAGCGAGCCTTCGAGTAGCCGTTGCAAGGCTAAGTCCGAACGCCGTCGGCGTTTCAATTCCATCGATTGACTGAGCGGGACGGGGCACTACATCATACACCACTCAGAAAAACTTTCGTCCTCGAAACTAACTGAGTACTTACTTATTTACTTATCTCTTTACTCGACATTCAAGAACTCTCGCACACACTACACCTATACGTTTCCTCAATCTGAGCCACGCTCGTACTATCCTCAATCCTTTCTTCAAAACTCACGATCTCAAAATCCTCGACACTTTTCCGTTCCTCAAGTCTCACTTGATTCAGCGTATCACTTAGTATGGATCGTGCACATATCTTAGGCATCCCCAAAATACATGCATTTCAACCAAGCCTCGTGACAGAGAATCTACCATTACCACTCGAGTCGGATCGTGCACATATTCGGGCGCCCATGATATACGTACATGTCAACCGAGACTCGCAAGTGGTGCCTCCGTAACACCTATCGCTTCGCGCTCGGACGTCTGCCTAACCGCTAGGCTATGTCTTTTGGCTAAGGTTATTCGTCAGCATTGGAATCATAGTTCCCAAACAACAATATCAACACTGATCCCATCCTAAGGTTAAACCAAGTTGATAGTACGGGTTTTCTACCCAAGCTCGCATCACTCCGATTTCTAAACATCGAGCATCGATTCCCTACGCACATTCCAATATTTCGTCGCACGAGGTCCGAGTCCTTCAGCAAAGCCATCCTACTTCAACTTATGTTCAACCAAATTCCACGATGTATTAATATCACTCATTCAACAAACCATCTTGCATAGACTATCTCTCCAAACACGTTCGACATAATCTGCCTATCAATCCTTCCAAGTTATGCACGATAAGACATGATTCATCTCTAAACCATAATTCACATTTCATATTTCCTAAGTCATTCATCCTAATTCACGTATTCGATCACGAGGTCATCTGACTTAAAAATACGTTGCATCCCAATCTCACGCGAGTCATATTATCCCCGGTGGGCATGAATCACCATGCATGCTCCCACGAGATAATCATTCTCATCGGGATGTAACTCTTGTTTTGTGTCTAGACTAATTCATTCTCGATGCACGAATTGGACTTACTCCATCCTCAAGTTTATTCAATCATCAATTGCAAGTCCTACAAATCCTCGAATTCACCTTCGCGTCAAGCCAACAAGTCGAGACAATCAAAGTTGCCGTGTCCTGATTTTCCGAGTTCGATCATTCCTGCGACATGAATCACCATGTCAATGCCCATGCGGAACGATCGCCCCAAATCCAACGCAACGCATGTACGAGGCAAGAGTTACGCTCGCACAAGACAAGATCGTCGGCGTTGTGGCTATCTGCGTAACCATCAAGACACGATCACTTTCATCCAACATTCATCTCAATCAAAATCCAAAGCACAGCATCCAATCGAACAATAACACTTGCACGGTCGTCTTTCGCCGAGTTAGACTACCCCCAAGTTATCGCATAGCGATCTTTGATACGCCTCAATACCATCGACGATATGCGTAACCTGACGATCTTCCTTTGTAACCAAATTTCGAGCCGTGCGAATGATGCTATCGTCCGACTGGATAATCTCCTCGACATTCAAAATCAAGTTCGATCATTATCCCTTTCAATCATTTACAACATCAATTTTCCTCAAATCAAATTCACGTATCGTTCGTCCGTTTATCTTAAGTCATCGACCAACGTATTTTCCTCAATTTGCATCATTCTTTATCAATCGATCGACATCCCTGAGGCTATCGTATACACCACTCAGGGATTAAGTCATTCAACAATTCCTCAACTTATCATTCGAATCAAAATCGACTTCTTCAAATTTTCTGTTCGAACCATTTCTCGAATTCCAAGCACGCTCATCTATATCGCATCGACGTTATCGTCGCTCGATAGCACCCCTATCGATAGTCGACTCACTTTACTCAATCGAGTTCAACTTATTCTTGCTCGACACTATTCAATTCCCGCACTCGACTTTTCTAAGGTCGACGCAACTTGGTGTATATGCCCAGCCCGACTTAGCCAACCGTGCTTACGCAAACTATCTTTTGTTTCTTATCAAAAACTGTTCTCCTATGTTTTGTAAAATAGTTAGACTTATTGTATGGACATCTCGTGGGACAATTGAGAGAGAGCGCACCAACGATTTCAATATACGGAAGCAACATTCAGAGTTTTGCGGAAGCAACGAGTTAAAGAATTCAATCGGTTGTCCAAGGACGTAAAGCCGTGCTCTGATACCATTATGTCACGCTCCGCTCCCGTAGGAGCGATCGTTCTCGCTAAGGCGTGATGCCGCACGAGCCTAAATTGCGCTCGTACAAGGCGGGTTCTATAACGGCCGATTTCAGCGGCTGCGACGGGGTAGTCGCACAGAAGTCCCATGCAGAGACATTGAATCATAGCAGCGGAAATTTAAAGCAAAACACAAGTTATCCAAAGAAGCTCTTTATTGATATTGAATCAAAGATTACAAAGGGCGCACGGCCAAGATTACAATCACTCAGATTCACTCTTCTCATATTACAATTCACTCAGCTCCCTCTCATCTCTCAAATATAAGTCTTGAGCCGGCGGAAGCTTCGGAAGACGATGTCCATACATTATGTCCTGTATAAGTCTTGACTCCATGCGACCGTACGCTTCAAATCGCCAAGGAACTCTGTGCCTCGACGCATCCAAGTGAGCTCCGTGCCACGAGCTTCTACCTATGCCTGCACATGTAAACTATGTGGGTGTCAGTACTCAACTGTACTGGTGGAATGAGCTCCTCGTCCACCCATACAAAACCAACACGTTTACTTTACTTTGTGCAACTTAGTCCCCTTTGTATTGTCTTTCTACTCTTTCCTTAGGATCAGTTTTAGAACCGACGCCTTGGCCTGTTCTGTGTCTCTAGACCATCCCGTGCTTGCAATATTACCGTTAACCTATCGAGTCGTGTTTGCCTTTCGGCCAAAATCAGAGACGCAACTACGCGGTAGTACCCAATTTCCTTATGACCGTGCTAAAAATCCTTTGTGCCGTGCCACGCAACTATGTACGACTCAACCATATCGCCGCCTCGCGGCCCTTGCTGCTTTAATCACCAACTGACCCAATCAAGACTTCTGGACAGAGTGTCACCCGACCGACTTTGCCTTGCGGCGTTCTCTGACTTGAACTCAACCAACTTATGCAACTATATGCCGACAACTCAAGACTCGACGCCACACCTCATGCCGAAGCACGTCGCCTATGTTGTTGCCATATCTTAGGACCAAATATTGTATTCCAACTGTACACACATTCAACAACTCAACTCAATCCAAAGGCACACACGCGGTTAGCCGCTATGCCGACTCATCTATATGATTTGGTCACTGACTTCCAGAGCCATCCTGGACTCCTTTAGCTTTGTTAGGCGGCCGCCCTTGCCAGGTGGGTAGCTAGCCCCACTGGCAAGCCTCTGCGCTAACTTGTGCGGTCATCCAGCACGTGCTAATTATTTGTTTCCCGTTGTGCCCGCAACGGTCCCGTGGCGCCACAGGATGCCGTACGGGAAAACTCTACCTTGTCGACAAGTTGTCCATGACCATGCAAGACTCGACTCAAACTGACGTCTCACACAGTCATGCTATTTCTTTCTTCTGAGACCGCCTCGCCGACCTGTAGCCGCGAGCATACTTATTTCTTTTGAGACCGCCTCGCCGACCTATAGTCGCGAGGCCTCGCCGACCTGTAGCCGCGAGCATTCTTTCCATGTTACCATATCAACTCATTCAACTCAATGCCTATTAGGTAGTCCTTTCTCCAAAACTCATCGAATGAACCATGGTTTATGCCTTAAACACTAAGTCTGTGCATCGTGCCTTAGGCCCATCGTGCTTCTATGCGACACTATCGCCCAACTCATACTTCATACAACTAGCTTTGACACCGTAGGACATCATGGCTACAATCAGCCGTAGAACTCATAGGACCGTGCTTGGAATGACTTAGGTCGACTGCAATCACTTTGCCTAACTTCACCAAGCCTACAACTTAACTCAAGGGATGAGCAAAGGCTATGCCAAGCCTTGCATCATGGAAGCGTGCATGCTTTACCGAGTATTTATGCGGGCGACGCCTATGACTTAGGCTACGTCATAACTTTGTGTCGAAGACCAACTTTCCTTCTTCCAAGCCACGGGACGAAGGACTGAGTGTCATTTTCAAAGCACGCCGTGCACCAGCTCTAAGCCGACCGTGGGACATTTTTCATGTACTAACTCATTTCGACCCGTTGGGATTGTTCCCTTAGCTATGTGGATTCATCTCTTTTATTATTAAGCCTACTTGTGCAAGTTGAAAACACACGATTTATTATGTGAAAGCAAAGATGAGGAGAGTTCACCGAAACTACCCTACCTGAGCGAGCGGTCGCCTTGACCGAGCGAGCCTCCGAGTAGCCGTTGCAAGGCTAAGTACGAACACCGTCGGCGTTTCGATTCTCCCGATTGACTGAGCGGGACGGGGCACTACACCATTTGTCCTATCAAGTCAGGCTAAGCTCGTGTACTTCACAGCTTATACGAGACGGGGGACAACGAGGTCTGACTGGTAGAGAGTATGCAAGACTAAAGCTAGAGATATCTTTGACGTTGATGAAAAAGCTTATCAGGAGGAGGAGATACCTCTTGCAACAAATATTATAGATGTGAACTCCACGGAAGTTACTCATTACACGACTAATAATATATAAAAGGTAAAACTGTCTAAAGCGGAAGATGAAGGCGAAGATGAAAGTAAAGAAGAGGAAGAGGAGGTCGAGGAAGACGAACAAGATAAATTTTTTGAAGATGATTGAGAGAATTGTACTTTCATTTTGTTATTATGTAGACTTCGTTATTATCTAAACTTCGATATTTCTGGATGTTATTATCTAGTATTGGCTTTAATGTTTCTGTAGAATGTACTATCTGGTTACACTTGTAGAATGTATTTTGATATTTCTGACTGTAGAATGTACTATATATATGTGTTTTTGTTGTATCATCATATGTTGTTATCAGGTATAACAGAACGACGCAGATCGTTCGACAGGTCCCACGTGGATAAACTTCTCCACCGGTACTGGATCTTCGACGCCGAGTACTCCAGTGTATCAACCAGCCATATCTCGGACTGCCACGATGTTACGTGGCAGCATTCCTGGGACAAGTAGTTCCAGCCATGAGACTACTCCCTCATCTAGCGTTCCTCTCGGTGAGGGAACGATGGAGACAGATGAGCAGATGGAGGAGGTTGAGCCAACGTCGGCTCAGTATCAGCAAGATCTCCATACGCACCTCTGGACGAGACGAGGACGGAGATTTGGGCCGACGGTACAAAGTAAGTATGTTGGTTTATCATCATATATATCCTTTATTTCTTGATTCATCATAAATTCACTTTTTCATGAATATAATTATCTCTGTATAGATATCTTCCCTCGTCGGTACAAAGACGCCTAGGCCACTTTTTGAGGTATAATTATGGTGGCCCTTGGATAAACTACTCTGATGCTCCGGACGATAGAAAGGCCTTCTGGTTTGTGCACTTCAAGGAAAAAGATTATTTGGATTTAATATGAACCATCTAATTTATGCATATTATATAACTGATTAAATTGCTTTTTCTAGCAAACATATTTTTATCTACCGCACCGGGCTGAGTTGATCGAGGGGATATTTTTTGTCGTCGCCGCCAAGTTGGTCCGTGATACTATTAATGACCAGAAGGCTCGTGATCACACCGAAAAGTCGACCAAGGTTGGATCACCCCTGATCAGTGGACTGCAATAAGGGGTAGATTCGACGAGCTAAGGTACAAGAAAAGGTCTGAGAAGGCCAATGCGGCTATGCAAAATGCATCAAAGTGGTATGATGGGTTGATTTCGATGACGGGACATTTCCATCGTTTGGTATGATTTTTTATTTCAGATATATTATTTTAATGCAAGTATGATAAATTAGTACTAGGATAAAATATTTAATTTTAGTACTAAATAATATATTTTTAACATGTACAGAGGGGTGATGATGCCAACATGGTGACCGTCTTCCTGGCCATCCATCGGAATGACGGAAAGCTCATTGATGAGAGGGCCGAGCAGACCTATGTAAGTATTACAATACTTTGTGTTAATTATAATACTTTGTCTTAATTTTAATACAACTTAGAAAATATGCAAATAAATATTCATGTAATTAGTAATAATAAGTACATTAGACACTAGCAATTATCGAGTATCCATACTTTTCTAGGCCGCGTATCTTAAGCTTCGCGAGCGGACGGCTGTTAGTGCACCTAAAGCGGGAGAGCCTGTTACTTCCTCGCAGCCCGTTCCATCTCCGTCGGGGGACGAGCGGTGGGCGACCGCCGTTGGTGGCCTCCATAGGGGTACGTATTACAGTACGGAATCCTATGGCACCCTAGTTGCGACACAGTCCTCTAGAGCCTCCGCTGCAAGTGTTTATTCCCCACAGCCCTCGCATAAGTCTTCCCGAGTCCAGAAGATCGTTGACCATTAGATTGAGTCTCTCCGTGATGAGATGCGACGAAGGAAGCAGGAGCAGCCCCAATCTCAGCCGCATACAGACGATGCCACGCTTATCGTATGATTTGTTACGCTCGAACGCAGCATCATGGAGCTCAGAAATATGACTGATAGGACAGAGCGTAGCGTTACTGATCTTAGAGCATCGACGCAGCGCATCGTGATGGAGCTGCAGGCATCACAGTTGTCCATGGGCGAGAGGCTGACATTGATGCAGGATTCGAGGCTGTTATCTACCTTGAATTCATACAACCATTGACTAGCAGCATTAGAGCAGATACGTCCTCCGGGTACGCCTTCATCGTCACCGACTACACTTACGTCACTGCCGTCTTCATCGACACCGACTCCACCGACGTTACTGCCTTCATCGACGTCGGTGTCGATTTCATGGGAGTAGTATGAGTTGTTCTTATTCCTGATATGCGTAGGTGTCCATCCTCATCCAGATCCATTGTACTCCTAGTTAGTACAGTTTATTGGTTGTTTGTTTGTAGGCTAGTTGTTTGTGTGTAGACCCATGATAATGTTGAGACTTTCAGACTTTATTTCTTGCACTTATTTGCATGGATATTTATTTATCGCACTATCTGTAATGACGAAATTTTCTTCAGACTCGATTTGTAATTCTAATTTGTCATTTTCCTAATATTTTATTTTATTATTCGTATTAACTGTATGTGAATTTATCGGTGTTGAGTGTTCCACCGAAGGGGTCGGCTAACCTAGGAAATTCAACAGAGGGTTGCTCCGGGTCTATTGATATTAATTGTTAATTAATAAACCACAAGGATATCACACTACCAGAATATGCCATTTTGTTTTCTATTTTTTATTTTTTCTGCAAAAATAGCGACGCTTAGCGACTGTTATCGACGTTTAGCGACGCCAAACGTAGTCGCTAAGCGTCGGTGATTCCTACAGTTTAGCGATTCTTAGCGACTATCGTTGCGTCGCTAAACGTCGGTAGTAGTCACTAAACGTTGCTGAATTACCTGCGAAGAGCGTCGTACACAGGAGTCGTTAAATGTCGGTAGACGTCGCCAAAACGTCGCCAATTCCTACAACTTCCACCGACGATTAGCAATTTTTGTAGCGTCGCTACATTTCCAACTACAATTCGATAAACTTCGCAAATTTAGCGACGTTGGCATGTCGGTGAAAAATGTCGCTGTTGCGACGTTAAGCGACGTTTTCGCTGTCAGCAACTTGAAGTAACGCGACAACCCTAAAACGTCGCAGAAAGTTTTTACCGACGTTTTTTTAACATTTTAGCAACGTCTTAGGGCGTCACTAATATGACATATTCCACTACCAAAATACATGTATTTACCGACGGCCTTATCCGTCGGTAGTCCGTCGCCAAAAATAAATACCGACGGATTACCGACGGATATATTGGTAAAACAGCCGTCGGGAATAACCTCGTCGCTAAAACATATCCGTCGCTACTCCATCGCTCAGCGACGACTTAGCGACGGAATACCGTCGGCGCATTTAAATATATATAGCGACGGATTACCGACTAGCTTTCGTCAAAACATGTATCAGGATATAGGGTTAGTGACGAAAAACACCGTCGCTAAAGAGTCGGCAAAACCGTATCAGTGATTTTCTGATACGCAATATCCGTCGCTAATCCGTCGTAAATTTGTCGGTAAAAGCGTATCAGAGATTTTCCCATACGGCAGGTCGTCGTTATGCCGTCGCTAATCCGTCGAGGTGTACGACGGATTAGCGTCGTATTAGCGACAAAACATCCGTCGCTAACTGCAAAATTTATGGACATCAAACAGAACCAGGTCGACGGATATTCCGTCGCTAAACCGTCGCTCAATGTAAAATTCTCCAGATAGCGACGGATATTACGTCGCCAATCCGTCGATACATTAAATTCCTACAGTTAGCGACGGATAGTCCGTCGGGACTTTGTCGCCAGTCCGCCGTAAGTTAGTCGCCAATCCGTCGTGAAAGCTAAAATTTATGGACATCAAACAGCACCAGGTCGACGGATCGTCCGTCGCCAATCCGTCGCTTTATTGAAATGCTCCAGGTAGCGACGGTTTTTACGTCGCCACTCCGTCGCTAACCTCAGGTTCTCCAGTTAGCGACGGACTATCCGTCGCTGAGTGGTCGCCAGTCCGTCGCTAACTTCTAATTTTTGGAAAAAAAATACTGCAAACAGACTCTTTCCTGTTTATACAACACATCCAACACAATATCAAACATGCAAAATATCCATATACAACACCATATATCCATATCCAACACGAATATCCAACGTATCCAATATCCAACACCATATATCCATATGCAAAATATCCATATCCGACACCAATATCCAACGTATCCAATATCCAACAAAATATTACCAACACAATATTTCCAATATCCAACATTAAATTATCCAAACATAAAAAAATATCCAAACATACAATGTATCCAAATGTCTACAAAACCAACAACATAAACAAAATCAAACCCCGTCCGTCGGATCGTCTCGTGCTCGTGCCGCCGCATCCGCTTTGCGTATGTACTCCTCCACCGTGTGTGCCGGCACTTGGGACAAGACATGGTCTGGAAGCGCGCGTAGCTGCTCTGGCGACAACATGTCAAGGAGCGTCAAGATGGTGTTATCCGATACGATGCGGGCGTCCGCAGAGCGGTTAAACGAAAGCCGTCCGGGGGAAGAAGGACCAGGTCGATCCGAAGCACCGGCAGCAGCAGTAGACGGACCGGGAGCACCACCAGATGAACCGGGAGCACCAGCAGACGGACCGGGAGCAGACGGACCGGGAGCAGACGGATAGCACCCCAACACTATCGCCCGCAAATCTGACACCGCGGAGGTCAGAGTCGCAAGCTGCGCCCTCACATCGTCAACCGGGGGCGCTGGGGGAGGCGGAGGCGGTGGATATCTCGGGGATGGCTGCAACGAGGGCGCCATGGAACCTAAGTCGTAGACGCGCCCTTTCCTAACGCCGCCGACGGATTCTACGAACACGTCGTCGTAGCGAGCGGCCATAGAAGAGTGCGTCTGGGTGGGCGTCGTTTTGCCGACATTCTCGGAAGGGGGCTCGATCTCAAGCCGACTAAGTGCCTCACGATACGCAGCCTATCCAATGAATGTGTTTATACTATAAGTTTTCCTAAGTTATAATCTAAATTCTATGTTTCCCTAAGTTATAGTCTGAATCCTAAGTTTATCTAATTAACTTAACAATAATTATATTTCTAACATAAATCTCATAAACGTAAGTACTTACATCAGTCTCCTCGGCCCTCGCGTCGACGAAGCTCCCGTCCTTCCGCCTCTTGTGCGTATGTACGAATACATCGTGAGCGGTGACCGTCTCCGCCTCTTTCCCCTGCTTCATCGCCCGTTGGGCCTGCATACGTAGAATTTAATTAACTTCGTATATTAACAGTACGAAATTAAATAATAGAATGAATTTGAATTTGTGCTATCTCACCAAATATGCACGCGTCGATGCGTGGGGCCTTGATCCCCCCGTATGCAGACCCGCGGCCTGTCGATTAGCCTTAGCTTTCTCCGATTTCAGCTTGAACTGCGGAGTATCCATCTTCTCCAACATCTGCTTATAGTACTCCGCCCGGATCCAGTCCTTCCTCGTATGCGCCGTACGAAGGTCGTACACCGCATCCCGTACCTTCTTCCCGGCGGCGGCTTTGTAGGTCCTGCGGATCGCCCCCTCGCGATGGGGGGGCCACCAGAACGTCCTCTGACATACAAATTCAAATATCACGTAATAAAAAATTTAATGATTTAAAGAATAATTAATAATTCACCGACGGATTTATACCCTCATCTCGTCGAGCCAGACGTACTTCATGTCCTGAGGCACCTCAGAAAAATTGAGGTAGGGGCCATGGTAGTTATCCCGGATAATGCGCCCTAGAATCCGGGCAGCATCCCACGGGAAAAACCTATAAAGAAGCAACGACTGGATTATTAACTTGAATAAATGAAACAAATTTAATAAATTAACTTAAATTTACTTACGATTCACCAGTGGGCCATAGCTCTCGTCGGAACTCGCCCACCAGCCTCTCTGGTGGCGTCGGGGGATCCGTGGGCCCGCGCATGTACTCTCCGGTAAAAGGATGAAACTGAATCCCGGGGTACTCCGAGGCCCACCCTGCAGTAACTGCTGGGCCCCCTGCTGCATCTGCTGCTGCATCCGCTGGTACATCCGGTGGCGGAACGGATCCGCTAGCGGATGGAGTCACAGGCCTCGACGACGATGTCGGTGGCACCGAGGAAGAATGACGGCGGGAAGAGCCTGTGTCCGGGCTCTCCAAGTCGGGATCGGAGGTCACATCCGGGGAATGCGGCTGGCGACCACGACCGCTACCACCACGCCCACGCCCACGCCCACGACCACCACCACCACCGCCGCCACCGCCGCCACCGCCACGACCACGGCCAGCACCCCCAGTACGGGTGCTCGCAACCATGCCCTGTAAATAGAACACATAAACAAAATACCGACAACATAGATTTATAAATGAATATAAAACTAAACATATCCATACCAGCAGCAGGGCGATGAGTGCCGCCCAGACGAGTAGGCCTAGGAGTGCCATCTGCAAAAAGAAACTCATACAATAATACGCAAATATCCCAAACTGAAATAAATATTACAATCAGAAGTGAAGTACGAATAAAAGCTAGATACACAAAATCTGATAAAATCACGCACCAATACAAAAAAGTACAATTCTTGTAACTTTTGATGAAAGGGCATCTTGTGTTCCACTAGACTTGTAATTGTAAATCCAAATGTAATAGGGTAATTTAGGATTCGAGACTAGATATTGGGTGCTTCAAGATACAACTGAAATATAGCGATATTTAATCATCGTCATCGTCCTCTTCCTCGGCCTCGGCCTCATCATCATCATCATCCTCATCGTCGAATTCATCTGTATCCTCATCCTCATCCTCATAAAGTTCTTCTTCTTCTTCTTCTTATTCTTCTTCAGTCTCAATACTTGGGACAAGACGCCTCTTTCTCCCCTGGTTGACATCTAAGTCTTGTATATCAACCTCTTCCTCCCCTCTAATTCAACATCCATGTCACAAGACTGTTGTCCCAAGTATTGGGGCTTTTCGATCTGGTCCTCTTGGTATGCTGGGTCTCCAACGTTGAATGTATTTCTAGATTTAATCTTGCATACTGCCCACCAGTCAAAGCGATCTCTACGACGCCTTGGGTAGCTTGTATAGTAGACTTGAACAGCCTGACTTGCTATCGCAAACGTGTCGGACCCTCTATACCTCCTGCGATGATTTATATCGACGAATCCAAATTGTTTATCGATTCTCCAACCGATATTTGGTGTCGTATCGAACCACTCACATTTGAACATAACAATATGCATATCAAATGGGGCACTATATTGTAATTCTACAATATCCCGAAGCACTCCATAATAGTCAAAGTCCGGCTCGTCGTCATAGATTGTGCCTCTTATGCAAACACCAGAATCCTTCGTACTGAAGCCGTCATTGAGAAATTCGGCATTTATAGGATGTTGAGTTGTCTTAAACTTGAAGCCATTAACGACATAGCCGGGCCAAGTCTTTGCATGCTTCTTCGGTCCCAATGACAAATAACGAATGCTCTCATTTGTGAGTGTACTTGGTTCAGCTAATAAAACCTGTAAACTTTAAATGTTTTAGTTGCATATATATATTTAAATGGTAGCCGCATAACATATTATCTCAGTTACTTACGTAATCTCGAAACCATGACGGAAAAGTAAAATCAACCTCTCTTTGAAGTCCCTCATCGGTAATATCGGGTGTCCTTATTTTGACTTCATCTCTAAATACACTGTTAGAGAGAATAAAAATTAGTGTAGTCACTTACCTCACCAAATTAGAGATTATAACGAGGTGTAGTCACTTACTTCTCCAAATTTCTCACTTCTTGTATGTCACAATTTAACAAGACATATCGGTGAGCGGCATCATACTCATCGTCACTCAACCACCGTTTCTTACTAGCCCCAATAGGCTTGCCCCTTAAATTGAATATACCTCCTTCCTCAACGTCTTCGTCATTCCTTTGAGGTCTATTTCGATTTGTCTCAACATGAGTATCAAAATAAATGGAGCAAAAGTTTGACACCTCCTCGATAAGATATGCTTCGCATATCGAAGCCTCTATATGAGCCTTGTTGCCAACTTTCTTCTTTAGATGATGTAGATACCTAGAGAGACAAATTATCTTGAGAATTAACAATGAATTGTAAAATCCACTTAAATTATATCGATTTTTATTTACCTTTCAAAGGGGTACATCCATCGATAATGAACAGATGCACCGACACGGGCTTCGTATGCTAGATGAATCGGTAGATGCTCCATACTGTCGAAGAAACCCGATGGAAATACTTTCTCTAACTTGCAAATTGTTAAGACAATCTTCTCCTCAAGTTGTATCATATGTTGCACCGTGAGCTTAGTTGAACAGATATCCCTGAAGAATGTAGACAGCTCGGCCAACGGAACCCATACAGCAGAAGGCAACAACTCTCTCAACGCAATGGGCAGTAATCTTTCCATAAACACGTGGCAGTCGTGACTCTTCATTCCTGTTAGCTTGCGTTCATTGAGATCAACGCATCTAGACAAATTCGACACATAGCCGTCGGAAAATCTTAAAGTAGATATCCACTTGCAGATTATTAATCTATCTTCCTTGCTCAATGCGTATGGCGCTATCGGCTTAGTTACTTGTCCACCAGCTCCCCTTTGTATCAAGTTTAGATTATGACGTTTGCATATCTCGGCCATGTCTTGTCTTGCTTTTGGATTGTCCTTCGTCTTTCCTTTAATATCCATAACGGTATTGAAGACATTATCGAACACATTCTTTTCGATATGCATGACATCAAGATTATGCCTAATAAGATTATCTTTCCAATAAGGCAAGTCCCAGAAGATACTCCGTTTGGTCCAGTTATGGCTTTGTCCGAACCCCTCGACACGATTGTTCGATGGATCTTCCATTGCGGTGGGCAATTCCTTTACATCTTCCCAAATATCGTATCCCGACAATCTGGCAGGAGGTTCAGAAAATTCTTGTTTTCCATATCTGAACGCGTCCTTGTTCTTTCGCCAAGGATGTCTCGTTGGCAGAAATTGACGATGACAGTCAAAGAAAGAAGTTTTTCCTCCATGTCTAAGGCGGAACGCCTTACTATTTTCCATACATATCGGACAAGACATGTTGCCGTGCGTACTGAAAGGGGCGAAGCCATCAGAACATAGCGCCAGGCGTACATTTCTAGGCTCTGCAGCAAAATCTGGATGACACAAATCAAAATATTTCCACGCCTCCCCATCCGAAGGATGTGACAATTCTCCTTCGTCCTTTATGCGATCTTCACTGTGCCACGTCATGTGTTCTGCTGTATTCAGAGACATATACATCCTCTGTAAGCGCTTCGTGATCGACAAGTAATGCATATACTTGTAAGGACGTCGTTTTCTAGTTGACTTTTCTTTTTCCTGTACTGTCTTGTAACGATCCGCATTACAGAACCAACAACTTTCTAATACGCAATTCTCTTTGTAATACAACATGCATCCGTTGCGACAGCAATCTATCTTCTCGTACCCCAGTCCCAGTTGTCGGACCATCATCTTTGACTTGTAGAAGTTTCTTGGGAGCTCTTTTGATTCCTTCGGTAACACCTCATTAGTTAATTGTGTGATCCGATCATAGCAAGCTTGTGGCAAGTTAAAATCAGACTTTATGTTCAACAACCGCATCGTCACTGACAGTGCGGAATGAGTCTCACAACTAGGATATAGAGGAGTATCTGCGTCCTTAAACATATCATAGAACTCCTTTGCCTCGGGATTAGGATCCTCTGGATCAAAATTAGGCCCTGCCGCAGCATACACCATATCTCGTGCAAGGTTCTACATGTCTCCATAATCCACAGAGCATCCGTCGTCTTCGAGGACATCCGTTGCAGCATTATCATCAAAAGCATAAGTACCAGCTTCTGCAGCCTGTCTTTCTGAATATAATTCACCTTGCGATGACCACAGGCCGTAATCACGTACGAAACCCTTACGGGTCAAATGATCTCTCACAGTCATCACTTCTTCGAAACGTCTATTGTGACAATTAACACATGGACACTTGATTTTGTTATCGTCCATGTACTGAGTTTTGCTCATGGCATACTTAAGAAATACTTCCACACCTGCCTGAAAATCGTCACTCACACCAATTCTGCTCTCGTGTTGTCGTTTGTACATCCATGTACGATCAACAAAGTAACGATTCATGCTCGATTTGATGTAAATATCTGTATCGTAAGACAAACTAAACATAAGAATTAATAGCCCGATACGATACTCATATCGTAAGAAAAACTAAACTTGTGGATAACACGCTAGGCCTACGACGAGGCTACTTAGTATCACAATCTAACATAATTAGTATATAATCATGTAACTGGTGGATCCGCTAGCTAGTAAGCCGGATGTACTTAATATCAGAGAGTATCAGATTAGTATCTGTATATAGGTTAGGTAGACCGTATCAAACGCATATCGGAATAGTAGGCCGAATAGGAGGCCGAGATAGTCGAATGAGAAGAAGGGAAGAAAGGAGGAGCAGATGGGTCCAGAGCCATGGTGGAGGAGGAGAAGTAACATGAGAGCAGTTTCCGCCGTAACATCTCCTGGCTCTGCTGGCAACTGAAGTTCAGATGCTACAAAGGACGATCCTTCGCTGAAATCGACTACAACACCCATCAGTTCAAGTTCATTCTATATGAGTATATTCCAATGCCATAGAGGAAGGTCAACAAACTGATGGCTTCTATGGCATTGGAATCTACTCATATAGGAATGAACTTGAACTGATGGGTGTTGTAGTCAATTTCAGCGAAGGATCGTCCTTTGTAGCATCTGGACTTCAGTTGCCAGCAGAGCCAGGAGATGTTACGGCGGAAACTGCTCTCATGTTACTTCTCCTCCTCCACCATGGCTCTGGACCCATCTGCTCCTCCCTTCTTCCCTTCTTCTCATTCGACTATCTCGGCCTCCTATTCGGCCTACTATTTCGATACCGATACTTTGAACCTTGATCGTAACCCAAACCTATATACTGATCGATACTAATCCGCTACGCCCGATACTAAATATATACGGTCGATACTGATAGCGATAGTCTGATACCGATAGCGATAGTCCGATACCGATAGTTCGATCGATACCGATAGTTCGATACCGATAGCGATAGTCCGATACCGATAGCGATAGTTCGATACCGATAGCGATAGTCCGATACAGATACACATGGACCTACATATCTATATATCACTAGTAGCCATACTCCTCTACATACTACTCTACACTAGGATCTAGTAACCATATACTACTCTACACACTAGCTACGTAGTCATACTCTAAAATAAGGTAAACTAATTTACCCACACATTAAAACCAACCCAATCAAATCTTAGGCAAACTATTCATATGATATCAATCGAAATACAAATAGGTCAACTAGGCTAGTTCTAGGTCAAATTAGGAGTCCAAGTCAACTCTGTCAAAACTAACCTTAATTAGGCTAAACTTCTACCTTAGCTAATCAAATATATATACTAGACTTCACGAAGTGTGTCTGTGTATATATATATATTATTAATAAATTACTTAAAATTATGCATATATATATATATATATATATATATATATATATATATATATATATATATATATATATATATATATATATGTCTGTGTGTGTGTGTATCCGTGTGTCTGTGTCCGTGTGTGTCCGTGTGTGTGTGTGTGTGTCTGTGTGTGTGTGTGTCTGTGTGTCCGTGTGTCCGTGTGTGTGTGTGTGTCTGTGTGTGTGTGTCCGTGTGTGTGTGTGTCCGTGTGTGTGTGTGTCTGTGGGAGAGGAGGAGGAGGACTCCTGCGCAGGGACTCCAGAGTCCCTCCTACGCCCCCCTGCCCCGACCCCCCCCCAACCCCTGCCCGACCCCCTCTCCCACCCCCCTGCGCCCCCCTGCCCGACCCCCCCCAACCCCTGCCCGACCCCCCCCAACCCCTGCCCGACCCCCTCTCCCACCCCCCTGCCCCCCCTGCCCCTCCCTGCCCCGACCCCCCCCAACCCCTGCCCGACCCTCCCCCAACCCCTGCCCGACCCCCTCTCCCACCCCCCTGCCCAGACCACCCCCCCACCCCTGCCCGACCCCCTCCCCGACCCCCCTGCCCCCTCTCCCACCCCACCCTTGCCCCGACCACCCCACCCCCTACCCGAACCCTCCCTGCCCAGACCACCCCCCACCCCTGCCCGAACCCCCTCCCCGACCCCCATGCCCCCGACCACCCCACTCCACCCTTGCCCCGACCACCCCACCCCGTACCCGAAACCCCCCTGCCCCACACCCTCTCCGACCACTACGACAGCCCCCCAACCCCCCAAATCGTAAAAGAGAGAGAGAGAGAGAGAGGGAGATAGAGAGAGAGAGAGAGAGGGGGGGGGGGAGAGAGCATACCTTAGAGAGAGAGAGGGAGATCGCCGGTCGGAGAGAGGGAGATCGT
This sequence comes from Iris pallida, assembly GCA_029216955.1. Taxonomy (NCBI): domain Eukaryota; kingdom Viridiplantae; phylum Streptophyta; class Magnoliopsida; order Asparagales; family Iridaceae; genus Iris; species Iris pallida. The sequence goes on along the minus strand of JANAVB010005596.1, from coordinate 13,422,532 downwards.
CGGAGAGAGGGAGAGGGAAGAGAGAGAGTGTTTTGGGGGGGAATGAAAATTTTCCCCCCGTCGGTTCAATTTAAGTTAGGGTACAGAAATTAGCGACGGAGTAGCGACGGATTATTCCGTCGCTAAGTCGTCAGTAAATCTCGCGCCAATATTTTAGGCTTTTGCCGCTAAAATATGCGACGTTCTAGCGACGGATATAAAACCGTCGCTACTTGGCCGACGACCTATCGACGGCGTAGCGACGGATATGGACATAAAAAAATAAAAAAATTGTCCACTGCTTTCCGTCGGTATTCCGTCACAAATCCGTCGGTGATCCGACGGTAATAGCGACGGAAAATTTCCGTCGCTAAATGGCCGTCGCTAAAATACTGTAATTTGGTAGTGTTCTGGTAGTGAATCTAGTCTAGTAGAGATGCATAAAGTCCACGTGATTTTCCGAAATTGCACAAAACAACAGATTCTACTTGTATATTTTATAGGAATCAATCTAAGAAATTGCACAAAACAACAAGATTCCGAAAAAAAGTTTCATTAATTTGTTTCATAATCCAAAACAACAAGATTCTACATGTATATTTTATAGGAATCAATCTAAGAAACTGCACAAAACATTTATGTTCATAATAATGAAATACTGAATCTTCCAAAAAAAAGTTGATACTTTATTTTATGTTTTTTGAACAAGGGACATAATTTTGAATTTTTCACCGGGCATTCAAATGCTCCGGGCCGGCCCTGCTGACCAGTGATATTCCGTCACCAACTTGCCGACGAGCATCAATATTTGGTCACCGACATCAACAATCTCGCACGACATCAGCAATCTCTACCTGGACACCGACATCAACAGGTTTCTATCTGTAAGAATTAATTTTCTTATTCTTTGAAAATTTACTTCTTTTATGAATTAATTCTTCTTTACTTCTATATTATATTCTCCACAGAAGCTACAAAGGTTATATTTATTTTCACTACTATATTGTATTTTCAAATAAATATCTGTTGTGCTGCGCATGATACAAAACTTCTAGTTTCATCTTGAATAGATGAAAAAGAAGAAGGTATTGGTAGCATTGTTGGTTGTTGTGCAATAACTTAAGAGTTGTGACGATGGTGTATTTATTTTATTATAATAGATCCCCAAACAAGTTTAAAATATGCTGAGAACTAGGTTTACAACATCATAAATTTTAATTTGAGTTGCTTTGATACCTTGTTTGTTTCTATTTCTTTCTCATAATAAGTAGCTATTCTAACAGATAGATGAAACATAGGAGGTGATGAAGCATAAAGTCTGTTCCTCCATGCAGAAGTTGGATAAATTCTTATTTGCTAATCAGAAAATATTGTGAAGTAAATTTCATATACATTGTAGTTTCGTCTAGCCACTAAGGACTTTGAAATCAGAAATCTATTAAGGTCTTCAAATCTTCTTAGTAGTTGCATTTCTTAAAATGTTAACTGATCCTAGAGAAAGCAGAAAAATTACATAATAATTCTTTACATGCTCTCACATGATTACTTTGTTGATTTAGGTGACTCAGATTGAGAACGCTCACCAATACATTCTCCAATGTGCTGACCACCTCCTCACATGTGCGGGAGTCGCTTGTACGTTTTGAGGCATGTGTAGCTTGTTTGGCAACTTAATGCTACTATTCTAGAAGATTATATTTCGTTTATAAAGGACATAATGTATTGAACATTGTTAATTGTATTTGTTTTATGAGTTGTAAATTATGTTTATCGTTCATTGTAACAAGATCCATTATTTGTAGCTAGTCGATTGTTCTTTTGCCTAAGAGCCCTTGTAATTTTACTGCAAATTATTAATGAACAAAATTATTTTCATATATCTTTTGTCTATTAATTTTTTGCTTATTTCTATTGCATTGACTTCGTCTCTGAGATATTTTATCAACCGTATTTATTCTTGTCTTATTACAATTTTTAGACTTGTACATCATATCCGATGACGATTTTTGATTCTGTGGTCCAGTCCGATGGACGATCCCACATGCAAATATGTTGCCAATACGGTCAACGGTCGGGGACGCAACATGCTCCATAAAATCACACGCCCCTCGGGGCAGCAACATATTTTTGGTGTCGGTCTGCGTGTTCCTTATCCGACTCGTCTTGAAACCAATCCAAGGAGTCTGACATGCGTACCAGCAGGGTTATATCATCTGAATTTTCGATTTCCTAGTATATATATGTATGTATATTTATATTCTTAATATTTAATAAATATACAACTATATAGTAGTTTTAAGTGGTTAGAAACATAATTTTAATCTAGGGGCCCGGTTTCAAGTTTAATCATCCATGCACCCTTTATTTTTAACTTTAAAGTAGTGTTTGAAATTATCAAACAACCTCTCTTTTTTCTTCTTTTTTCTTTTTTGCTGAGACCTCAACTAGAACCTTCCTAGTATAACACTCTCCGCCCATAATGTTGTACCACAGTTTGGTGGCCTTGTCTCTACATAAAAGTTAGAAATCTATTAGAGAAATTGTAACTTGCAAGAGATCTTCCTATTAATTAATTTTTTTAACTATAACTATCTCTTGCACTCTATTTCCAGTAAATCGGACCGTTTGTAAGCATATATATAGTATTATTTAAGAATCCGGATCAAAAGTCCCCCCAGCGGGAGACCCCCAAAAGCTTTTCCTAGTGCACCATTTGATCGAGCGGGCTGTGTGGGGCCGGCGGACGCGTCCTCTCGATCCAACGGTGCAGTAAGAGGGGAGCTTTTGAGGAGCTTCCGCTGGAGGACTCCCGATCCAGACTCATTATTTAAATATTAAACTATATATATATATATATATATATATATATATATATATATATATATATATATATATATATATATATTGAAGAATGGATACTTTATTGCTGATAAAAGGATTTACAAACAACCACTCAAGAGGCCAGGATACCCCTCAGCAGTTTAATTCCAATAATCTTTGTATCACAGTCTATATTATTCAGGATAGAGTACATGGACGACTGCACACCATCAAAGATTCTTCTATTTCGTTCCCTCCAGACGTGCCATACAGCCGAGAGTAGCCGGATTCTTGCCTTGTTGTATAAACTGATCCCTTGAGCCTTCAATGTAGCAATCTCCTGGAGAACTTCCTGGATCCCGCTGTCTTGGGAGTGTGGCATGCCAAGTCAGAACTTACAATTCTGCCAAATAGACCCTGCCCAGCGACATTGGAAAAAGAGATGGTCCCGGGACTCTCATCCTCCACCACAAAGAACACACACTTGGTCGGTAATAGGAATGCCGAACCTATGAAGCTGTTCTTTGGTTAGTAGTCGGTCCCGGACCGCCTTGTACGCACACAGCTGCCACTTGACCGCCGCACCCTTGGCCCATATAATTGCCGTCCATTCCAACACGGGACAGTGGGTACGAGTATTCTTATACGCAAGTTTGGAAGAAAACTTGCCATCAACGGAGCCTTCCCAGGCCCAATAGTCGTCCCCATATTCCCGCATGATGGGCACGTTGGCTATTTCCTTTGCCAGCCAATGGCCGAAAGGCCTGGCGCTAAGGCTCCATACCCCATCCTGGATCATCACCGCCAGAGATTCCGACCTCCCATACAGCTCGTACATAGACCACCCAAACCTATCGATAAGGCTCTGGTGGTTTAGCCAAGGATCCATCCATATGTTGGTCGATCTACCATTCTGAATAACCCTTTTGATCTTAGCCTTCAGTGAGTGCCGAATTCGCAACATATTTTTGAAGGTCACCGAGAAGTTGTTATCAATTTTGAGGACCCAGAAGTTTTCCGTTCTCACATATCTACTGTAGGTCCAATGCGCCCATAAGGACTCACCCTCAAGAAACCTCCACACCAGCTTTTGCAAGGCAACCTCTCGGAGTACTCTTAAGGAGCGCAGGCCAATTCCCCCCTCCTCCTTTGCCCGACATAATTCGTCCCATGCAATCGAGTGATACCCTCCTCGCCATACGAAATTTGCGCAAAGTCTTTCAATTTTCTGGATTGTCCTGTCTGGGATGTGGATAGCCTCTGGGATGTGGATAGCCTGTAACCAGTAAGCGACAATAGCCATAAAGACAGAGCGCACAAGTTTAATATATATATATATATATATATATATATATATATATATATATATATATATATATATATATATATATATATATATTAAACCAAGGTTCGTAGACAACGCCACCTAGCCGTCCCAGTGGGAGTGGGGGCTCGAACCCGCGCCCTCACCCCCGAGTGCTAGCGGTCTTATCGGTGCACCACCGCGCCAATATATATATATATATATATATATATATATATATATATATATATATATATATATATATATATATATATATATATATATATATATATATATATTTTAGCCACTCCTAGTTTCCCGTCGGTTGAGCCACTCCCATTCCTCTCGCTTTCAGCGGACAGACCGATCAATGAGTACGTGTGACACCAACTTTTTCATCTGTACGCCTCTCCCTTCCACCCTACCATAGTTAGTAGTGGCCCTTTTCAAGCAAAAAACACGAGAATATATATATATATATATATATATATATATATATATATATATATATATATATATATATATATAATTTTATTTTTTTTGAACCAGGTAAATTATTTTCGGAATCGCTCCCACTGGGATTCATACTCCTGACCACTCGGGACGCATGCATCTCTCTTAACCACTAGACTAGAGGTCATTTGCATATATGCAAATGACCTCTAGTCTAGTGGTTAAGAGAGATGCATGCGGCCCAAGTGGTCAGGAGTTCGAATCGCAGTGGGAGCGATTCCGGAAACTAAGTACCCCTGCTTCAAAAATATATATATATATATATATATATATATATATATATATATATATATATATATATATATATATATATATATATGGCGATGATGAGCCTGACCTATACGATGCGGGGCATCTACAACGTCGTAGGACTGACGAAAAATGGCCACGATCTGAGCTGACATGAGATAGAATGGGGCGTCCCGTGCATGAAAACTCAACAGCTAGGGGCGCTGCGCAGGCGGTCGACGTCCGGCGCCATTCTACCACGGGTATGAACGACGGTCGACCACGCTGTCTGTCGTGCGGCGCCTAATTAGCGTCGGAAAAACGCCGTAAGGACGTCGTGCGCATAGAACGGGTGGCTGGACGGCATCGTTTGTCGTAGGCGTCGTGAAGACGTCGGGGGCGCCTTCGACGTCGTGGGCGAAGCGAGACGTTGAGACGTCGGTCGTCCCGTGAGGCTCGGGAGCGCGCGGAGTGCGCGAGACGTACGTGTGGGATGATAATGAAAAAGTCAGTGAAGATCCGCACGAAGAGTGCGAAGCGACATGACGACCGACTAAAAATCGTGTACGAAAAGACACATGATTTAACTGAACCCGCACATGCTGGTATATATATATACACGACAATGTATCAGTGACTTGAGAGTACTAGACGGTCAAGATGCTCCTCCCTCCTTGTTTCCACAGTTCAACTTAGGGGCTATTTGGATAGAGGTAACTCTTTGAAAGTGTAAATGTGGCACTTGCAGCAAGTTGAGTTTCAGTAGACTTGCAGCAAGTGGCACTTTCCAAAATGTGTTTGGATAGAGTACTTTTTGTCTCTTGAAAAATGAGTATGTTGTTTGGATGGTTGTTGAAAGTGAAAAAAAAAAAGAGTTCAGTTGTTTGGATGGTGGTTGAAAGTAGATGTTGGAGTTGGAGATATGATAACCAATAATTAAAATAATTACCATAACTATAATTATTATTATTATTATTATTATTATTATTATTATTATTATTATTATTATTATTATTATTGTTATTATTATTACCACAAACTCTTCTCCACACATTATAATAATAAATTTCCGTAACTATTAGTTTGATAAAAATTTAACTATAAATTTGATAAATATCTCATGCACATTTAAAACACATTACCATAGTTAAACATACCATAACCCATAACTATAATTAAATATATCATAATTATATTAATTACCAAAACTATTAATTCTATATTAATTGGCAATTATGTAGAGAGTTCTCTACATTATGTAGAGAGTTCTATATTAATTGGCAATTATGTAGAGAGTTCTCCTCTCTCTCTCCCTCCTCCCTCTTCTCTCAAGAAAACGAAGAGCAACAGGTGGAGGATTTTTTTTTGCTCCGGCGGTGGCTACGCCGGAGCCCCTCTCCTCCTCCTCCTCCTCCCCTCTCCACCGCCGGAGCCCCTCTCCTCCTCCCCTCCTTCTCCACCGCAGGAGCCTCTCCTCCTCCTCCTCCTCCCACCATCTCCACCGCCGGAGCCCCTCAGTCCGGAGCTTCCGAGCACAGTTGCTCCTGCCGGGAGCTCCTCCTTTCAGCCGGGCACCGCTGCCACCGCGGGCACAGCCCCATGGTCTCCGGTCCCACTTTTACGCTCACCGCAGTCCACTTGCAGCACAGTTGCGGACGATTTTTGGTATAGGTGAAAATGGAAAAAATGCGGAGAACAACAACTGAAATGTGTCAGAGATTCTCCACTTTCGTCTGCACCTTCATCGCGAACCAAACGAAGGAGACTCCAGTTGCAGAAAAAATCTCCAGCTGCAGGAAAAATCTCCAGTTGCTGCGGAGTCACTGGAATCCAAACAGGGCCTTATAGTTCCAAATGCACAATGCCTACCACACATAAACCAATCGGGATGGAGTTGCAATCTCGTCGAGAGTTACAATTGCACCTTTATCGATCATTTAGTACGTTAACTATCATTATTCTAGGTTAGTGGCCTAATAGAACTACTAGTTATTCTAACATTATTCCAAACTAAGTATACACCAATAAAAATAGAGTTACAACTTTATCGGAAGAACCGAACTCAGTTGATTTTTATGGTTAGTAAGTAAAAATATAACTTTATTGGCTAGACAGACGGTCGCCTAATCGAACCGAGATATGAATGCGTGTGTAAAAGTTAAAGACAGCATGTCCAAATATTATGCAACGTAATATGTACAAAATCTCATACATAAGCGAAGATACTTCAATCGTTCCTCACAGTACTTAAGTAATTAAGTATTTAAGTTATCCTCTCCATTTACATGGATTTGCAATGGACCTTGCGTTCCATATAATAGCGTTGATCACGATGACATGACAATTTTAATCGTTTGTTTTTAATCCCAGTTATTGGGATTGATGTGATTGTTGCAGGCTTCAATGCTCGCATGTTTGGTTCGCGAAATGGGAGAGAAAATAAATTAATTTTTTGACATTTTATTTTCTTTAAAAAATTATTATTATTATTATTATTATTATTATTATTATTATTATTATTATTATTTTGATGGTTTGAAATGTCAAAAAATTTGAAAAAAAAGTGAATATTTTAATGTGGAAAAGTGATTACATGCTTGGATTGATGGAATTACTTTCTTCGCTAATTTTTCTTCTATTGAAAATCACTTCTCTTTCCTCCTCAATTCCTTCGGCATCCAAATATAAGAAAGTAATTACTTTTCTTTCCTAATCCGATGATTCCGCGAACCAAACGAGGCCTAGGGACTGTTTGGTTCGCGGAAGTAAAGCGAAGTAAAATTTTGGAAGTAGAGCGTTTGCGTGCGTATTGCGTATGCGCGCCATGCGTATGCATATTTTATGAATTTCTTTGTTTGGATGGTTGGTGGAAGTGAGTTGGAAAGTAAACATTTTGTAATTTCTGTGTTTGGATGGTTGATGGAAGTGGTAGTTGAGAAGTGATATGATTTTATTTTTGTTTTATATTAATTAAATTATTATTATTATTATTATTATTATCGATTGTTGTTGTTGTTGTTGTTGTTATTATTATTATTATTATTATTATTATTATTAAATAATATAAATTAAGTATTAATTCTGTATTATTATCATTATTAAATAATATAAATAGGTAACAATAGTAATAATTAGGGCTGTGCACAATTAAGTCAAACCGACCAAATCGAACCAAGCCAAACCGAATCGATTGGTTTTAAACCCAATCGATGGTTCAGTTGGTTTGGTTCGGCTTCAATTTTTTCAAAACCGACCGATTCGGTTCGGTTCACGGTTTGGTTATGCCAAAAATCAACTAAACCGAGCCAAATCCTTGTTAAATAATTAGGGTTGGCCGGTTGGGTATGGGTTCATTGAGTTGTATTATACCGGTTTGGTTCATTTATTCACATCACAGCCATTTATCACGTTAAAGTTGAAAGAGCTCTCTCTCTCTCTCTCTCTCTCTCTCTCTCTCTCGCGTCTCAAAGAGGAGTGCTTGCGGCTCCTATTCTTTTCTAATTACTCCTGTGCACATGGAAGGGACTTTTGGTTGAATGTATATAATTTTTTTATATGTATAATTGGCATTTTTTTCACCTGCAAAGTGCAAGTTGAATTGAAGCTGCTGAACTGTATTTACTGTTGCAAAGTACAAGTTGACTGAAGTTTCACAAAAAAAAAGCATACAGTCCATTTTTTATGTGATAAAAATCGATCAAGTCGAACCAATCCAAACCGAACCAAGTCAGTCGGTTTCAAAACCGAAACGACCATTTGGTTGGTTTGGTTCGATTTTGTTTATTTTCAAACCGATTAGATTCGGTTCGACTTCGGTTGGGACCAAATAGGTCGACCACCGACCGATGCACACCCCTAGTAATAATAATAATTTTAGGGAGTTGCAATTGCCAAGGAGACTTTTACAACATCCAAGAACTTTCAAGGTGGATTATCAAAATTAACCTTGATTCATAAGGGAAACCATAAATTTTATTTTTAAAAATTGTAATAAATTGAGGATAGTATTGGTAATCTATATTGAAAATCCTTGGATATTGTAAAGAGCTCCTTGGCAATTACAATTCCCTAATTTTATTACTAAACTTTACTAGTACCATTAAATATTGTAAAAATAAATGTTATTATTATTAAACTTATGTCTATAGTATTAATCCACAACTCACTCTATCTCTCTCGAGTTCCGGAGAGACTTCTTAGAAAGAAAAAAAGGGAAATCAAAATAGTAAAAATGGGAGTGATAGAAAGTGTGCCTGTCAAATCTATCTATTCCTAACTTTTAATCCTCCAATCAACCAAACACTGAAAGTATGCAGGAAGAAACACAGTAGTTCACATCTGTTCACTTTCGATCTCAGACATTAGCTACCAAACAGACCCAGATGCAGAAAAGAGCACCTTACTAAAACGGAATTATGATCACATCAATGTATATATCTTCAAATGTACTAATAATATAATAACAACATAGTCGAGAGTGAGGAGCTAAAAAAAAAATCCAAACAGACCCAGCTGCAGAAAATAGAACCTTACTAAAACGGAATTATGATCACATCGATGTATATATCTTCAAATGTATTAATAATATAATAACAACATACTCGAGAGTGAGGAGGTAAAAAAAAATTCAAATCACTCACCTTCAAATAAATGGAGGGTTATTTTGGTCACATGTCATGACTAAATGGAGGGTTATTTTGGTCAAAATAACTCCAATTCAATCAAAATGAGATGTATTTATGTCAACAACTCACTCTCTATCTCTCTCGAGTTCCGGAGAGAATTCTTAGAAAGAAAAAAAATGGAAACTCAAAATAGTAAAAATAGGGGTGATAGAAAGTGTGCATGTCAAATCTATCTATTCTTAACTTTTAATCCTCCAATCAACCAAACACCAAAAATATGCAGGAAGAAGTACCACTACAAAAAAAAGTATCTTTTTGGGACGACATTATAAGGAACACTAGTCTAAAAAGTCCTAAAAGTATAATTCTAGGGACGGCTATATTTTTAGTAACAAAATGTTGCTTTTTTTTGGGACAGATTGTGAAAATGGATCACTATTTGGGACTGATGAAAATTTCTGTTCCAAATAATACATATTTTCGTCCCAAATATGTTGGCGGGAATACCACACGTGTGGCGGCTAATTGCCAAATTATATGGGGGGAAAGTTTACCTCCACGTGTTTCCATCGTAGCCATTCGATCGGATGGATTAATCCAGACCGTCCATCCCAAAACCTATTTCCTATAGTCGATGGGACTTCTCTCTCTTTCCGATCAAAAAACTTTCTCTTCCTCTCTCTTTTCGATCAAAAATGGCGATAGAACTTTCTCCTTCCTCTCTCTCTCTCTCCGACCTAGGTGATGCAGTGTTGCTGCTCTTTTTTCTCTCCGACCATTGTTCCGACCTGGTGCTCCAGTGTTGCTGCTCTCTCTCTCTCCCCGACCATTGCTCTCTCTCTGTCCGATCTTCCAACCCTAGGTGCTCCATTGCTGCGGCTTGGTATACTTCCCCCAATCTTTAGAATTTTTTACCAAAATGTTTTAGTCTTTCCCTAATATTTGGATGCATGTTATTTTGTCCTAGATTGTTTGCACTATTTATACCGTTTACTCATTTTTCCTTGAAATTTTAGTGTTTTACACTGTTTACACGGTTGCATGTAATTTTGTCGTAGGTTGTTTGCTTAAAATTTGAGGGTTGTACACTGTTTACTGAAATTTTGGTTAAAATTTGAATGTTTCACACTGTTTACACGGCTGCATGTAATTTTGTCGTAGATTATTTGCTTAAAATTTGAGGGTTGTACACTATTTACTGAAATTTTGCTTAAAATTTGAGTGTTTCACACTGTTTACACGGCTGCATGTAATTTTGTCGTAGATTATTTGCTTAAAATTTTAGGGTTTTACACTGTTTACTGAAACTTTGCTTAAAATTTGAGTGTTTCACACTGTTTACACGGCTGCATGTAATTTTGTCGTAGATTATTTGCTTAAATTTTGAGGGTTGTACACTGTTTACTGAAATTTTGCTTAAAATTTGAGTGTTTCACACTGTTTACACGGCTGCATGTAATTTTGTCGTAGATTATTTGCTCAAAATTTAAGGGTTTTACACTGTTTACTGAAATTTTGCTTAAAATTTGAGTGTTTCACACTGTTTACACGGCTGCATGTAATTTTGTCCTAGATTATTTGCTTGAGATTTGAGTGTTTTATACTTTACTCAAATTTTTGCTAGAAATATGAGTGTTGTACACAGTTTACATGGCTGCATGTTATTTTGTCCTAGATTATTTATCAATTTTTTGTCAACATTTGCTTGAAATTGATTACTTGTCCATATACATGAATTGACTTCTGTCATCACTATTTATCAATGACAATTGTTGTTCAGTCATACTCTAGTGATACTGTTCATCATTGCTACTTTGTTCTCTGGCAGTGGAGAATGGTTTGCACATATCATCAAGATTGACAATTTTGAGGCACCCATCACTTCTTCTTTTTTCATTATCCTATGCAACTCATACTTTTTCCCTGACTTCTGCAGATTTCAATGTGTAAAACATGTGTGTAAATATATTTTGTGCCTTACAGGTTATTCTCTTGGATATGTGTGTATATGTGTGTATATGTGTGTGTGTCTGTAGCAAATAACTGGGTGTACCTTACAGGTTATTCTCTTGGATACTAGATATCACAGTGACCCACTGTCTAGTGATGGAACTATATTGGGGGAGACTCAGTGGGAATGGTTGCGAAATGAGTTGTACGGTCCTGAATCAAAGATTACCATTAAACCTTGTTAGACTTAGCCACTTGTTTTACATACATCTTGGACAATGTTGTTCTGCACAAATACAAGACACTTGAAAGGATGAAACTTTTGTTAAACTAACTGGCAGTGGTTGCGACCATCTCTAGTTAATGGTGCTTAGTATCCTTGTGGTCTTCTCATATACATCAAACGTACTGACATTTCTAATAAGAGTTATTTA